>ML777219.1:1180979-1234054 GCA_009831015.1 Picea engelmannii | reverse complement strand
CGGAAGGCGTATGTCCCGTTGAAAGTGATGGGGTTGAAAGGAATGGGAAGAAGTTTCACCTTCAGTCTTTTTATGTGCATCAGGAAAAGAGTCATCGGTAGGGATCTTGAGTTTGGTGTAGAGTGATGCAAAGATAGATTCAATATGGGTGGTCAGTTCATGTTTGACTTCTTCCATTGCGGACTGCACGGCTACATTTACAGATGCATTTATGGATGCATCACAGGAGGCAATAGTAGCACTGAGTTGTTGCACTTCTTGTTGGGTCTCGAGGAAACTAGATTGCAAGGTGTTGAAGTGAGACTCTAGTTCTTGGCTATGGGTATGGGCCATGAGGATGGGTGAACTGAAAAGGGAGCGGGCGGGGTCAGAAATGTTTGCAGAAAAATGATATGGATGATTGTGATAAGGGAGAAGAGATGAATCTAATGGAATAGGTCTCAATTTTTTTATTTTTTTTTCTTTTTTACAGCTGCGGGGTTATACTTTGGTTTGAAGAATGCTGCAATGATGAAATCCCCAAATTCTGAACCAGAGAGAAATGTGTATTTACTTAGCAACCCAAACACAGATGCGCGACAATAGATCTCACCGGTTTAATTTGTTTATGTTTATGTTTATGTTCCCCAAGGGTTAGGTATTCAAGGGTTCTACAAACAAGGGTTTTCCCTGTGCTATAGCTCTCTGATATATGTGCGGGGTCCAACAGTAGTACTCGGCCCAATATCTCAGGGCACTAACTAAGGAGGATAGACTATACCCTTAGCCGTACTACTCGACTACCTAGGTACTAGAGAGTATCTTCCCGAGTGTTGTTCTCGGTGACACTATAGCAGTCCAGCGGCCAATAGGTTTATCTAAAGAGGGCTTCAGGAAATCTAGGCCGATCCATACACAGGTGTTTTCTAATGCACTACCACTTGAAGGGGTACCAACAGGGGTTACAAGGGTGGCCAACATATGTGCGCTTAAGAACCACTTGTATTTCCTGCATGTATGAATCCCTCAACCGCGGGTTTATGCGCTTAACGATATATCTCTGTGGCTTAAAGACGTCAGAATATGTCTCTACCCTGAAAAAAAAATACCCACAATTTCTGCTAAGGAAAGTGCTCTGATACCACTTGCAAGATACCAGATATATAAAATATGCAGAACAAAAATAAAATGTTAGAAATGGCAGAATAACAGTATAATATCCAACATAATCTTCACAATACACAGAAATGATATAACAATAGCAATAGAAATAGCACTTTGATTCAAAAAGCAATGTTCATAGGCCTCTTCAAGGGGGCAACCTCCAATCGAGCAACACTCTGTTACAATAATCTCCAAGCTAGGGTTCTCATACCCTCGACCCTTATTTATACTAAATATGTCTATTAAGAGAAGCATCTAGAGGAATATCCTTCTAGAAGCGGAAGCTTCTATTAGGTCTTCTTACATCCACCTTATTCTATTTTATTGAAAGGTCTTATTAATATTGACCTTTATTACATCTGAATATATTGATCTACCTATGTGCAGGTTAGGACCTTAACAGAAAGTGTCTCGCATGCACCTCAACAGCCACATGCAAACACCTTCATTCTTCCACCTGCCTGAGATGATGAGCATGCACATGTCGACTCATCTTCAGATGAGAGTTTTGATTTAGAGGACTCAAATCATTCATATATGGATTCAATACAGTCAGATGCAGATTCAGAGCATCTAGATGCAGTTGCAGAGCTAGAGAAGAGGCCCAAGTGGGCACAGACTACTCTTTAGGATGCAGGGGATGTCATTGGTGATCTAGCCGATACTAGGATGACTCGATCTGATTTT
This sequence comes from Picea engelmannii, assembly GCA_009831015.1. Taxonomy (NCBI): domain Eukaryota; kingdom Viridiplantae; phylum Streptophyta; class Pinopsida; order Pinales; family Pinaceae; genus Picea; species Picea engelmannii. The sequence goes on along the minus strand of ML777219.1, from coordinate 1,232,224 downwards.
GAGGAGCCTCTTGTTGCACTCACTGCCACTGAACCATTTCCCTCCAGGATTATTTTCTTGGTTCAGTCTTCAGATCCACAGTCTTATGGTGAGGATGCTGGAAATCCCTTTTGGGAATCCACCATGCAGGAGGAGCACAAATCCTGCCTCTAGAACCAGACTTGGGATCTAGTTCCTCTTCCTTCTGGGAGGAAAATTGTCAGATGCAGATGGGTCTACAGGACCAAGAGCATAGCAAATGGACAAATTAGTAGATACAAATCCAGGCTTGTTGCCAAAGACTTTCAGTAGGTGCATGGTATTGACTATGATGAGACCTTTTCTCCAGTAGCGAAGATGGATTCCATATGATTGGCACTTTCCATTGCGGAAACCAAGGGATGGGAAGTCCATCATATGGATGTGAATAATGAATTTCTTCATGGTGATTTCTCTGAGGATATCTATATGGAGTAGCCCCAAGGATTTATACAGGACTCATGTTTGGTATGTCGACTAAATAAGTCCCTTTATGGCCTCAAGAAGGCTCCAAGGACATGGTATGCCAAGATGGATTCCTACCTGTTGTCACAGAACATTATACATTGTAAATCAAACCCAAATGTCTACATGCTTAGGGAGCCTGATTCACTTCTACTCTTACTTTTGTATGTTGATGATTTGTTGATCACTGGTTACTCGACTTCAACTATTACTGCAGTCAAGAGGATTATACATGATAGGTTTTTGATGATAGACATGGATCCGCTACACTTCTTCCTTGGACTCGAGATTAGTCAGGATGCATCAAGCATCAAACTGTCTCAGGCCAAGTATGCACAAGATATCCTTGAGAGATTTCACATGACAAACTGCAAGTCTGCTCCAACTCCTTTCCTATCAGGAGACAAACTTGAGGATGGTAGGGAGACTCCATTGGTTGAAAACACTCTGTATAGATAGCTAGTGGTGAGCTTGTGGGGAGCTTGTTGTATCTCACAGACTCAAACCAGAACTCTCCTATGTAGTTGGTGTAGTTTCCAGGTTCATGCAGGAGCCGCATGAGCTACATTAGATGGGTGCAAAGCATATCCTTCGATACGTACAGGGCACCATCACCTTTGGGATTCATTATACATCAGAATCTACATTAGATCTCATCGGGTTTGCTGATTCTAAATGGGATGGCTATAACGTCGATCACAAGTCCACATCTTGTTACTCACTCAGTATTGGTTTTGGGCCTATCTATTGGTTAAGAAAGAAGCAATATACCATTTCTCTATCTTCAGCCGAGGCAGAGTACAGAGGGGTAGTTAACATAACCATTCAGGCTATGTGGCTACAACATTTTCTCACTGAGTTGGGGATTCAGTTTCATCGGTCGATCATCATTTGGTGTGACAACCAGAGAACTCTTAAGTTCTGCAGAGATCCAATTCAAAGGTAGCAAATGAAGAACATCGAGATCCACATGCACTACATATGGGACTTAGTACACGAGGGGATCATCGACCTACAGTTTTTTCCTTCAACAGAATAGACAAAAAACATCTTCACCAAGACCTTCACTGAGCATAAGTTCCATTCTCTGCGAAGTCATCTTTGAGTGAAGGACAAAGTTTCCTGGCAACTGTAGTTCTTCTTTTTACATACATTGTAACTTGAGGGGGGGGGGGGGGGGTTTCCCATGAGGTTTTCCCTCTTTCCTTACTTTATTTCAGTGTATCTTTTGTATTTGGGTACCTAACATGTCCTCATTTCCATGACCCATTCTTTATTTTCACCATAGTGATGTTAAGGAGGGGTGTTGGAGTTACTTCACACACACCTAGGATTTTTTTTTCCTAAGTTTTTTCCTTGTTTATTAGTCATAATTATTCATCATCTAGTCTCCTATATTTTAGGGGATAATATTCCACCTGGAGAATATTCTCTTTCAGTTGACACTTCAGTTTGAATGGAGAATATTCTCATCAGTTTTGTCACCATGCAACATTGGGATCATCACCATGCTAATGTGCACTTGCCTTGGGATCATCACCATATTGGCACATTACCCTTGATTCCTTGATATACTCCTCACTACACTTTGTTCAGTCAGTGAACTAAAGACTAGTTGACTAGTTAACTTAGCGAGGTGGCAGTTCACTCCTGTAAATGCCTGAGAGACTAGACTAGGTGGCAATTTACTCCCGTAACTGCTAGTGTGTGTCCAGATCACTCTAGACCACCACTATGGCGCGTTGGTTCTCCTCCAATGTGAATTCATTGATTTATATAGAGTATATCATGTGTAAATTATTCATTATTCATTATGGTTAATGAGAATTCTTCCATTTTTTCTCTCCTTCTTCTTCTTTCTCAATTTCTCTCTACAAATGTGTGTAGTATTTTCTAGTTAGATCTATTCTGTGTAGATTCAACACATTGATATGATGAAAATGTTAGTCTCTTGTTGTTAAAGTTAGGGAAGGTTTGTAGGTATGTAATCATATACACCACGTCTATTACACAGTTACAAATCAGATTTGGATGGTGAAATTGATGAGGTATTTTGGTTAAGGTACATGTTGGGTGCATGGTTGAGACAGGTAGTTGATGAGTTGGCACATACATGAGGTGCATAGTTGACGATGTTGGGAAATATTGATGAGTCATAGTTTATGTGTATTTGATGCATGATTGGTACATATTTGGTGCATGGTTGATGCACTCATTAATGGTACAGGTTGAGGTACAGATTGGTGCATGATTTATGCACTTGTTTATGGTATAGGTTGATTAGAGGTTGTTTGGTACAAGTTATTTGGTGCAGGTCGATTGGTATAGGTTTACAAAAATATATATCACAGTGATAGTGTGAGAGTGGTTCCATTATTCTACTTCTACGACATGGCGGTTGGACGGGGCAAGGACAGGTGGTTGTAGCCACCTTCCGGTTGTATCTTGAGAACATAGGGGGTTGTAGCCTCCTTCTGTTTTTAGCCAGATAATTGGGGAGTTTGAGCTTCCCTCGGGTTGTGGACTGAGAAACTAGGGGGTTGGAGCCTCATTCCAGTTGCAACTGGAAAACAAAGGAAGTTGGTTCTTCCAATGAATGTAATTCTTAAAGACATATAAGAAAAAGCATTATGTGGTTTTCTCCTGCTTTGGGTTTCCACGTAAAAACATTGTTGTACTATGTATGTGTATGATTGCTCATTTGTTCATTGTTAATTTACTCTGAAATTATTGGATGATAAATCTACATTGATATAAAACTTTCATTTTATGATTAAAAAATATTAGATTTCTCTATTACTGATTCACCCCCCCTCTCAGTTATCCAAAATTGGTTTTAGAGCAAGTTCCTCCAGGAAACATTTTAACCACTGGAAGGAGATAACAGATTATTCTAAGAATGGAGTACCATTGTTCAATGGTCAGAATGGTTTAAAGTATGAGATGTGGAGTGGAAAGATGAAAGTATTTTTACAGAAACAAAGGTATTATATTTGACTATCAGTTGTTACAGGATATGATAGTTCAAAAAGGGAAAAGACTGCATCCAAGAAGGAATTGAAGAAGAATAACAAAATAGCAATGGATTTCATCTGGGAAGGATTACCTAGTCTGTTAAGAGAAAAGGTTGGTAAATGTTCATTAGCCAAAGAAATTTGGGATAAGTTACATGATATATATTCTTCACCCATCTCAGATTCAAAAAATTCCAAAGAAGATGCAAGTACAGATCAAGAAGAAATATGTTCACCATGTCAAACAGATTCAGAAGATAAAGAGTACATAATCAATAGAGGTATGTTGTTTTTCTTTAATTGTGAAAAATGCGGACATCTTGAAATAGAATGCCACGAGACAAAAAAACTAATTGAAAAGGAAGACAATTATGAAGAAGAATTGATCAGTGCTTTAGATGAACTAAGAAAAGAAAGAGAAGAAAACAAGTCACTCAAGAAGGAATTGATGAAACAAAAGGAAAGTGCTCACATTTTTTAAGAAGCCCAATAGGTCATCAAGAACTTAATAACTCAGCTAGAAGAAGCCAGAAAGATCGAAGAAAATCTTAAAGATCAAAAATAGTATTTGGAAACCAACATAGCAGCACATAAGGAAGAAGCATAAATGAGAGAGAACATATTGTCAGATTGTCTCAAGGAAAGAAGTAACGATCTAAACCAGCTCGAGTCAGAGTTTGGTCAAGAAGATAAAGTACTTGGAGAAGAAATAATCACATTAAAAATTCAACTTGAAGAAGCGAAGAGAATAAAAGAAGTCATGAAGTATCAGATATTAAAGAAAGAAGAAGAGGTTGAGAAGCTTGAAGAATAAGTTGTCACATTGACAAGTAAAATTGTCAAGGTCAAAAAGAATGTTGAAGAGATAGAAACATTTGTATTAGTTGTAGAGAATGAAGAGAATCACTCTACGTTGCTAGAAAATAAGAATGAAGAAAAGAGAAAGAGTCACGCATAAATACTCAAAGGAAGGAATCATGGTCAACTAGAATCTAAGAAAACTAATAAGGGTACATATTCAATAATACCATCCATTTTCAAGCCACAAAGAAGCTTCAATCATGATTATGATCAGTCAATGAAAAAATTCAGAAGGACTACACCAAAAAGAAGATCATTCACTCCAAGGTACGCAAATTTATTTTATGGTCATTGTTTTTATTGTACTAATTTTGGACATAAGGTTGCATATTGTAGGGATTATAAAAGAAATGTTCAAACAATAAATTCCTATATCGCCCCACATAAAACTGAATGTTACAAATGTCATAACTATGGACACATAGCTAGTGATTGTAGAAGCATGATTGATACTTCCATGAAAGAGAAAACTGATATTAGATATAAGAAAGTATGGATAAGAAAACACGAAGAATAAGGGAACAAAGACCAGGTCCCAGATATTGCAAGATTGGCAATAGAATGAGATGAAGAAAATTCTACAGAGAAAAATAAAGATGTCAGATACATAAAGGTTTGGAAAATAACCAAAAGAAAAGAAGGATAGGTAAATAAGGAACATGTTCAAGAGATTTTACTTTTAGGCATTGTAGTGAAAGATGAATCCAAACACAGAAATAAATAAGTTAGAGCTTAGAGAGATAATGAATCTACCACTAAAGATGATGATGAATACACATTAGAGCAGGAATTGTTCTGAGCCATCCGACTTAGAGACTCCCAGATAATATGAATATTAGATAGGGGAAGTCTATGCGATAGATGTGACAGACCAAAGAACCATCCTTCGAGAAACTTGCAGAGTTTGAGTAGACAGGTCCAAAGCAGTCAATTAGCAAAAGTATAGTTTGATATATTAATCAGTTGTAGTAGTGAAGACTTCATGGTAGTATAGTGATAAATGGGTCAACATTATGGACAATTGTGAAGTAGAGTCTTGGATAGTATGGATAGAGATAGATTTGTAAGAACACTTAAAAGGTTTGGACATATACATGATAGTGGACGAGATCATGGATTCACAGATTGGTTCAGAGACAAAGGAACATTATCATAATGGATGATAATTACACAAGAAATGGATCGAACAATGCTAATGGATTCCAAATTGACAAATATTGTTTGGACACATGAAATGTGTACAACAGTTCAGATTGAAAATATATTAATGCTCAGAAACAATAATGAAAAAACTCGCTACGAGCTATGGAAAGGAAGACCAACAAATGTGAAGCACTTCAGAGTATTTGGAAGAAAATTCTACATCGAAAGAGAAGGTGGAAGAATGGGAAAGTTTGACTCTCGTGTGGATAAATGAGTACTTGTTGGTTACTCAAGTACAAGGAAAGCATACAAGTGTTACAATCTGAGGTTGAACAAACTTGTGAAAAACATAAATGTAACAATTAATGAAACAGGTGGATGAGAATTAAAGGAAGAAGAAAATGAATAAATGGAAAATTTTTACAAAGAAGAGGCAGAAGATGAAGAAGACTAGACAGAAGTAGAAGAGGAAGTTCAATAAGTGCCTCCAAATACACCTAGAAAACAAGTACAAAAGAATCATCCTTTAGATCAGATTATCGAAAACAAGGATGCATGAGTTGAGACTAGAAGAAGAATCTGTTCACCAGATCAAACTCACCTAGTACTCTTATCTACGATTGAACCAAACAGTTTTGAAGGGGCAAACAAGTATGAACTCTTAAATAAGGCCATAGATGAAGAATTGGATCAAATAAATAATAATGACACTTGGGAATTGGTTCAAAGACAAAAGAATAAGAATGTGATTGGCACAAAGTGGGTTTTCAAAAAACAAATTAATGAAGATGGACAAGTTACAAGGAACAAATCTAGATTCATATGTAAAGGATACACACAGGTTGAAGGAATCGAATTTCAAGAGACATTTCCCCTAGTTTCCATAATGGAACCAATCCGATTTCTTTTATCTTATGCATGCTCCAAGAATATTAAAGTGTATTAGATGGACATGAAATCAACTTTTTTGAATGGGGAACTTGAAGAATAAGTCTACATCGAACAACACAGATTATGTGTGTAAATTGAAGAAGACATTGTGTGTTCTAAAATAAGATCCTAGAGCATGGTACTCTAGACTGGATAAATATCTACAACAGGCAAGTTTCAAAAAGGAAGTGCAGACAACAAACTCTGCATCAAGGTAACTCAAGATAGTATTTTATTAATTGAAGTTTATGTTGATGATATTATTTTTGGAAGTAATGATGACAGGTTAATCCAACAATTTGCAAACGATATACATAATGAATTTTAAATGTTATTACTCGAAGAACTATACTTCTTTTTGGGTCTTCAGATATGTCAAAGCAACCAAGGAATTTTTATTTCTCAAACTAAGTATGTCAAAGAAATGCTAAAGAAGTTTGGAATGGAAGATTGCAAACCAGTTACCACTCCTATGCAAACCAGTTGCAAGTTGAGAAAATATGATGATTCAAAGTCTACAGACCAAAGGAAATACAGGTCAATGATTGGTATCTTACTATATGAGACAACATCCATACCATATGTAATGCATGCAGTTGGACAGGTGGCACAATTTCAAGCAACACCAAAGGAATCACATGTCTTAGAAATGAAAAGTATTTTCAGATATTTCAAACGAACATAAGAGTTTGGATTATGGTTTCCAAAATAAAATTATCTATCAGTTATTGCCTACACAGATGCAGATTGAGCAGGTTGCATTGATGATTGATGAATCACCAATGGAGCAACGTTCTGCTTGGGTGAGTGTTTAGTATCTTGGCTAAGCAAGAAACAATCATCATTAGCTTTAACTACAACCTAAGGAGAGTATATTACAACAACAACATGTTGTACACAGGTTCTATGGATGAAACAAAATCTGACAGATATACAGGTTGAGTATGATGAGCCCATTCCAATCTATTGTCATAATACAAGCACCATCAATATATCAAAGAACCCGGTGATGCACTCCAAGATGAAGAACATTCTAATCAAGTATTAATTTCTACGGGAACAGTTTGCAAAGAAGAACATCAGAGTTGGATATGTGGGCACAAAATAACAAGTGGCAGACATATTTAAAAAAATGATTCCACAAGAAGCCTTTGAGTATCTTCGCTAGAGACTCAGAGTAATTTCTACTCCAAAATGATTTTTTTGAATGCTTATCTTATATGTCTTAGATTTACACAAGGGAACACCATAAAGAGGAAAATTTAGGCTAGGATATCAGTTTAAGGAAGAGTTCAGTTAGGGGGAGCAGGCCCGGATGGAAAGATACCTTTTCCATTGATGACAAAGGGGGAGAGATTTATCAGATGCAAAGGTAAATTATTGGAGAAAGATAACAATGGCATGGTTCTAGGGGGAGTGATGGTCATAAGGGGAGAATGAGTGATATGAATTAAGTATTTCATCAGAGTGTTTCCATCAGTGCTAACGGGGAGACTATTTATTATTTGGGTTGGTTTCCATTGATTTCAACCCTTGAAGAAAGTCCGGTAGCGAATTCCAGTAGCACAAAGGTTTGGGTAATGGACCCAATTTTTTTTGATGTATAATGGTATGATTTTTAATAAATTTGAAGGTAATACTATTCTAGATAGATAGTACAAGTCATGCCATTTCTGGTGGTATTTAAAATGCTACATAACGCCTCACGGTTAGAAATTTATGGCCATGTGAAGTTGGAGAACCCTCATGAGTCATCTAGAAGCTCCAAAAGGTGAAAGTAGTCAAAGTGGTTGCAAAGAAGAAATTATTTAAATAATAAAGTGAAGTGATGAGTGTACTATAAGTCAAAATAGATACAAAAGAAATTATTTAAATAATAAATTTAATGGAGAAATTACTAAGTGGACGAGTGGTTAGAAGTGGGTTAGCCCTAAAATAAGGAAAGTGGTTTAAGATGGTTAGAAGGTAACCCCTTGAGGAAGCTACATACAAGTATAAATAAGAGGCAAGGGTCTCTCATTTAATTACACTTGAGAATATTGAATATCTACAAGTGACTGAGGTAACCAAAGGATATCTAAGGCAAATTTTAGAGGGAAGGTGAAGTAAAGAAGGCCGAAATTCAAGGGAGGGTAAATTCTTTTGATGATTCTTTCTAAGGTAGGTAATATACAGGTCATCTCACCATTTTTGCAATAATGTTTTTTCTAGAATGATTCAGACCGCAAAATCTAGAGGTCGTTGAGGAAACATATCCAAGTATCTTTGAAAAACATTTCAGCTTGTGGGTCGTTGTATTTTTGGAGTTACACTCTGTGGAAAATAGGGTTTGTGGCTAGTCCTGAAACTAGTCTAAAACATGTGTTTCGGGTAAAAACGTCATAACTTCTTCATAACAGATAAAAATTCAGTAAGGCCAAATTTATTGGTTAGAGTATAATCTATATTTTTTTTTTTACCATTTTTAGATCCATACAACAAATATTCCATGTGGAGCACACTCTACAAGTTCACTCTCTAGAATAAGCCAAAATTCAACAAGGTATGCCATTTTTTTTCTATAACTCCTTTTCTGAGAGGATCCAAGTAGTGAAACCTGAAGGAATTGCACAAAATACACTGAATAACATTGTGTCCTATTTTTAGATATTTATTCATTACAAGTACATGGTTATGATTATTTCAAGTTAGGGTTGTTGACTAATCCAAAATTAGTCATGTGAGACAAAAGTAAAGTTTGATGAAAATGCTAGCATCTTGTTGTTAAAGTTAAGGAAGGTTTGTAGGTATGTAAGCATATATACCAGGTCTATTATACAGTTACAAATCAGATTTGGATGATGAAATTGATGAACAATTTTGGTTAAGGTACATGTTGAGTACATGGTTGAGACAAGTAGTTGATAAGTTGGCACATACATGAGGTGTATAGTTGATGATATTGTTACATCTTGATGAGTCATAATTTATGTGTATTTGATGCATGATTGGTACATATTTGGTGCATGGTTGATGCACTCATTGATGGTACAGGTTGAGGTACATGTTGGTGCATGGTTGATTCACTTGTTTATGGTACAGGCTGATTACAGGTTGTTTGGTACATGTTATTTGGTGCATGTTAATTGGTATAGTTTTAAAACAATATAACTCACAGTGATAGTGTGACAGTGGTTCCATCATTTTACTTCTACGACAGGGCAGTTGGACGAGGCAAGGATAGGTGGTTGTAGCCACCTTCCGGTTGTAGCCGAAGAACATAGGGGGTTGTAGCCTCCTTCTGGTTATAGCCAGAGAATTGGGGAGTTGGAGCTTCCCTCAGGTTGTAGATTGAGAAACTAGGGGGTTGGAGCCTCCTTCTAGTTGCAGTTGGAAAAAAAAGGAATTTGGTGCTTTCAATGAATGTAATTCTTAAATACATATAAGAAAAATCATTTCGTAGTTTTCTCCCACTTTGGGTTTCCACGTAAAAAAAATGGTGTACTATGTATGTGTATGATTGCTCAATTTTTCATTGTTTATTTATTATGAAACTATTGGATAATAATGCTACATTGATATAACACTTGCATTTTATGGTTAAAAAGGATTAGATTTCTCTTTTACTAATTCACCCTCCTCTCAGTAATCCAACAATTCTAACACCAAATTCCCCAAATGCCAGAGTCACAAATTGATGTGAGTTGTGGATCTAGGGAGTTCGTTAAGAACCCTCTTAACCATCCAATTAACCAGTGGAGGGAATCATGCATGGTACTTTGATGGAGTCGTACCTAGAAAGAGAGAAGTTGGCATAACGTCGAAACCTCAGAATGTCATAGTTGTGAAGTAATGAGAACCATAGACCTAGGGAACCTTCGAGATCTCCCATGACCATATATCTAGACCGGGGTCAACCCAACGTTGACAACTCCAGGAGCTAGGAGGAATTCACGCGATGAATCTTTAGGACGCCAAAGTTATGAAGTACGAAGGTCATAGATCAAGGGATCTACGTGGAGACACCTTGACTGTGATATCTAAGGGAGTCAGAAGGTTATCAGTCCAGACTGACATGGTACACTGATTTCATCTAGGGTGACGTGGACCCACAATTGACATGCCATGTGTCATATTGATTTTTATGTTTCATAGACCCTATGTTCCCATTTAAATTTGACATGTGTCACCCACTATAGGGGCCACATGAAATCTCCGTCTTTCTGTGTGTCACCCCTGGAACATACTTTCTTGGTCCATATGGTGGGTGGAGTGATCGAGAACCACCTATCCTTGCCTCCGCATTTATTACATCACCGCATGCGAGGGTGAACCCTTCAAGAGTGTCAGACTTCGAGACTCTAGAGGTTTAGGGTTTAATGTCATAGACAAGATGAAAGGCCCAAAGGTTGGAGCCGCTTGGAGAGATTTTAGGATCCTTCAGAAGTTCAGGAATTTAGGACTCTAGAGGACAGGTGTGAAGAAAGGAGAAGGGACGTTCAACGTCGAATGCCGAACTTCCCTCTAGCTTATGTGTTAAATGAGTATCAAGTCCCATCATAAATTTAGACGGTGGATGAAATTCCACCGTGGAAGTAGGTATCTAGAGAGGTTATGAACAATATGGACCATGTGGGCGCCATGTGGCCCTCAACTAATAACGTCTAAAGATCTTCCAGAGGCCATAACCTGCAATCCAGAGCTCAGATTTGAGCCTGATAGTAGTCGTTAGAAAAATACGGGAGAGTAGAAGAGGGTGGAGACCTTGGAAAAATGATTTGATATGATTAGAGTAAGAATTTTTTTTGATGCTCCATCCTTAGAAAGGGTACTTAGGGATCGTTTGTGTTACAAATTGGTATCAGAGAAGGAAACAACACTTGGCCTATGTGGGCTCATGAACAAGTTGCCTAAATATCTTATTAAAGAAAGTTTAGGGGTGACGCCCTATATTAATCCATTCATAAGAGGATTATTTAAAACTCTACTAAAGGAAGGAATGAAAATTTCTATGGTCGTATGTGATGTTCATAAAGTAGTATATAATTAACTTACAAAAAATGTTTTATCAACACTCAAGCAATCAGTGGACAGTGGGAAAACTACAACATGAAGGATGGTGACACACCATGAATTGGGGGAAATATCCCATAATAGAGAGGAATAATCTGAGGAAAGGAGGGTAGTGGAAACCCCTCTAGATTTGGCTGAAACTGTAAGAAGCCTCATGGAAAAATTGCATAGTTGTAAGGATGACAATGAAATGATGATAAAAGAGAAGCAAAAGAAAACTAAAATTAACAGAGTCTTATTGCAAAGCTTATAATATATACAAAGGAAGTTGCAACATGGACCAATGGCCAGTCATGTGGACATACATCGTACTAAGAAAACCAAAATTCCACATGAGATAAGAAAGCATGGTCCTGAAAGTGGGAACAAAGGGAGGAGAACCTCAAAGAAGTCCCAACATGGAGCCAAAAGACACTCATTTAAAGAATCTTATGGTGAGGAACTGAAAACTCCAAGGGATCTTCTAGTAGTGAAACTAGCTCACATTTTGAGAGGAGAGGAATGAAGAGAAAACATTCCAAGAGCCATGACCCTGAAGAATTCAAGAAATCCAAACCACCCACTTTCGATGGAGAGATTAAGAAGGGGGAGGAAGAAGAAGTTTGGCTGCCTGACTTGAAGAAGTACTTCAAAGTTCACGACTACTCTAAAAACTTAAAGGCTCGAATAACTATTTTCAACCTAAATGGAAAGGCCTCCATTTGGTGGGAGGACTTTATGAATGTGGAAGGAATCCATGAGAAGGACTTGTCATGGAAACAATTTGAGAAATACTTCAAGAAGACGTAACTGTCAAAGAAATACTTTGATGGGAATACAAAGGCATTCTATGAACTCAAGTTAGGACAACTCACAATAGATGAATATATCAACAAATTTCTTGAGATGATAAGGTATGTTCCCTACATAAAGGATGAAAAGATAAATATGCAAAGATTTAATAGTGGACTATATCAGTCCTTCCAGGACATAATTGATTTTGATGAACCAAATACCTTAGAAGGAACTATCTGAAAGGCAAGGTATTGCTATGAGAAATTCAAGAATAAGATGAAAACTCATGAGGAATGGAAGAATAAAAGTAGTCTAGTATTCAAGAAGAATGGACTCAAACCCTCAAGATTTAAGAACCATGGAAAAGGTTCTAAGATGAACCTTCCTACAAAATGTGTATATAAACAAAATTTTCCCTCTCAAAGTGGAAATAAACCCTTTGGAGAAGCCTAAGGCAAGACTGATAACACAAAGAGGGAATCCTTGAAATGTTGGGGTTGTGGAGAAGAACATTTGTTGAGGGACTTCCCATATAGGAAATAGAACAATAGGAGGGTCTACAATGTTCAAGAGGCTACCACATTCAATCATGTGGCTAGGAGCATGCCACAAATTTATGCAGCCTTGGATAATAGACAAGATGACCACCAAGCTCCAGTGGTGGAGATGGAAGGTATGATTTACAACCACCTAGTTGTCATTTTAATCGACCTTGTTTCTAATTTGATTTATGTTTCCCCTCAAACTGTTGATAAATATAAATTGCAACAAGTTAAACATGTTAAATCATGGATGGTACAACTAGCCACTGGAACCAAAAGAAAAGTAACAAAGGTCATACCAACATGGGAATTCATTATGAATGGGTTACCCACCTAAGAAGCCATGAACACGCACCCCTTAGGATCTTATGACATGTTGATTGGCATGGAATGGTTGGCTGCCCATAAAACCAGGTTGTATTGTTACAATAAAACTTTGGAATGTGAAGATGGAGAAGGGAGGAAGATAACCATACAAGGGATTCAAAATCCTATCTCAGTGAAACAAATATCAACCCTTTAAGTGAATAAGTATTGCATAAAAGGATGTCTTTTGTATGAAATACAAGTGTTGGGATCTGTTGAGGACAACAAACCAAGCCTAGAGGACCATCCCATATTAAGAGAATATATAGATGTGTTTCCAGAAGAGGTACCAGGTCTACCTTTAAGAAGAGATATTTACTTTTCAATAGAACTTGCACCAGGAGTGGTGCCAGTGTCTAGAACACCCTATAGAATGAGTACACCAGAGCTACTTGAGCTCAAAATATATCTAAAGGAGATGATGGAAAAAGGATACATTTGGCCTAGTGTGTCTCCATGGGAAGCACTATCCTTGTTTGTGAAAAAGAAGGATGGCACACTTAGGTTGTGCATATACTATAGACAACTCAATAAGATGACCATTAAGAATAAGTATCCCTTGCCAAGGATTGATGACTTGTTTGACCAATTAAGGGGTGCTACAATTTTCTCCAAGATTGACTTGAGGTATAGATACCATTAGGTCCAAATTAAGGATGAAGACATCCACAAAACAACCTTTAGGATAAGATATGGTCACTATGAATTTGTGGTGGTTCCATTTGGGCTAACCAATGCGCCAACCACTTTTATGTGCTTAATGAATAATGTACTCAATAAGTTATTGGAAATATTTGTATTGGTTTTCATTAATGATATTATAATATATTCTAAGAATAGGAAATAGTATGAAGAACATATCAAAGTAGTGCTTCAAGTGCGAAGAGAACATCAACTCTATGCTAAGTTTAGTAAGTGTGACTTTTTCCAAAAACAAGTCCATTACTTAGGCCATGTTATTTATGAAGAAGGAGTGGCAGTCGATCCTGAAAAGATCAAAGCCTTTATGGATTGGCCTACCCGAAAGAATGTATCTGATATCAGGTCATTTATGGTCCTAGCAGGATACTATAGGAGGTTCATAAAGGGATTTTCCAAGATCGGTTTCCCAATCACCTCCCTTCAGAAAAAGGGAGTTAAATTCCTTTGGACATCACTATGTGAAGAGAGATTTCGAGAGATGAAATGCCTTATAACCAATGAACCTGTGATAAATATTGCAAACCCAAACAAGGACTTCCTTGTGTGTATAGATGCATGCAAGGAAGGGCTCAGAGGAGTCCTTATGCAAGAAGGACACGTAATTTGCTATGAATCTAGAAAATTGAATGAGCATGGAATCAATTATGTGACCCATGATCTAGAATTGGATGACATACTACATGCTTTAAAAATGTGGAGGAATTACCTCCTAGATATAATATTTGTGCTTATGACAGACCATTGTGGGTTGAGATATCTATTTGAGCAACCAATTCTCAATGGTAGACAAGCTAGATTGATGGCTCTCCTTACTGAGTTTGATTTTGAAATTAAACATATCAAAGGAAAGGAAAATAGGGTGGTTGATTCCCTTAACAAAAGTATGAAAGTGATTCACTTGGAAGCTATAAGAACTTCTGAAATGGATGTCAGGGAGAGAGTCAAAAGTGCACAAGAAATAGATGCATTTTTCAAGACTGTAAAATCATACTTAGAACAAGAGTCGATAGGGATAAAGTATGAGGATTATCAATTATTAAATGATGGCTTGCTAACTTACAAAGGTAGATTGTATATACCAAATTGTGATTACTTCAAGAGGTTCATGATGGATGAACTACACAAAATACCATATACTGGTCATCATGTGATCAGAATCTAGACCAGGGGTCCAAAATTAGCCAAAAATCAAAGTGCTCAGAATCGCTTCAAAACAGATAGGTGCGTAGGCCTCACCCTCATGAAACCAACACAACTCAAACAGGTTCAAACAATCAACGAATGCGTGACATATCACGTTTTGTTCATTTTTCTAGACAGAGAAAATTTTGATGATTGTACAGTCTGTATAGGCTAACGTGGCAGGGTACAAACCCAAATGTGTCAGTTGAGTTGGCAATGTTGAGTGGCAGGGATGAGTTGGCAGTTCTACATGGCAGACACATGGGCGAATGAATTTAATACATGTGGAAATTTAATTGAAAGTTGTATGGTGCTACGTGGCCCAGTCATGGGCTGCCACATGGCACCCTGTTATGGTATAAAATGGTATTTTGGAGTCCGTAGGGATCAACCCCTAGACCTTCGCAGGTGGCAAGTGACTTGGCATGGGCTGGGCTACCAACCCACCCACGTAATGGTTCTTAACATCTAATGTGTTGCATTATATTTAAATTTACAAATGTGGATAATTCGCATAGGGTTCAGGCTGGGGCTTAGCCCTAGCCTTGGTTATATACACCTTCCATACAACCCTAACACACGGAGTGACACGGGGTTGAAATTTCATACGTCTCATGTATACACCAACACTTGTCACATTGTTGACCATTGCAACATGTGCCCACAACTTGCGCGGGGACGTGGTCATATGACCCATGTGCCCAACACCTCTGCCGGTTTGAGTGCTAAGTTCCCTAACCGTGAAACATTTTTGTGTAATTTGTGGAAATGAGCATGCGTTCTGGGTTTAGGCATAGGAAACTCCAAGAAGACAAGTTACTGACACAGAGGTGTGATTTGTTGAACTAGAGACAACAAGCTTGAAGGAGAAAACTTGCAAGAGGTCTATCTTCATCGTTTTTTGGCCAAACCAGGTGTAGAAAGAGCTCAGCTAGGGGTTTTTGGATGTTCTGAAGCCATCGATACAGTTTTCAAAGGAATTTGGAGACTTATATTGCAGTTTTTGCTACAGGGAACTTTCAGAGAGCTCCAAGGAGCTAGGGCCACCAGTGAAGGAGGCCATGTTCAGGAGAGCCAAAGTCCATTTTCAGTGACTGAATAGACATTCTTGGATAATTGATATGCTATGAACTCATTTAAACAGGTTGCAAAGGCATATGAGGACTTTTATAGGTGTTTTTTCCATAGGGAATCTCAGGGAAGCTCAAGGAAACCAGTAGAAGAGGTCATGCCCAGATGAGCTATGGTCTATTTTCAGAGATCTAACAGTCATTTTGGGGTTTTTATGAATTGTAAACCCAATGGTACAGTCAGTAAATCCATTGGAGTTAAGAAACATCTTGTAAAATAAATTAAAAAAACTAATCCCAGAGATCATATTCCATTGATGGAGGCTAACGAAGATGTAGCCCAGTTGGCAGTGAACTCCTTTATCATGTTGTTGTTGTTGTGAGATTGTTGGTTATTATTTGATGCAATTTATGCTTGATGTTGTATTATTTAAACAACATATTTAATCTTAAAAAAACCTCACACATAAACACCTAAAAGGAGCCTAAACTTGACACATAAATCCTCTTGCAAAATTTTTACATTGAGCAAGGTCATGAAGTTTATTTTAATGGAATAGAGGGTGCTTGCATAGCAAAACAAGTCAGATCCCTATTTAAAATCAGGTGGTATCATAGCATAGTTTTTCTCTTGTGATTTCCATTGATAGCTAGATATTTAGTTGTTGGTATTATTGTGCAAGTTTTGTGTTGAAGTTTGATACCTTGAAAGGATGGAGGAAGCTTCAAACAATGAGATTTCTCATGCATCTTCATTAGCCAAATTATTTGACAAATAAATGTTGAAGGAGTTTGTAACCATGAGAAATATGGCACAAGAGATGTGGGAAGATAGGAAGGAGAGCACGGTCCCTCAAGAGAAGTTTATGGCCATGAAGGAGGAAAAGCACCAGCTTCTTGAAAAGTTGCATGAGATGGAGACTCAACTCCATGAGGAAAATGAAACCCTTACCAAGTACATGCATGAACATGAGGTATGTAATGTTGGTTTTTCTTCAAATTCCTCTCAAGATGAATGCTTTGGGGTTTTGAAAAGCATACTAGTGGAATAGGGTCCAAGTTATTGTTAAAAATGGGCTATGAAGGTAGAGGGTTAGGAAAACATGCACAAGGCATTGTTGAGCCTATTGTTTTTGAGGAGAGGCCCAAGTATTGGGGTCTTGGATATGAACAGAAAGATGGAGCATATTCCAAAGTTGAGGAGACAAGGGAAACAGTTCCAAGAAAAACTTTTGTTGCAAGTTCAATCCCTCAAGCATGCAAAGTGTCTGTTCAAGATGAATGAAAATGCGTGAAACAAGAGAGTTGTGATAGCCATGAGGACAAGAAGATTGTTGTTGGTATTCAAAAGAGAGCTAGTAACTCTTCAAATTCACCCCCTCAAGAAGGAAATAAAGGTGAATGTTCAAGGTATATTTCTTCTTGTAATTAAGTTGATTTTGATTATGTTGAGCATGGTAAATTTGTATGTAAAAATGGAAGAAAAAGTCCATGTACATATTTTGGTTTAGATAACCATCATGTTTCAATATGTTGGAAAAGATTGGCCACATTCAGGAAAATTTCCAAGAAAAGGCAACTTGAAAAGAAGATGCAAAAGATTTGCACTCACTTCTAGAAGAGGGGTAATATCATTGACAAATGTTGGACATTGCATCCAACCACTGATCCACAACACATGAAGAATATGGATAAAGAGACGGGAAATAATGGAAGAGGAGATTCCATCATCGATGTGAGTCAAGATGATTCACAAGAAGAGGATTTTCAACAGGAAAAGTCACCATTGAATTGGCTTGGTAAGAAATGGTTAGATTTCTTAAACAAGTTAGGCTTGAATTTATCTATTTGTAGATGCACGTTTCAGCCTTATGTATGCATTTCTATTGAAAGTATGACAATTTGTAGCAGCTTATCATAACTTGTATGATGCAAGTTTGCATGTGAATATGATTCTATTGAAGGCATTCTTGTTGTTGCACAACTTCACCAGGAGGGTGTAAACGATGGGTATGATACTTACTTATTGAAGACATATATCTTTTCATTTCATCTCTTATGTACCCACATGTTTTTGGGTTTATGTACTTATGTTTGTACTTGAAGGAGAGTTGAAGATCTATGCACATGCATGTGATTTTGTATGTGTAAACAATGAACTTTGTGATAGATTCATTATGAGTGAATCATGAATGTAACATGGTTTTGTATCATGAAAGTAAACTTGTCATTTTGGAATGTCAATGTGTTTCAAATGAGTCTCGACTTGGTTCGATGTTGTCTTGATGACTATGTTGTGTCGATCATGTTTTTCGAATTATGTTTAGTCGATGGTGTTTGTCGGCTTGTAAGTCGATATTGAGTACACCAAGATTCAGGAAAATGCCATGTACTTTGGTGATGTACAAGATGCGACAATTATGTCTTTGAAGAGAAAAAGAGTTGGTTGGAATCATTTTCATTCTTGTATAAAGTTTGTTTTCAAGATTGATGGTTTTCTTGGTTTGTGACAAGATGTCGCAGGAAAGCGTTTTGCAGCCATTATAGAGTGGATTGTGTTGACACCAAGAGTTCACAAGAGTGACTTGATTCTCAGTGGGAAGGCTAAAAATTTTATAAGCACAAAGAGATCAGTGGGTCAGCAACAAACAGAGAATAGTGGTTGAGGGACATAGCCAATTGCAGTGCAAGGCATGTCAAGGTACCCAGGGGATTGCCAAAAAGACTTTTCAAGTAGAATAAATTGATAGAACTTGGAAGAAGAAGAGTATTGAAGCTCAGGAAGATAATCATCAACTTTTGTGGGATCAAAAGCCATTCAGTGGGAAGGAGTGATCAGAATCTGGACTAGTGGTAAAAAATTAGCCAAATATCAAATTCCTCATAATCGCTTCAAAACAGAGAGGTGTGTAGGCCTCGTCCTCACGAACCCAACGCAACTCAAACAGGTTCAAACAAACATCAAATTAGTGATATATCACGTTCTGTTCATTTTGTGAAACATTCAAAATTTTGATGATTGTACAGTCCATATAGGCTAACGTGGTAGGGTATGGACCCACACATGTCAGCTGAGTCGGAAGTGCTAAGTGGAAGAGCTGATTTGGCAGTGATGCATTGCAGACATGTGGGCGAATGAATTTAAGACATGTGGCAATTTATCGACAATTTACTGACAAGTTGTATGGTGCCACGTGGCACCCTCTTATGGTATAAAATGGTATGTTGGAGTCCGCGGGGATCGAACCCTAGACCTATATAGGAAAGTGACTAGGCATGGGCTGGGATACCATCCTACCCACGTAATATGTCTTAACATGTAATCTGTTGCATTATATTTAAATTTGCACATGTGGATAATTCATGTGGGGTCTGGGCTGGGGATTAGTCCCAACCCCGGTTATATACACCTTCCATATGACCCTAACACATGTAGTGGCATGGGGTTGAAACTTCATATGGATCATGCATACATCGACATGTTTCACATTGTTGACCGTTGCAACAGGTGTCCACAACTTGCATGGGGACATGATCATATGACCCACGCGCCCAACACCTCCACCGGTTTGGGTGCTAAGTCCCCTAACCGTGTGAAATTTTCACATAATTTGTGGAAATGGGTGCACTTTATGGGTTTAGGCATGGGAAATTCCCAGAATCTAGGTTATTCACATAGAGGTGCGATTTGGCAAACCAGAGACAACAAGCTTGAAGGAGAAAACTTGCAGGAGGTCTATCTTCTTCACTTTTTGGCCAAACCAGGTGCAGAAAGAGCCCAACTAGGGGTTTTTGGATGTTATAAAGAAATTGGTATAGTTTTCAAAGGAATTTTGAGACTTCTATTGCAATTTTTTCTACAAGGAAGATCCATAGAGCTCCAAGGAGCCAGGGCCACTAGTGAAGGAGGCCATGTCCAAGAGAGCCAAAGTCCATTTTCAGTGACTAAATAGTAATTTTTGGCTAATTTATATTCTCTGAACTCATTGGAACATGATGTAGAGGCATTTGAGGACTTTTACAGGTGTTTTTTCCATAGGGAATCTCAATTCCACTAGTAGAAGAGTTCATGCCTAGATGAGATATGGTATGTTTTCAGAGATCTAACAATCATTTTGGGGTTTTTATGTATTATGAACCCAATGGTACAGTCAGTAAATCCATTGGAGTTGAGCAACAGCTTCTAAAAGAAATTAGAAAAACTAATCCCAGAGAGCCTAGTCCATTGATGGAGCCTCAAGGAGATGTAGTCTAGTTGGGGGTGAACTCCTTTATCATGTTGTTGTTGTTGTGAGATTGTTGGTTATTATTTGCTGAAATTTATGCTTGATGTTGTATTCTTTAAAAAATATATTTAACCTTAAAAAAACCTCACACATAAACACCTAGAAGGATCCTAAACTTGAAACATAAATCCTCATGCACAACTAAGACATTGAGAAAGGTCCTGAAGTTTATTTTAATGGAATAGAGGGTGCTTGAACAACAAAACAAGTCAGCCCCCTATTTCAGATCATCTTGGTTATCAGAAGATGATCACAACCACTAGGAAACTATTTTATTGTCAAGGAATGAAAAAGGATATAGCCGATTACCTAGCTAAGTGTCTATAATTGTTGTAGGAAAATCTCCCTATGGACAGGTAGATCGCCTCTAAGAGCTTGACCTTAACCCTAGACAAAAAAATGCTTAATGTGGACACTGACTTTCTTTCAAATACATCTAAACTAATACATGAGAAGGAAGGATAACAGAAGTACCTCTTTATCGACGTTTGTCCCTGCACGCTCCGAGTTGCGCTCCAATCCTTTGCTCCTCGCTGAGTTATGCAGACAAACAAGATACGACTACTTCCTGCTCTATTGATATTAGCTTGAAAATAGATCTATCAGTTAATAATAAGTTCATGTAACATCAGACACAAACTAGAAAGAAACAAGCCAAGCGTGTCATATTAATGAGAATAACGACATCAGTAATTACAATCGTAGATGCGAATGCGACAACTTCGTCAAGTCCCCTTCGTCTAACCCTTGTTCGAAAGATCCACAACCTGGTTGACAGCAGCTTCACTGATCAGCTCTCCTTTGGCTGACTGTATGTTTCCTATGAGATCATAGGTTTCATGCTAGCAATTCTTCCCCCTTTCCACCATCATAGAGCTTACTTATATAGGTTGGGAGGAGCCTAACCTCTTGAGTTATGTTTAGCATAAGTTGGGAACCTCCTCCTTAGATCAGGGATCTCTTGATGAAACCAATAATTCGAGTACAACTGCCTCCTAATCTCGAAAGATCCGTTCCTCATTCTCCTCAACGGGCTAACAACTGACCCAGATTAGGGAGCGCTCCTTCAAAAGGGGCATTAGAGTGCTAGAACGCTCCCTGAGAAGATTAATGGGAGCGCCAGTGCTTCAAACATGGGCAACTCTCCTTCAGAGGGGTGAGGAAGCGTTATAACGCTCCCTGAGGCCTTATAGGGGAGCGCCAGCACTCCTAAGGCTGTTTTAGGGTAGCGTTCACCCTCCAAACTCTTGATTGAAAGCCCCTCTTAGGTGTTAAGAGTTACCTGACTCCAGTGAACCAGTTCTCCTTCTTTAAACCAAGTACATCAGATGTTTAAGGTGTCTCCTTAGTGTCGTCATCATGGCAGTATGCTTAAACGACATTTGCGACACGTGTAACCAACTTGCGACACTTGCGAAAGTTGTAAGGAAGTTGCGACACTTACGACAATTGAGAGGAATATGCGACACTTATCCAGTTGAGAAATTTTGACGTGTAACAATAATGTCAATAGGTTAAGGTAGAGCACCTACATCCACCAGGGATGTTTCATCTCCTACCAATTGCAAAATGGAAATGGGAAACCATCTCCATGGATTTCATCACAGGGTTACCAAAATCAGCCAAAAAAATTGACACTGTTATGGTAGTTGTGGACAAACTGAGCAAGACTGCTCACTTCATTCCCGTCATGTCAACTTGAAAGGAAATAGATATTTCCAGTATTTTCATGAAATAAATATTTAGACTATATGGCATTCCTAAAGAAATCATATCCGACCAAGATACGAAATTTACTTCAAACCTTTGGAAATATCTATTTGTTGGTTTTGAAACTTAATTGTTGTTTAGTATAGCCTATTACCCTCAAATTGATGGATAGACAGAGAGGGTAAACCAAGTATCAGAGGACATGTTACGAATGCATGTAATGCATCAACCTAAGAAGTGGGAAGACTACCTACCAATGGTATAATTTTCCTAGAACAATGGCTATCAAGAGTCATTGAAGATGAGCCCTTTTGAGGCCCTCTATGGTAGACAATGAAAAATTCCAAACAGATGGGATAACCCAGTAGATAGAATTACAATTGGGCCAGGCACACTAAAAGAAATCGAACAACAAGTAATTCAAATAAAACAGAACCCGAAAGTGGCTCAGGATAGATGGGAAATTTATGCCGACAGAAAAAGGACTCCTAGAGAGTTCAAAATAGGGGATCATGTGTATCTCGGAGTTAGACACAGGAAAATCTCCTTGAGAATGGGAGCCTGTGCCAAGCTATCACCTCAGTATTGTGGACCCTTTGAAATTTTGGATAGAGTGGGGATTGTAGCATATAGGTTAGCACCTCTTCCCACAATGAAGGAATATAATGTTTTCCATGTTTCGTTATTGAGGAAATATGTACATGATTCTAATCATATAATTGGATGGTCTCTGATTCAGGTGGAACTAGAGAGATAATTCCTTCCAGAAACATAATGCATAATAGATAAGAAGGAAAACCCACTCAGGAACAAAACCCTTGCAATGGTCAAGGTGTAGTGGAAACGCATTGGTCCAAATGAAGCTACATGGGAAATGGAGGATGACATGAAACAAGCATACCCATGTTTGTTTACTTTTGTACATACAGAGCACATCAACAAGTAAAACATCGAGGACAATGTTCCTTTAATGGGGAGCAGATTGCAATACCCCTTGTTTCCCCCAGATTGTAAATATAACTGTAACTTTCCAAAATACTATGGCAAACTAAAGATGTGTGAATGTTGGATTTGATGAACCTTTTTGTTATAAAAGGTGATATATGTATTTATGTTATTAATTAAAATGGATAGTGTTGCATAATTGTTTAAAGGGGATTTTTTCAAGATAGATCATGATGCTATGAGAGAGATGGTGAGGAAAAAAAAAATGGTTGAGATAACCCCCACCAAAACAATACCTTATTGGAATTAACTGCTCAGACCCATAATAGTCCGCTGACCCAAAAATGAATTACCAGTCAGGCTGGTAATTGGAAAATTCCTCCTAAAGAGTTAATGAGGAGATGGGGAAGAGTACCCATCTACAAGACTTCCAGACCTGGCCATGAGCTGGGGATTTAGACCTGCGCAACCGTGTTGAGGAAGGAAAGAAAGGAAGTAATTTGGTGGGTAGAGAAATATCTACGAGAGGCAGAGTGGAGAGACCAATATCGAGAAGAGAGAAGAGCACTTGTAGCTCTCTGATTCAAAAGAGAAATGAGAAACTAGCTCATTCTGGGTGCAATAATATGTTGGCAACAGTTTTTAGTCCAAGATAATAAACAGGGTTGACGAGTGATTGTGGAAGTACTCATGCAGACCCCCTTGCTTGATATAGAGAAAATCGGTTTCCAAGCCCCTGTGGGAGGAGGAGAGTAACCTCCATGCTTGACTATCATGGAGAAAGAATAAAGAGTCTCTCTCAAAGAATCATGGTATAGCTCGGGGGTTCCCAATGGTAAATCCGTTCAGGAGTGGTTGCGCCTATGGTTGGGTGGAAACAAACACCCCTTTCACCAGTAGTTTCACGATTTTGGTTTCCTGATAAGTATTTTCATACCCTATGTACTGAAATGGAAATGGTGATTGAATATATATATATATATATATATATATATATATATATATATATATATATATATATATATATATATGACTAAGTTTTGTGTTGAATGATTAAGGTAGAAATTCGTATTGTCTCTCTGTGAACTCATTCTTTTGAATGGTCTTCCATTTTCCTCAATTTAGTAGCTAGAGATTTAGAGATTTATGGGACGTAAGTATGCAAGAGAGTTGAGGTAGGATTAACTGGAATGCTTAAGTCCTACCAACCTCTAGAATCTACCATCATGAGAATACCAAGTTCAAACTCTATGGAAGGAGGGTGCCTCCTTCAGACTCTCCACCTATGTGACCGAGGGCTCATTCCCATGTCCTTAGCCAATTCACGTCTAATGAATTAGCATGTAGCCCACGAAAATTTTCAGAGCACCCACATGCCCAAGGTCTAGGAACCCCGCGCTAGACCCAAAAATGAGCTAAACCTTTCTGGCTTCAAAACTCTAGGATTTCATAGCTCTAGATCATTATGAACTTACCATTTGCAAACTAGTTGAAGGAAACCTATGGTTGCAGTTAACGATGAGGTTGACCAACGTCTGGTGGTTTCTCTAACCATGGAGGATAGACCTATCCCACCGTTAAACTATAACCCATTTATCAATCACAAAGTAATGTGAGCCACAGATTTGAAGGTATTTAGGAGTCCCCCTGGTTGTTGGATCCACGTCAAGGTAATTCCATCATTGACCACTTTGGGAGAACAAAGGTATTCTAACACCAAATTCACTAAATTCTAGAGTCATGAATTGATGTGAGCCATGGATCTGGGAGTCAGTTAAGAACCCCCTTAACTATCTGATCAACTAGTGGATTGACTTGCGTACATTACATCAACGGAGTCCTATTTTGTAAGAGAGAAGATGACATAACACTAAAACCTATGAATTTCGAAGCCGCGAAATAACGAGAACCGTAGATATAGGGACCCTTTGGGATCTCCCATGACCATATATCTATACTAGGGTCAGCCTGACGTTGACTACGTCGTGAGCTAGGAGGAACTCACACAATGAATCCTCTGGACATCGAATTTATGAAGTAATGGCAGTTGTAGATCAAGGGTTCTATGTGGATGCACCTCGACCATGGCATCTAAGGGAATTTAAAGGATATCAGTCCAACATGACGTGGAATATTGATGTCACCTAGGGTGATGTGGACCTACGATTGACGTGCCATGTGTCATATTGATTTGTATGTTTCACAGACCCTATGTGCCCATTAAAATGTGACACATGTCACCCAGTGTAGGGGAAATGTTCCATCTCTGTCTTTCCATGTGTCATCTCTGTCTTGTTGCATGTCATCCCTAGCACATACTTGATTGGTCCATCTGGCGGGTGGAGTACTGAGGACCCACATTTCCTTTCCTCCACATTTAATACGTCACCACGTGCGAGGGTGGACCCTTCGGGAGTTCGAGACTTAGAGACTCTAGAGGTTTAGGGTGTAATGCCATAGACAAGCTAAAAGGTCTGAGCCATGTGGAGATATTTTGGGCTGCTTCAAGAGTTCAATAATTTGGTACTCTAGAGGATAGGCATGCATAAAGGATAAGGGATGTTCAACATCGAATGCTGAACTTACCTTTAAATTATGTGTTAAATGAGTATCAAGTCTCGCCGTCGGATTGGATGGTGGATGGACTTTCATCGTGGACATAGGTATTGGGAGATGGTATGAATGACATGGACCAGGTGGGTGCCACATGGCCCTCAACTAATAGCATTTGAAGTGCTTTGGGAGGCCATAACTTGCAATTTAGAGCTCGGATTTTAGCCTGGTAGTAGTCATTAGAAATATACGAGCGAGTAGAAGAGGGTGAATAACTTGGACATAGGATTCAATACAATTAGAGTAAGAAAAATGTTTGATGCATGTTGGCCCTCGACCAAGTTTTGGGGAAAGTTTGGTTAGTTTTGGAGGTTTTGAACCACTTTTGGGACTTCAACACACTGGTCGAAGTAGGAGCACCCAGGAGGAGATGAGATCACAGATCTCACCTATTTTGAGGGTTATGTGGACCCAGTAAGGGGTTCTCTAGGTTTTTGTAACGATTTTATGGGATGTCGAACCATGGGTTTTCCCCATGTTTAGGCCTTATTGAAAAGTATAAATAAAAAGGGAATGTAGTGTAGATGAGGCAGTTCTGAAGAGAAGTTCTATGTGAAAAGTAGTTCTGTGTGAAATGGTAGATCTATGTGCATCAAGGTTTTGTGCTCGACTGTGATTTTGTAGATTGTTCTTAGTGCTTCATGTGCTAAGTGTTGTGATAAGATATTGTGGCTCTGTGCATTTGACCTAGTTTTGGAAGGTAAAGAAGGAGGATCTAGTGCTTAGTGCGCAGATCTCTTGTCTTGTGCGAAGTTCAACTCTTTGGCTTAGTGCACAAGAGTGACTAGATGTAATATCTTGGCAAATAATAAAGAGTCTAAGCGGTTTGTGGACATAGCCCCACCCTGGGGTGAACCACGTATATATTGTGTCTCATGGTTGGCTTTGTGCAGTGTTATTTTTGTTATACATTTGCTTGGTGCTTTTATTATGATGTGTAATGGATATATTTATTTGTTTCTTAAGTACTTTACTAGAATTAACTCACAGTGCTAAGTGATAAGTGTTCAAGGTGCATAATCACTTGTAGTTACTGCACTTATATGTCTTTGATTATGCTCTGCAGTGTTAATGAGTTTAATGAACTAATGAATGTTCACTTCCTAAGTGTTAACAAAATATTATGCGAAGTGCTCTTATCACATAATTGTGTCCCAGTCTAGTTACAGACACTTGCGTCCTGTAACCCCCCTGCTTGTACCTTAGCTGAGACTTTTCCTGCTTCACAAGTGTTGCCAAAAGGGCCAGTAGTCGGGGTTTTGTTGGTGCATTGTTAAGCATTGAACCCTGGGTCTGCCCATGTGCCAACAAATGGTTCCATTTCTGGGACTTGAAACCGTGATTGTTGGGAATTGAAGTAAAGAAAAAGAAAAGATATGTCCTTAGGTATGCTACTGAAGTGCACAGTACTATACTTGAATTATGAAGATTTGTTCCAATAAGGTAATATGTTCTAAAGAAAAGAGGTAAGATTCTAAAAGAGGCAAGGTTTGTGCTTTGGTAAGAGAAAGATAAGGGAAAATTTTTGTTTTGAAAGCATGAATTTAAGTATGATTAATAGATTTTGTCCTAGTCTGAAGGCTAGGGTGCAGTTGAAAGAAAGAGTTGATTTGAGTAAATTTAATGGAAATAAAGAAAGATATGTTATTCATATGCATAGAAATAGTTTTTGGATTGATAAGTGGATGCAGGAACCTAGAAAGACTTTTTGCAGATTGCAGGTCCAACACTATGATCCTAGGGGAAGTGCGCAATATAGAAAAGATTGGGGAACATTTAAGAGAAAAAGAGGATTGACTTTGTGTTATAGTTGCAGAAGGCCGGGAAATATTTCTAAGGAATGCCCTGAGGTAGGCCCTATTTGTCTTTTTTGTAAGGTTTTTGGTCATAAGGTTGAGGATTGTCCAAGGATTATTTCTAAAGTTTAAGGGCGGGACTTAAGACAAGAAAATTATGAAAAGATTCAAGAGACTAAGGGTATGTTAGAAAGTCATAAATGGAAAAGGTTAGAGGAGGTTCATACTATGTTATTACAGTTGGAAGAAACGATGGATGTTCACAAAGATGTCAGTTTACCAGAAAGCCTGAAAGCAAAAAAATGCATAAGTGTAAGAATAAAATACTTCGACATAGACTGTATAGTTTTGGATGAAGAAAAAAAAGTGAATATTATGACAGAAGAAACTTGGGAAGTTTTGGGAAATCCTACTGTGGTACCTTCTTTAGGAAGGATAGGCTTGTTTAAGGGAAAGATGATAACTTTATGTGGAAGATTAATGACTGTACCCATTATTGTTCATGGAACATCGACCGAAGAATAATTTGAAGCCATTAGGTTTGTTGAGGACATCACCCCATTTCCACTTTTGTTAGGTAAGACTTGGATTAAGAAGGATCAAATTAGAAGGAAAGAAGAGGAAGAAGATACATAAAAGTAAAAGAAAGAATTAATGGATCTCATAGCTAGGAAAATAGATCAACTAAGAGAAGAACGAGAGGACAAGTCGAAGAAACAGAGAAAAGTAACAACGCAGGAGGGCCAGAAAGAAAAATAATTAGCTATCAAGGTTGAAATAATGCAAGAAGTCTTGAAGGACCTATCTATCCAAGAGAGAAGTGTGCCCACTCAGGAAGTGTTAAGAAAAGGGATATTAACTTCAGAACCTTTGAGGGTACCTCAATAGTGCAAAGCCACTACGCTAGGGGAAGATAAGAATAAAAATGGAAAGAGGATTCCAAAAATAATTAAAGAGACTCAAATAACAGGAAAAAAGGAAAGGAAGATCAATAAAAATAAGGCTAAGTTGGAAAAGCTACAAGAAGTTAAGGAAACCAGATAGAAGACTTTGCAGACTGGAACCTCGTAGGAGGTAGGTTCACAGGGTTTGAAACTCACTGGAACAATACGTCTGCACAGATTTGGACTTCGCACTGGTGAAGCTATATAACCGTTGGAGGTGCCTCGACCATTAGAATGATGCTCCAGAGTGGTTAGGAAACACATTTATGGGTTTATAGACTACGTTTGGACGTTGAGACCACGCCATAATGACTATATTTGAATTAATGGAAGCATTTAACTTTAGTTCCTGTCCGTTGGAAGATCCATCATGTCGCCCCGCTTATTTAACTCATTGATCATGGTGCTGGGACCAATTTTTTCTACCCGTGACTGATTGAGCTAAGTCGAGAATTGTCCAAGTGTCAAGTCGTGTTGCCTTTCGTTATCTGAAAGTATACCCCACTTGTATGTTTGTCTATCCACTGTCTGTTAAAAATCTAGAATGTCGGGCGAAATCAACGACTTGGAGAAGTATGTCGAGGAAGTTATTAGGAAATTCATGGACAACAGATCTGTATTTGAAGGTATTCAAGTGTCATCAACCAGGGGACTATAGTATTCCCCTTCGACCAGACATCGTTCTACCCGCATGAACCCCGTAACTGAAAAAAGAAGAAAGCACCGCAGTGATCTGGCTAACGCAAAGCAGATCACATCAATCCTTATTGAGTATATTCCACCTCTGGCTAGTGCCGTTAAATGCGATAGTATCCCCAGTGATTTCGAGTACTCCATGTTCACTGTATACATTCTGAAAGGAATTCACATAATAGGGAGTCAGTTAGGGCAGATCCCACTATTGAAGCACAATGACTTCAACTTAGGAGACCAGAAGAACTACGCAACGCTAGCTCCTCACTGTTACTTAATGAAGACAACCAGAAAGAAACCTCACATCATCTCGCAACCATGGATTAAGGAGTTGGTGCAGTAAACCATATTAAACGTAATGAATATTCCACATTTTGGCCACCACAAGGAGGTTAACGCTTGAGTTAAACTCCTTCTTTCGTGCTATCATGGCAGATATCTATGGCTTGATAGAATAATTAATGTGGATCCGATGCTGATATACTAGATCATAGGTTTAATTTTGAAGGGTCCTGAACCACAACATTTCTAACCAGGGAAGACCTCAGACTATTCTTTAGCACAACGCATCAAATAATCCTATGGAGAGGTAGAAAAGGGGAAGCGAGGTTACAAGGTAGCCTCCATATAGGATGGTGTAATACACCTTGCTTGTAAACTCATAAGTGACAAGCTAGTGAGGAAGAACCGCTCCACACAGGTCACCAGGTTCATGGTGGACCTCACAGGAAAGTGTGTGGAGGGCCTATAGATGAACTGGGTGAACTACCTCCTCAACGAATTAGAAAAAGATTGCCTCGAATCCCAGGACTTAGGATATGAGTTTCACTACAGTTGGTTGATCATCCTGATTGCATTTGTGGCTTGGCAGATGCCTGAAGGAGCTAATTTCCCAGAGATTGAACCTATAGAGCCCCTGGCCGCTCAGTTTTCCACCCTGTGGTATACCAATGACATGATGAAGCAGTGGCAGTCTAATGTCGTGTTTCACAGATATTATCAGCAGTTGAAAGTCTCCATTGAATCATTTCCTCGTATGATACCGCATACCCTGCATCAGTACCGACCAATAGAGAAGTTCCACGCTGATCCCCACTTCATTTACATCACCGTGCGAAGAGATGTGAACCAGGAAAGATTGTTGTAACACCCTGTTTCCCCCAGTTTGTAAAAATAACTATATTGGCCAAGAACTGTGTCAAACTCAAAAATGTGAATGTGTGATGTGAATGGACCTTGTGAAAAAGGTCGATGAATGTAAATAATATTATGAATATATATATTGCAGGACTACTGAGAGGGGATATGTTGAAAAAGAGACCACGATAGCTGAAGAAAGGTGGTGGAAGTCACCTGGAAAGGTGGTGTTAACTTCCACCGAAACTAATACTATATTTGGACTTCACTGGCATGGATAACCAAGAGCAGCTTGCTGGCCCGAAATAATTTACTTGCAGGTTGGTAGGTAGATGGATCCTCGGGAATTAATGAGGGATGGGGGAAGTGAACCACCCATCCGTAGGAGCCTCGGGCCTGACCACCGTGAGGGAAATCATGCCACATGCAACCTTGCAAGGGGGAAATACGTGAGGAAGAAGCGCAAAGGGGGAAGACGTAAGGGAAGGAGGAAGAACTCTAGAGTTATGCAGAGCAAGTGATAGTAGAGAAGGGGGAGAGTAACCCTCATTCTCGATCACGTCAAACCGAGACGCAGTCTCACAGCATCGTGGTCTCAGCTCGGGGGTGGCTAGTGGTAAATACGTTGGGAGTCATTGAGCCTACGGTTGGGTGGAAACAAGCACCCCTCTCAGAAGTTGCATCACCTCTGGTGTTATTTTCTGATAAGTGTTATTTGAAGTTAATGACAAAATCGCATGTTCAGTTTTATGTGCTTGTAAATAGTTTTGAATAGAAGTGTTTACCTAACAATTGATTTGATAGAATGGATGCCTGTGTATGCTTACATGCCATAGTTGTTTTCTGCACAAATGATTAAGTCTGGGACATGAGTTTCCTCCATCGAGAATCATCTTATTTGCTTAGTTTCTCGTAATATTCTGGGAAGACCCTTAAGAGTACTCTTTTCTGAAAATTACACCATAAACCTGGTAACTGTACTGAACCTTACCAAAGACTCGATTAAGATAGAGGATAATTGTCTGAGAACCGTTTGAGGGTTCATGCAATCCGGGTCTAGAACCCTTATGCAAGAGAGAGTAGCTTTCTAAGGTCTCGGGGTCATGGAAACCTGAAGCTCTGAGAGTTTGAACCTTGTGATTCAAGCTTAGAAGAGATAGTGGGATCTGATGTCTCGGTACTTCACGTATCATGGGTTCATGAGTTCGGAGGTGGAAGACCCGGCTCTTGGAGTCACGAAGTCCCAAGTCGCAAGATCATGATGGGATCTTGGACCGTAGATCCTACGGACCCATCGGAGCTTTATAAGCCGTCGATTCTTAACCTTTACTTAGGCAGGAGAGTGAACTCGACTACGTCCCAAAAGTCCTGAAGACATCTGGACCATCCATGTTGGAGGATAGGTGGTAGAGATCCAACCACTTCGTGTATCGGGGATTTGTGAGTTCGGAGGTGGAAAATCCGGCTCTTGGAGTCACGAAGTCCCGAGTCGTGAGATAGCGACGTGATCTGGGCCGTTGATCAAAGAGGAAGGACAGCCATGGGATCTAACCATTTCGCGTATCGGGGATTCGTGAGTTTGGAGGTGGAAAACCCGGCTCTTGGAGTCACGAAATCCCAAGTCGTGAGATCGCGATGTGATCTAGGCCGTTGATCAAAGAGGAAGGAAAATCGTGGGATCTGACATCTCGGTACTTCGCATATCAGGGGTTCATGAGTTTGGAGGTGGAAGACCAAACCCTTGGAGTCACGAAGTCCTGAATAGCGAGAAGTAGGAGTAACTATTGAGTTGGGACCTCCCCGCCATATCGCATATCGGGGTCTCGGAGGTTGAGGGGAATCAATTTCAACTATATAAGTCCCAAGCTTGCGAGTTGCGAGAACTTGTACAACATGTGGCACATTCACTTGGTGGGACCCATGTGGTTGATAGGTGGTGTGACGATAAGATGCCCAGAGAGAGGGAGAAATGGTGACAGGTGGTGGACACGTGTCGTTTGAAATGGGAGTCAACATCCTGTTGACTTCTAGTACTTCGGGTTCTCGTAAGAAATAAGCACAAAGGCCCAAAAACTCAGGTCACGAAGTTGCGAGTCCTGAGAAGCCTGAAAGGAGTCAAACCTTCTCTGACTTTCGCGTCTCGAGGTTTCATAAAAGAAGGGCCTAGAGGTTCAAATTTTCAACTCACGAACTTGTGAGTTGCAAGCAAGGCTAGTAATTAGCCCTAGCCGGTGGTCATGAGTGGAGAGCGCTAATAAGGAGGGGCCATACCATATCAGAATCTCAGGTATCGACGATCGGTGAAGAAAATTCGAGGGTCTTCGAATACCGACTTGCGAGGTCGCAAGTTGTGAAAGGCGCTTGCATTTTAGGCGTGCATGCGGTCCTATCGAGATAGGGACTAAAGAAAGGGAGCTAGTGCCTTGTCGTTAAGCGGTGGGTAGATCTGGATGGATAGAATCTACGTGCCCAGATCTACGACCAGTGTTTCATTTCGAAGCCCCCTCTCCATTCTACCTTTAAGTTTGGACTCACTTGTAACGCTGAGTCGCGAAACATGAAAAGGTGCTTGGTTTATTTGGCCTGTGGTCCTAACCCACAACCACAGGGAGGTAAACAGGGAGGAACTAGCCTGCGCTAGGCCCCCATAGGACTTCGGGGATTCTATCCCTTGAGGAAAAGTGAAACTTTTATTATGTTGTAGTGTGTGTGTTACAATTGCAGTCATATTATAAGCTCACAGATGCAGATATCAAACAAATTATAAAGGATTTTCCAGAAGAATTTATTGTACCTGTCGTCGAAGCATATTTATCCAACATTGATACTATATGAATCCTGATGGTTACATGAGATGAACATGTTGAATAGTCCAGTGGGACAAATAAGAAGAGGGAACACAAAAAGCAGGTTGAATTCCAGGACATAGAGAGTGATGAAGAGGAAGAAGAGGAAACCTATGGAGATAATGGGTCTAGCTCGCCAGGAGGAGGAGAAGACAAAGTAGAAGATGAAGTAGAAGAGGAGGAAACCTATGGAAATGAAGGATAAGAAGAGAAAGGAGGAGGCAAAGCTATAAGAGCTAGTTCCCCACCACCTGAAGATCCCCCTGCTGTGACAGTGACAAAGAGGAAAGTTACTCCGAAGAAACTTTCAGCAAGGAAGAAAATGTGTGCAAATAAGCCACAGTTGGAAGCCACTCTCACTAATGACAACATTAGTCTAGTCCGTGGAGCTATGGGGGATGCACCTGAAGACTTGTTGCAGAGATACAAAGAGAAACAGGTGGAGTTATATGAAAGGATTGAGAGGGAGTTGAAGAAAGTGCAACAAATTGTTCGTTTGGTCCGCATAGTACCTACTATGCCATCTACACCTTCCTCATCACAGACTGCAAACTTGGAGGACGAACCAACTCTGCAGGGTGAAATGGGGATTTGGATCACCCTCCCTGAGTATAAGATCACGTTTCTAACCCCCGCAACACTACAGGCTAGCCCCAACTTGGATGTTGAGGTTAACCTTAAAGGAATACCTCCAGAACAGGTCGAAGTAGTGGAGGCAGGTTTGAAGGTATACAAAAGGAATAAAGAGAAATGTCTGCTGAAAGAGGAACCCAACTAAGAAGGCTTGCTGATGAAATAGAAGCTTGGTTATAGAGAGCTCATGAATAGAAGGAGAAGGCTACATAAGCCTTGCAAAAAGATAAATACAAATTTCTAGTATAGTTACGAGCAACGCAGGATAGTGTAACTTCCTATGAAAGTGATAAAGAAGAACTTCAGGTGAAGCTTTAGGAGGAAAGAAAAGTTGGCGAAGCCCAACTACAAAAGGAAAAAGACTAGCTTCTCACATAGTAGGCCATGGTCAAAGAAGAAGTAAGAAAAGTGAGTCACTCTATGCCAGGTTTGGTACAGGAGGATAAAGATCCTGTCGAAGCTCAAGTAGTGAAGCTCGCAGAGACCCTCCAACAGTTTTAGGATAGGATAACTGAACTAGAGGCTCAAATAGTGCTAATAACCCCTCAGGAGGTGCGTGACCAGAGGGAGGAGTCCGCTAAAAACATAGTAGGAAGTATAAGATCCCTCACGTCTGTATGTAAACAATTGAGTGATAGAAGCGCCTAGACGTATGAACTCCTTGCCAAGGATCTAGAGTTAAAGAAGCTAGAGGCTCAGTTACAGGAGGTGCAACAACAAGCATTTTCATTGTAGGCACAAATGAAGATTCTCACAACAGTGGAAAGGATGAAGATATCCCAGGAGCAACGCACGGTACAATAGCAGATCATTGCCCTCCAGGGTAAGGTGATGGAAGTAAAATAGAAGTTACAACCTGTGCAGGACGAATATTGCAAGGTGTTCGAGGATATCGATGGCTAGGGTTCACAATTATATCAAGTAGTTGCAACAGTAGAACAACACCTAGAAGGGCCTATTACAAAGAATAAAATCTAGGAGCTCGTTGAACAAGAGGTTCAAGTGAGACAACAAGTCGAGTTAGCTCGAGTTAAGATTGCAAATTTTGAAGCAGCATTTTACCTGAGTGACTCGGGACGAGTCACATGTGAGTGTTGGGGGCTTGTTGGCCCTTGACCAAGTTTTGGGGAAACTTTGGTTATTTTTGGAAGTTTTGGCCCACTTATGGGACTTCCACATGCTGGTCGAAGTAGGAGCGCCCAAGCGTAGCTGAGATCATGGATCTCACCTATTTTGAGGGTTATGTGGACCCAGTAAGAGGTCCTCTAGGGTTTTGTAACGAGTTTATGGGATGTCGGTCGATGGGTTTCCCCCATGTTTAGGCCTTATTGTAAAGTATAAATAAAGGGGAATGTAGTATAGACGAGGTAGTTCTAAAATGAAGTTCTGTGTGAAACGTTAGATCTGTGTGTGTCAAGGCTTTGTGATCAACTATGATTTTGTAGACCATGCTTAGTGCTTGAGGTGATAAGTGTTGTGATAAGAGATTGTGGCTCTGTGCATTTGACCTAGTTTTGGAAGGTAAAGAAGGAGGATCTAGTGCTTAGTGCACAAATCTCCTGTCTTGTGCGAAGTTCGACTCTGTGTCTTAGTGCAAAGGAGTGACTAGATGTAATATATTGGCAAATAATAAAGAGGCAAAGCAGTTTGTGGACGTAGCCCCAACCAGGGGTGAACCACGTATATCTGGTGTCTCATGGTTTTCTTTGTGTAGTGTTATTTTTGTTATACATTTTCTTAGTTCTTTGATTATGATGTGTAATGAATATATATTTTGTTTCTTAAGTAATTTATTTAGGTTAAAGGGTAAATGAATGATAGCCTTAACTCACAGTGCTAAGTGCTAAGTGTTCAAACTGCATAATCACTTGTTGTTACTGCTCTTATATGTCTTTGATTATGCTCTGTGGTGTTAATGAGGTTAATAAACTAATGCATGCTCACTTACTAAGCGTTAACAAAATATTCTACGAAGTGCTCTTATCACATAATCATGTCCCATCCTGGTTACAGACACCTACGTCCTGTAACCCTCCCTGCTTCTACCTTGGGTGAGACTTCGCCTGCTTCGCAGGTGTTGCCAAAAGAGTCGGTAGTCAGGGTTTTGTTGGTGCATTGTTAAGCATTGAACCCTGGGTCTACCCCTATGCCAAAAATGCCCCATCCCTAGAAAGGTTACTTAGGGGTTGTGTACGTTACAAGATCCTTCACCTGACACATTTCCACCCTCATCATGCTTACCCTCCAAATTTTCAATCTCATCAAAACAAATCCTTACTTGGATAGTGACGTGTTGACACCCAAAGTTTTGGGTTAATTTTTGTACACACACTTATACGATGCTGTGCGCTCTCATTCTGAATTGTCACATGTGCCTAAGTTAATGGGAAAAAAATGAAAAAGAGTGTGTTTCATACCAAGATTTGAAAGAACATGTTGGGCCTAAATGATTATTGAATGCACACCATTCCTAGTTTTGATGCACATCGGAAATCAAGAAAACGCATGTCGGAATCAAGAAAATAATCATTGGAAAATCCTCTTGAATGATTAGTTCCATCGACGCAAGGGATAGTGGAGATGAAAAAACATGATTTGGAAAGGAGGTTAAGATTTCCTTGATTCTTGAAGGCTATTTGGATTGCAAGAAGGTGCCACAAGTGTCCAAGGCAGTTTTTCCAATCGCGCCAATTTAGTAGAATAGAAAGAGAGAGAGCTCTCGAGTAGAGAAAGCTATGAAAGGAAGAAATGATATCATAAATGGGGATAGCTATATGTTCAGAGGAGATTCATTGATTCCTTAGTATCTATTTCGCTCTGATATTGTTGTAATATTGTAGTTCTTTTCAATATACTAATGAGTCTGTCATATGAATAAAGTCTTGAGAGAATGTGCATTACGTTGTATTTCTAAGGATTTGTATAGATGAAGATATGAAGTTTTGTGGTTGTCATATATAGTCTACTTAATGTATGCCTATGTTGTGATGGAATGAAATTATTAATAAATATGTGACAATTTTGATCTCTTATGTGTCTAACATGTATGAGTTGGATATATGTGTGTATTGTTTTAATTCTCAATCCTAATGATTTGTCATATATGAGTTGCATGAATTCCAACCCCAATGGATCTTTGTGTGTTTAGCCTTCATCCATGTCACAAGAACTTATGGTATCTTTGATCATCTATGCATCTTGGGTGAGACCTTCCTCGGTTTGGGTTGAGGATTAATATGCTGATGCTCTGTATTTTTTATTGGTCAACTCTCGACAAACCTTGGGTCTAAACTCCCCAACGTTAGGAAGGAGGTGCACAAGCATGGAACAAAATGCCAATAAATGGTTCCATTTCTGGGATGATGATGGCACCAAAAAAATGATAATAAAATAATGGAAATGACCCTTAAATAGATTTTGCATGGTATCCCTCCTTAAATGTCCACACTTCGGTCGAGCCTAGGTCGTGCAGTCATGTGTTTATTTCCTCCTCACCAAAGTACAATGGGGATACCTTTGGTTGGATTACTTTTATCTCATCAACCATGCCATTATACATAGGGTATTTGGTCTTCCCACTTCCAGTTAAAATACAACAAATAGTCTTAAGAAAAGGATGGATCGCTGGAGAAGGTGTATTCTTAATACAACACATGGAGAGGAAAACAAAATGTTCTCATCCCTGCAATCAATGATTTAATGGTCAAGTTTGCAACCCAACTTCTCGCATGAAATATTAATCACAAGTGTTGAAAGGAAAAATGTCCTATCAAGGTCATTCTCACAGTCAAGCATTACATTAAGGGGAATCATATGGCTTGGGCCCCTTACCTATTTAAAGAATTCATTACTTCCTTTCTCAATGCTTAGAATTAGGTGAAGGAATTTCATTACAATTGGGTCCTTTTATTATTGGGCATGTCACTCTAGAATCCACCCCACACCTTTGAAATTGATATGCCTACTGCCCCTCCTTTTTATCTCCTCAGTTCTTATCACTCCATCATTCCAAGGATGCCAAGGAGTAAGATTCCATTTCTAAATATTTCAAGTAATGGTACACCAAGTTGATAAATTCTTTTGTCGAGTGAGTCTGCATCCCATCCCACATATCTAATAGGTATGAGAATCACCTTCAATTCACATGTAATTTCCATAATGTCGTGATCTTTCTCTACATAGCTACAGGTAAACAAAATCCATGCTCCCATTTTATATTACTAAGAGGGATATTATAGCAGAAGTTGGAAAATGGAAGAGAAAACACCAACTTTTTTTCTTAGATATACAATATGAATTTGACATAAGGAAAAAGAATTCCCAAAACTAGCCCAAGGTTGTGACCGAGGGATATAACACAACCACCGATCCTAAGAATACAAATATCCCAACTCCATTAGAATCTCTCAAAATTATAGTGGGTCTGACATGGACACTACAGTAGCTAAAAAGAGAAAGTGGACACCCCAGACTTAGAACAAAACTCATATAAACATTGACTTCGGGTCTGAATGATATCCCTCACCTCCACCATGACCAACCCCAATTATAGAATAAGACACCTTTCCTGCATCTCCATCCAAAACCCACTCTTGGGATAGTAAATGTTGGCATACAACTTCACAGAAGAAAACCGAGGAGGGTTCTCCCACTCAAAGGTGACATGTTGCAAATTTAATGAAAGATATTTACCTACAGTCAATCAAACAACAAGCCTCCCACAATGAAATGATCACGAAGATGCATATTTTGGGCCAACATTTTTCTCTTCCTTTCTTACCAAAATCCTCCTCTTAAACTAATTTATTCATCGAGGTTCCAAGATCCATTCCTCACCGAGTGCTCACTGTCGATCCACTCACAATAATCCCTTTAGTCTCAAGAAGAAATGAATTGGATTTGTCATAGGTTCCTACAATAGAAATCTAGAGCTTTATCATTACCATGGTCCATGAACTCAGATAATTCCATCAATCCATCAACCAGGAATAGGCCCAACTATGAGAAATAACTTTTCCGTCATGGCGCCACACAAACCCAATTACAAGAGGGGTCTCAAATGTGCTAGGAAGTTGAAGAGGCCCAGAAAAATTTACAGGACTTACACATTATTGAAGTGTCCATGCATGCCAAAACTCAGGGCCATTATGAGGTCATTCTCAGTGACCACACTAACATGGTCACTAATTTGAGAAAAGCCTATTCCCAAGTTTCCCAGCATGCACATGTTAAACCAGATATTCCATCCTCGTAGAAAATGAAAGCGGTCATTGAGCATTTTCAAGTTCTATAGTCCCAAAATATCAAACTTCGGGAAAACATAAAAAAATAAACACTAGAGGAGACCACACTCTAGAGACAAATAACTTAGGTTGTAACAACCATTCAAGAGGGTCAAAAAATTTCCCAAGAGTTTGCCACATGGTTCACTTAAATTTTCAAATATTGGGATCATTTATAGAGCCCTCTTGAGCTCACTACTCTCTATGATAGGAATCATGAAACATCGGTTGAGGTCACATAATAGAAATGATAAGTGGGGTTTTTTCCTCCCAAGGATCATGCTGTTACGATTCTCACCATTTCCACAAGAACGAAGGAGACCATTACAGCTCAGGATGACCAACAGACTATGAAAGAGTTGATAAATTTGATGGATGATAAGGCCTTGGTATAGTATTGAGTTTAGATCCAATCTTTCTTCTAGTGTTGATATATTAGGGTTGAATCTCATAGGAAGAGATCTTAGTACCTTTTGAACAATTACATATTCTTTGATTTCTTCTCCCAATCCTATGATTGCATCCACTGTTTCATCGACTCGTAAGAAGTAGGATGCAATATTTTCATCTTCCTTCATTTTTAGTTGTTCGAACTGACCTATGTACGTTTGAGGGTTTGTTTCTTTGACCTTTGTATCTCCTTCATAAATATTTTGAAGCTTGTCCCAAATATCTTTAGCGAATTTACAATGTGCAACTTTGGTGAATACTGTATCACTGAGACCATTCAAAAGTGCATTTTTGTCTTTGTAATTATTCTCATTGAGTTTCATTGCTTTGTCATTTGTTGGTGGAACTGTTGGTGTTGTGTATCCATCTACAATTGATTGCCAAACTTGAAATCCCTATTCCTATATAGATGTATTCATCCTTATGCTCCAAAAAGCATACTTATGTCCATCAAACTATGGTATTCCATTTTTATACAAGTTGGTACTCTCCATGATCTACCTTTCAGTGGTTAAACTGATTTCTGAAAGAACCCACTCTGATACCAATTGTTGGATTACTGAGAGGGGGGGGGTGAATCAATAATATCATAATTATAATCATTTTTCTTCAAATCATCCAAGTGTTATATCAATGTAGAATTATTATTCAATAATGAGAAATAAGAAATGAACAAATCACACACATACACAATACACCAGTGTTTTATGTGGAAACCCAAATTGGGAGAAAACTACACACTACTTTTTGTTATATGTCTTGAAGAATTACATTCATTTGAAGCACCAAATTCCTTTGTTTTCCAACTTCAACTGGAAGGAGGCTCCAACCCCCTTGTTTCTTAGGCTACAAACTGAGGGAACCTCCAGTTCCCCAATTTTCTGGCTACAAGCAAAAGGAGGCTACAACCCCCTATGTTCTTCGCCTATAACCAGAAGGTGTATACAACCACCTGTCATGGCCCCGTCCAATGGCCCTGAAGTAGAGGTATAATGATGGAACCACTGTCACACTATCACTTTGAGATATACCACTATAAACATGTACCAATAAACCTGAACCATGCGTCAACCTGTACCTGAACCTGTAATCAACCTATACCATAAAAAATGCATCAACCATGCACCAACCTGTACCAAACAGCCTGTAATCAACCTGTAGAATAAACAAGTTCATCCAACCATGCACCAAGTATGTACCAATCATGTGTCAACTACTCATCAACTATGACTCATCAATATGTACCAACATCATCAATTATACACCTCAACCATGTACCCAACATGTACCTTAACCAAAAGCCCTCATCAATTTCATCATCCAAATATGATTTGTAACTTTGTAATAGACCTAGTGTATATGATAACATACCTTCAAACCTTCCTTAAATTTAACAACAAGAGACTAGCATTTTCATCCAACTTTTCTTTAGTCTCACAAGACTAGTTTTGGATTAGTCAACAACCCTAACTTGAAATAGTCAAAACTTTGTACATGTAATGAATAAAGATCGGAAACTTATACACAATTTTCTTAAGTGTGTTTTATGCAATTCCTCCAGGTTTCACTACTTGGAACCTCTCATAAAAAGAGTTATAGCAAAAATGGCATACCTTGCTGAATTCTGGCTTATTCTATAGAGACCTTGTAGAGCGTGTCCTGCACGAAATATTTATTGAATATATATGAAAATATTACGTGGAATACTATAGACTATAATCTAACCAAAGTTTTTTTTATTACTCAAGTTGGATATTTTATGAATAAGTTATGACATTTTTACCTGAAACACTTGTTTTAGACTAGTTTCAGGACTAGCCAGAAACCCTATTTTCCACGGAGTGTAACTCCAAAAATACAATGACCCACAAGCTGAATTTATTACCATAGATACTTGGATATGTTTCCTCAATGGAATAGCAATTTAATGGTCTGAATCATTATAGAAAAAAAATTATTGTGAAAATGGTGAGATGGCCTGTAAATAACATACCTTAGAAAGAATCATCAAAGGAATTTGTCCTTCCTTGAGTTTCGGCCTTCATTTCTTCACCTTTCCTCAGAAATTAGGCTTAGATATAATTTGGTTACCTCAAACACCTATAGATATTCAATATTCTCAAGTGTAATCTAAAATGAGAGAGCCTTGCCTCTTATTTATACTCTCCAAGTAGCTTCCTTAAAAACATCTTCTAGGTCACTTTGCCCACTTTCCTTATTTTAGGGTTAACCCACTTCTAATTTCTCCATTAAATTTATTATTTAAATAATTTATTTTGTATTCAATTTGAATTATAGTGCACTCATTAATTCACTTTATTATTTACCTTTAAAATCTCTTAAACCACTTTTACTACTTTGACCTTTCAGGGCTTTTAGATGACATATGAGGGTCCTCCAACTTTGTATGGCCATAACTCTCAAAACGTGAGGAGTTATGTGACATTCCACATACCACCGGAAATGGAACGACATGTAATATCCATATAGAATAGTATTAACTGAAAATATATCAAAACTCATACCTTTATCCATCAAACAAACTTGGGTCCATTACCCAAACCTGGGTTCTCCAGCTTCTCATGGCCATAACTCTCTGACCGTGAGGAGTTATATGACGTTCCACATACCACCGGAAATGGAATTACAAGAACTATCCATCTAGGATAGTTTCACTGACAAATTCACTAGCCTTCATCTCATTATTCCATAAATAATCATGGGTTATCTAACCATACTTCTAGGATAACTCAATTCGCAAAGCATCTTCCTGAGAGGGATTTCACCATAAGGGGACCACTTTGGAGTTCATACATTTGTACTTATTGTCAACCATGACAAGACAATAATGAGTCATATTTACATCAAACAAACTTTATTCCATTACCCAAATCTTTGTGCCACTAGACTTTCCTCAAGGGTTCACATCAATGACAACCAACCTTAATCAACAATCCATTTGTGTTCCAAATGTTATTTTTCATAGATAGGGAAGTTTATTGAAAATGAATAGTAAAATCAATTAGAATATTATGATTAAGTGATTCCATATTATTGAACAACTTCTACATAAATTTCATATTATAATGAGTGGTGGCCCCTATCGTCTAGTGAACCATGACATCTCTCTTTCAAGAAGGTGATGAGGATTTGACTTCCCCTAGGGGTGTCAAAAAATAGGATATCCAATCATTTGGTATATTAACCTAAAGAATTTAAATTACCTTCTTGTTATTGGGTCGATTTCTAAGTTCCAGCAAGAGACCCAACTTACAGGGTGCCAACAACAATGCCTATGACATGACATGGTTCTATGAATTTCACTTTGAAGATTATGTAGATGGAATCCCAGACCCCAAGGGTTGGGAGAATATGATCCCTAGGTAATGGATGAACCAAAATTCTAAAGAAGGAAAATTTTCAGTCATTATTTTTCCTTGTATCAGGTGCAACTTCCCTGGTCCCAAACATTATCTCGTATACCATGAGAGATAGGAAGAATATTATGGGTGAACATAATGGAAGTGTCAATATTCTAAGGGGATCTAGACATGGATTAAAAATAGAGAGGTTGAGATTCCCAAATTATTAAGACTTCACATTTCGACCTTGGGGGTTGGAGAGACATGTAGGGGCCAACATATGCACCTCACCGACCAGTGATGTAAATATTTCACCAACTCGGGGATCGTTGAATAGGTTACACTTGTGTTCCTTTGACAAAGTCGACAGACTAAATCAAATCCACTTTTGTTCGTGCCCGATATTTCTTTGATCCACCCATATTATTTCCTTTTTTTCCACTTTCGAAGCTTCTAGCTGCCACATGGTTCATTTAACATTTTCCCCCTCTCACTCATACTTATCGCTTACTAAAAAATGAAGGGCCCAACAAAACCTGAGCCAACAATAGCCTCTCCATGCCTTCAATTTTTGAAGTTGGTCCAAGTGTTTTTCAAGATCCTTTTTTGATTGGAAGCTTACTAGGACCACCCACTATTATTTCTCTTGATAAATCCCCCTATTTGTGTACAATCATGTTTCGGAAATATTCTTTGCAACCAAAGAGACATCCCACTCCTCCAATAGAAGAAAAACCATGGGTGGGGTCACCTGTTGCTCAAATATATTTTCTATTTCCTCCTCTTGGCATAGTTGGAACCTTGGTAACAAATGCATTAAACCTTCAGGGATAACTTTAGGTCATCTGGTATGGTATCCTACTCCACCTAATTTACCTACCACACCATAATTGGTATTAACTCATTTTGAATTCATGAATACCCTTAATGTACCTCCACCTATGCCTAGTCAAGAAACTACAATCCCTTACTCAGAGTACTCCTAGTAAGAAGAGTGTTGGGGGAAAGAGTAAAAAATCTCGAGGCACTAACCCCCCAACGAAATCTATGAACACCTAGACCATTGCAACTAATAAGGATCCCATTCTTTGTTCCATTTACTATGTCCATGGCAATGCCACCCATCCTTTATTGAAACTCTCAATCTTGGAGAGCCATGTCTAAGCAAACAAAGATAAATCTGATAATTCTATCTCAAACATCCAGATTACTCTTCTTGAAACTTCCAAATAGAAAAAAACGTATTTGTGTATGAATCACCCTTGCACATTATGAGCCATACATGGTATTTACTCACACAACTATTTTGAAATCCATAAGTTTAGAACAACACTTGCAATATGGACAACATATCCCCCAATATCAAAGAAGATATTTTGATTAAACCGAGTATTATTGACAAAAGTTTGCTTAGATCTTCCTATTCCCTTGAAGATACGACAACTTATAAATGCCTATTCCAAAAGTTTTCTGACATTTTTTCCTGGTATTATTTGAAATGGAGGGGCTTGATCCTTCCATTGTCAAACATTGTATTGATACATGGTCTAATGCATCCATGATACATAAAAAATAGAGGCATATTC
This sequence comes from Picea engelmannii, assembly GCA_009831015.1. Lineage (NCBI taxonomy): Eukaryota > Viridiplantae > Streptophyta > Pinopsida > Pinales > Pinaceae > Picea > Picea engelmannii. Next base: position 1,187,822 of record ML777219.1, on the reverse strand, counting down.
ATCCCTCTAAGGCTCCATCTATTGAAGCAACAATCGACAAGATTTAAAAGGTTGGTTTCATCTACCTGATTGATTATACCACCTAGGTATTTAACCCTTTCCCCAGTCAAAAAGAAATAAGATATTATTTATATATGTACTAACTTATAATATCTCAATAAGTCTTGTCCCAAAGAAAATTACCCTACCCCATTCATCGACCATATTAGTAATGCTTATGCAAGCCATGAGGTTATATCCTTGATGGATTGACTCTTTCATTATAAGAAAATATATATACATCTACAAGGATGATTTCACTAGTTCTTGGGGTACATTTTCCTATAAAGTCATTCCTTTTGGGTTGAAAAATGTTGGCGCTACTTTCTAGTGGTCCATGTCATATTATTTTCATGAATTGTTCAACATTGTTCTTCCATATCTCAATGATCTCATGGTTCATTCGAAGAAACATTAATATCACTTGCAACATATTCACAAAGTTTTCCTTCATTGTAGCTATTATAATATTCTCTTGAACCCTCTCAAACACGTCTTTTGCATAATTTTTGGCTTCCTACTAGGATTCCTTATCTCTAAGTAGGCTATCACTATTCACCCATTGAAATATCAATCCATTATTGAGTTACCACTATCCAATACTTTGCATCATATGTAGATCCATCAAGGAAAGGAAAATTTCCTATGTCATTTCGTCCCAAACTATGCTATGTGTGTCCATGATTTTTTTCATTTGTTCCATTCCCATGTACCATTTATCTAGGATGGCCTTGAATCTCAACAACCATTCAATGCCTTAAAATGTTCCCTCACATATACTCCTTTAATAATCCCTCTTGACTTCAAGAATTATTACATCCTCTACATTTCTACATCACACTAGTACATATGACCAAATTTGCCATGGTTTTTCGTTTCTATTGCCACACTTATCCGTCGCAATTTCCACGAAATCCAAGACTATTTTTCATCATTATTTTTTCGTCTCTATATCCACGAACCAGGTGTTCATGGAAACAACGAAAAAATTAGCTCTCCATGTGTCATCACCATCAAGATAGGTTAACCTTATACATCATCGTAATTACGACGAAAAACCGTGGCCATGTAAAAAAAAATGTGGAAAGTTGCGACGCAAAAGTGTTGCAATAGCGATGAAAATTTATGCCAAGGCAAAACTTACGACGCAGATTGTAATTTTTAAATCTGTGAAGTAAAGAAATGCATATATATTCTTAAGCAAAACAAAATTTAATCAATGGCTCATACACAGAGTACACAGAGATTTTATACCGGAAACCCTCAACTGTGAAAACCTTTCTTATATTCATTATATCGAATTTCATTATTCACCATACAATATATACAATGTTTTTAGGTATTTCGTAGATACCAAAACTCTAATCCCTTAATCCAGGATTAATTTAGAAAACCACTACAAATAGAAAAATCCGCAAAAAATAGCAAAATCCGCCCAAAAAACAAATTTGGGGGCGTTGTCCCAAACGCTACGCATAACCAGGGGGGGACATACCTTCTCCCCCCTGATACCCCCCTAGGAAAGCACCGGACGCACATGAAACAAAGAGAACTACTAGAGGGATCGTCAGATGCAGTTTTCAAATCTGACGTGCCCACACACACACATGCAAAGAATATAACACATACCCAACATTCTCCCACTTGTTGTTTTCTTTGCATCCAGGTGTCCAGGCAATTATATAGTCAAAAATACAGGGAGGAAATTCCCATTGTTACTCTACACCAGGAGAACTTTTCTGTGCTCACAGACTTTGTCAATGAATCTGCAACATTCTTCAAAGTGTCAACCTTTTCCAGCAACACCTTCTTTTCCTAAACCATGTCTCTCACAAAGTGATATTGAACATCAATATGCTTTGTCTTCGAATGATAAGATGGGTTCTTTTCCAGGAATATTTCACTCTGACTGTCACAATATAATCTCACTGCTTGTTTTACCAACCCAATACTTGAACACAATCTTTGTAACCATACTTCTTCCTTGCTTGCATGAGTGGCTTCCATGTATTCAACTTCTGTAGTTGAGAGTGCCACTATAGCCTGTCTTTTTCTCATCCAACTGATTGCTCCTCCAAATAGGTTAAACACATACCCACTTGTAGATATTATGTGATCCATATCTCCAACCTAGTCTGCATCAACAAAGCCATGTATGCCCACCACTCTGTCCAATCCTGGTCTTCCTTGGTAGCACAATCCATAACTGGTAGTGCCACGAAGATACCTGAAGACCCTCTTTACTGATGTCCAATGCTCCTTCCCTTGTTTTGACATATACTTGCTCAAAACTCCTACTGCATGTGAAATTTACAGTCTAGTACAGACCATTGCATACATCGAATTTCCAACTGCATTAGCATACAAAACATGGGACATGTCCTCTTCTTCTTCATGTGTCTTGGGACACTGATCTGCAGATAACTTTACACCTATAGGAATAGGAACCTTTACCGGTTTACTTCCATGCATATTAAACCTCTGCAATATTGTCTCAACATATTTTCTCTAATTCAACCAGAGTTTCCTATTTGCACGATCTCTTTTAATCTCCATTCCCGGAATGAAGTTAGCAGCACTGAGATCCTTCATGTCAAATTTGGAGGATAGCTATGATTTCACCTCCTTGATATCATCCATGTTATTTCCTACCAAAAACATGTCATCAACATACAACACTACATAAATGAAGTTATTACCAACCTTCTTGGAATATACACAGTGATCAACCCTGCTTCTTACAAATCCCAATCCAAGGATGTATGTGTCAAACTTTTGGTACCACATCCTAGGTGATTGCTTCAGACCATATGGTGACTTCTTTAGCTTACAAACCAACTCTTTCTTTCCCTTCACTACAAATCCTTTTGGCTACTTCATGTAGATTTCTTCTTCCAGATCCCCATGTAGGAATGTTGTCTTCAGATCCATTTGTTCCACTTCAAGATCAAAAGCAGCAACAATAGATAAAAGAAATCTAATAGAAGATAACATAGCAACAAGAGAAAAAATCTCACCAAATTCAATTCCCTCTACCTCGGAATAACCTTTTGCTACTAACCGAGCTTTGTATTTCTCCACTTTACCTTGTGCATTAAACTTATTCTTAAACAACCATTTGGTACCAATAGATTTTCTTCCAGCTAGCGACTCAACTATATCCCATGCCTCATTCTTATCCAAGGCATCCATTTTTTCAACCATGGCCTTTTTCCAGAGTTTACTATCCTATGAATTCAATGCTTCTTTGACAGTTTTAGGATCATCATCAGTAATAGATAAAGAAAAATTGGAAAGGAAATCAGGTGTACTATACCTTTCTGGTTGCCTTTTATCTCTCACTGATCTCCTCAATACTGGGGTATTAGGTTCTTCTTCTTCTTCTGCTTCCTCTTCTTCAGATGATTCTAATTTTGCATCATCCAACTCAAGCTCTATTTTCTCAGGTTCATCTTGCGTTGGTAGGAATTCCTGTTTGGACACATCTTTTACCTCTTCGAAAACAACATCTTGACTGTAAACAATCTTCTTGGTTTCTGGGTTCCAAATCTTATAACCTTTCACACCATCTTTATAACCAATAAAGATACACTTTTTAGCCTTTTAGCCAGCTTACTCCTATTTTCCTTTGGAACATGTACATAAGCATCACAACCAAACACTCTAAGATGTTGAAGAGAGGGTTTCTTTCCATACCACACCTCATGTGGAGTTTTATCATCCAACACTAATGAAGGTGATCGATTGACCAGGTAACATGCAGTACCCACTGCCTCTACCCATAATTCTTGTCCTAACTCGACACCGTTGAGCATGCTCCTTGATTTTTCCATCAGTGTTCTGTTCATCCTTTCTGCAAATCCATTCTATTGAGGAGTGTATGGAGTATTCTTCTGCCTTGCTATACCACACTTATTACAAAATTCTTCGAATTCATTTACGCAGAATTCTCCACCATTATCTGTTCTCAATACCTTTACTTTCTTCTTTGTCTGATTTTCTACTAGATCCTTAAACTCTTTAAATTTATCAAATACCTCAGATTTATTTCTAAGAAAATAAATCCATGTGTTCCTTGAAAAATCATCTATGAATGAAACATAATACACAGATTTACCTAGGGATGGAATAGGAACATGTCCAAACACATCACTTTGTATCAACTCTAAGATCCCCTTTGCTCTTGTAGCACCATATGGGAATCCTACTCGATTCTATTTACCATATATGCAATGTTCACAAAAATCAAAATCCAGAGTGCAATTAGACATACCTTCAACCATACCTTTACCGTGTAGTGTTCGAAGGCCCTTTTCTCCAATATTCCCCAGCCTTTGATGCCACAACATGGTCTTCTTTTTTGGGACAGTATTGGTCTTGTCTCCTTCATTTCTCTGCTAAGGGACAACATAAATGTTACACCCATTAGTATAAGTTCTTCCCAACAACTTGTACATAGTTCCACACTAAACTCCCCTCATCAACACCATTGCTCCTCATACCATCTTGCGAGTGCCCTTTCCAAATACAGTATCCACTCCTGCATCTTCCAACTTGCTTACATATATCAAGCTCCTAGCTAGTTTTGGAATGTGCAAAAGCCCAGGGAGAGTTCTAATCCTTCCATATTTTAGCAGTAGCTTAAACATTCCACGTCCCATGATTTTGGTTGTCTATTCATCTCCTAGGAATACATGACCACCATCGTATTTTTCATATTCAGAGAACCACTCCCGGTGAGGAGTCATATGGTATGACACACCTGAGTTGATCAACCATACATCACGGTTTGCATGTGTACCTGTAGATGCTAGGTAAACATCACCTCCTTCTTCAGTGGAGATTTTTTCCTCTGTGGAAGAGGTAATATCATATCCCTTTGGTTTATCAACATTCTTAGACTTGCAATCTTTCTTATAATGCCCTGTTTTACCACACTTCCAACATTTCCTCAAATATTTTCCTGGAGACTTAGATATACCTATAGATTTAGGTCTCCCCCCCAAAGACTTACCAAGATTCCTGTCTTGGGTATGACCTCTTACAGATAAAGCATCTGTGCTATGACCATCCATGTGTTTCTGCCTCATCTCTTCAGATAAAAAGGATGAAACTACATCCTCATACTTCAATGTAGATTGAGTGGTACTACCAATTGCTACAATGAGATTATCACAAGAGTCTAGCAAAGAACATAACAAATTAATACACTTATCTTCTTCTGCAATCGTAATATTAACAGAGAAAAGTTGACTTAACAGAGTATTAAAGGCATTTAGATGTTCTGTCACAGAATCTCCATCTTCCATCCTAAGATGATATAGCTTCTTTTCAAGAAACAACTTGTTTACCAGGGACTTTGATTGATACAAATTCCCCAACTTATCCCATAGTTCCTTTGCTGTAGATTCTCCCGAGACATTCAACAACACCAAATCTGCCAGGCAGAGTCGAATAATACTCCTTGCTCTTATTTCCAACTTCTCTCAATCTTCCTTTGACATACCAGTAGGTGGTGTACTAGTAGTTTTTGTACTAGTAGGTTGTGTACCAGTAGCCTGTGTGCTAGTAGATGGTGTACCATTAGGCTATGTACCAGGATCCACAACGATCCATTGTTCTTTTTCTACAAGAAGGTCATCCATCTTGAGCTTCCATAGCTCAAAGTTTTTACCGTTGAACTTCTCTATCTCGATTCTAGAAGAGCTTGTCATTCCTCTTTCTACACTTGAATAACCACTGTAAAATCTCCCACTAAACCTAGGTTTATCACAGACCCAAGATCAAATTGATCTATTAAGACCGAGCCAAACCCTCAATAACAAAGGCATCCCTTTGAAGCCAAAAATGAGCTATGATACCACATGTAAGTTTTAAACCTGTGAAGTAAAGCAATTCATATAGATTCTTAAGCAAAACAAAATTTATTCAATGGCTCATACACAGAGTACACAGAGATTTTATACTGGAAACCCTCAACCGAGAAAACCTTTCTTATATTCATTATATCGAATTTCACCATTCACCATACAATATATACAATTTTTTTAGGTATTCCGTAGATACAAAAACCCTAACCCCTTAATCTGGGATTAATTTAAAAAACCGCTAAAAATAGCAAAATTCGCTAAAAATAGAAAAAAACGCCCCAAAAAAAATTTTGGGGTGTTGTGCATAACCAAGGGGGGGCATACCTGCCCCCCCTTGGGACCCCCCTAAGAAATCACCCGACACACAAGTCACAAATATAACTACTAGAGGGATCATCAGACGCAGTTGTCGAATCTGACGCGCCCACACACACACATGCAAAGAATATAACACATACCCAACACAGATGTTGTATGTGCGAAGCAAAACCGTGGCAAATTGCGACGAAATTTTGTCACTATTGCCATGGTTGTTCCAAAATAAAAATTGGCTTCTGACAAACTATCGTCGATATTGCAACGCGTCCTTTAAGTTTAAAAAAAAAATACACGAGATATGGCATTACCATATTACAATGTAATATGGTAATGCCATATTACAATGTAATATGGGATTACCATATTACATTATAATATGGTAAAGCCATATTACAATGTCTCTACTTTCTCAACAAGATGCAATAAGTTCTTTTTAAAAACAACTTAGGATAGTGATTTGTCCTGAGTAGGATGGTGACTGTTGGTCACTATAATTGCTTAATTAATTTCAAACAACCAAGTGAAACATAAATTATCAACCCAGGGAAGTCTTTTGTTTCAAAGATAGCTGCGCACTATATATGCTCAATTCCAAAAGCACTTAGTGTTGTAGTAA
>ML777219.1:1135047-1169133 GCA_009831015.1 Picea engelmannii | reverse complement strand
GTGATGGAAAATGTGATTATTTTGGTTACAATTGTCAAGGATTATAGTGGCAAGTTGGTCTTTGATCTAACAATTATGAGTAAAAAGGAGACTTAGAGAGGGGAATAAATTTCATTCGTCATTATGAGTAATGAGGGATCTTTCTCAATAGAGTTTGGAATAGGGACTATTTTTTGTTGGGGAGAAGTGTCCAAATATTGGTGTACCCTAGGATAATCAAGGGATTTATCATCTAAGTACAAGGATTTGGATGTGAATTATTATTATATGAATAAGCATTTTGTAGTAGTGTCCTTTGGAGCCTTATGATACTTGCACTAACATGTGGGATGAGAGGAGGGGTCTAGATTATTGGGATTAGCTTCATGCATTGTTTAATAGGAACTAGGATTTGGACTAGGGATAACAATAAGGTTAGGATTATGGAAGTGAATGAAGTGAGGGATCTTTTCTAATTTATTTTCCACAATGAGGATATGGATAAATACTTTGTATATGGGGGTTCTCTAAAATAGTTATACTTATTTACAAAAAACCTACAAGTAAACCAAAATTATATTTAAAATACCTCTTTAGGGTTCTTGATTTATAGTTGAAATTTGAGCTAGGTAAAGAGTATACACTCGATGTACTGTACAACCACCTACACATTAAATTGGACAAATAAATTAGACAATAAAAACACCACATGGATCTTGGAATATATGCAATATCTACACATTAAATTTGACAAATAACTTGACAATAACAAATAAATTAGACAATAAAAACACCACATGGAACTTGGCATATATATCAATATCTACATATTCATGAGGATTGTGAACTTTTACTACTATAAAGCCTACTTTTAAAAACACATCAAAACCCTTACCTTTTCATTGTCCTTTCTCTAGATCCATTAGCCCATACAACTTGATAAGAGTTGTCCACGAGATGCATTTCCATCACCAAGACCTGCATGAATCATAAAAGACAATTTTTTTATATGAGTAAATAATTAATAAGCAAATAAGCATGCATTTAGTTATGTAAAATACTCTAGAAAAAAATTAAGGTGTCGCATACCTTAATGAGCTTCTCTTTGTTTCAAGAATTGGTTATTCTCTACTGAACAGGGCCAACCACGTGAAGGTGGAAGCTCATATGGCCCCTCCCCCCCTCACATCGCTCTCAATTCCCCATACCCAACAAATGATTTTATTTATATAGAAATCATATAGACATTCATGCATAAATAGGATAGTCATAAAAACATATGAACATATAAACATGAATAAATATCCACATACAAGTCATGAATTTATACATCTAAGTTTTCTTTGATTTATCTTTTTTTACATTCATAAAATTGACAATTAGGGTATCATAATCATCCAAGGACATTGTATTTCGTGTGCCCTGTCCTTCTATTGTTTGTGTGTGCTCATGTACCATACTTATGGTACGTCGTTGAGAAGGGTTAGATGGCATCTGTTCAGGGTTGTGAACTGGAACAACTAAAATGATCATATTGATATGTTGAAATATAATTGAAATAACTAATTCATTATTTTGATTAACATTACACTATTTCTCTTTACCTGTCTCTGTAGCTGGGACAGTTGGTGCATTAATTTCCTGTCCACTTGGTTTTTCTCGCATTTCACCCTCCTGAGCTACATGCTCTTCAATTTTGAGAAGATAATATATAAGTATAAGTCAGGAAATAAATATCTACAATCATAGTAATATTTCTAATTCTGAAGCATACATACCGGAATGGGTACTCTGCTCTACAGTATCACTAGACATGTGCACCCTTGTATGATGCGGTGTTTGTTGAATATCGTTGGATTCATTACTGTGGTAGCATTGTTGCTTGAAAACAAACATACATACTTATTTAAGGGTTATATAATAAAATATGAATAGACTTTACAAGCATGCTACTGTGGTTTCCTTATTCATTTGATTTACCTACGTGTCTAGGGAGATAGGAATCTGTCCCAAGATTTTTCTATATTCAATCACACCTTTAAAACCATGCTTGTAACCAAGCTTTAGGTCCTCCTCAGTGGCAGCAGTGTCGAACATAATTAACTGCAATGCATAACACCATTAAAAATACCAATAACAAAATCATATATGTGTTCCCTACTGTTAAATAAATATTAACCACTGTTAATCATTTAAATCTTGCTATTTGGGATTTTATTTTTCCGTAGCTACCCTGGCCTAGTTTATGTTGGCCTTGTTTTTCCACTCTGGCCTTTGTTGCTTTGGATGTGTCTGGTAGCCTACATATGGAAATTTTGAAAAACATTAGATATCATAATTGTTACTTAAAACAGGAAAGAAAAACATAAATGCTCATATTTCAATGATAATATGACATGTGTTGTACCTTACTTGACCAGCTTGTGGTTGTCATCCTTGTTTTTTAAACAATTTCTCCTTTGCATCCTCTATTAGCGTCTTCCAATATTTCTCAGGAACCATGGGAGGGTGCTCATGCTTGAGGTCTATTTGCAATTTCTCCCTATACTGGGCCCTGGTATATTTTAAATTCTCACCGACTAACTTTGTAACCACTTTCTTGTTGAAAGTGTTGCCGAACAAGTTTACCATGTGATCTATTAAATAATCTTTCTTTTTTCTATCTTGGACATTCCACTGTATGCGAATGGTGGGGCCAAACAACTCCAATTATTTGTCATGTAAGTTTCTATAGAAAACATTGTTTCCTACATAAACGTGTTATCCATTAATTTATAATAATCTCAACAAATGTCCATTTCAATTTCATGAACAAAATGAATCAATTAATTAACAATTAACTGCAATCTTCTGAATCTTGATCGGAATACATGTGTCATCCACCATAAAGGTGACATCTAGTGATCTAGTGCTTTTAATTCATTCTACTCCGTGAAGAATAGTATCATGTCCATCTACAATATGTTCCTCTCCGAAGTCATGTGGAGTACCAAGCTCCGGCTCATCATGCTCCGGCGTGTCATGCTGGTCAAAATCATTTCGCTCATCAATGGATTCGAGGGGAACCTCAGGAGGCTCAAAAACCCTCAATTGCACTTTTCCATGTCGACCTGTTTTTTGCATTGGACCATCACTGCTACCTATAGAAGTTGCAAGATCGTCAGGTTCCCCACACATGGGGTTTAAAAACTACTACAAATGAAAAACTTTACTTTATCAGATCATATACAAAATATATATAAAAAAATGGATATGAAATTGTCATAGCTGATAAAAATATGGGAAGATGCCACTTACCCCAAAATTAGTTATTGTATTTTGTAGCTCTACAATTCTTGCCTTGTCCTCCTGTGTCAGGGGTCTTTTGCTAAGAAAACCTAGATATTCTATGTTAGCCTTCCTCAAGGCCTTCATTACAATTTTCATTGGGTCAGTCGAATAAAATATTTCGTCCTCATCAATATCCTATGTGGGAGCCTTCCCACATTGACCATGCCACAATACATTGATGAATAAAATTAATGAGATGAACTTTAACAATTGAGAAATTTAGTTGTTGTAGTCATAAGTTGTTACTGTATTTAACATTTACTTGGTGAGGCACTACAGGTGCCTTTCCACGGTCACTTTGGACAGATGTAGCGAGTGATTTTCGGACATAGTCACCCTGGACAGGTGTTGACCCAATAAATCAATCAACAACAGTTATGAAATTCACCTGTAACATAAAAAAAATGAAATATTGCAGTAATATCAGAAAAACAATAACAAAATTTCAAAAATTTAGTTGTTGTAGTCATAAGTTGTTATTGTATTTAACATTTACCTCATGAGGCACTGCGGGTTCCTTTCCACGGTCACCCTGGACAGATGTAGCAGGTGATTTTCGGACACGGTCTCCTTGGACAGAAGTTGACACAATAAATCAATCAACAAAAGTTATGAAATTCACCTGTAACATTTAAAAAATGAAATATTGGAGTGATATCAGAAAAAAATAATGAAATTTCAGATATTTAGTTGTTGTAGTCATAATTTGTTACTGTGTTTAACATTTACTTGCTGAGGCACAGTGGGTGCCTTTCCACGGTCACCCTGGACAGATGTAGCGGGTGATTTTCTGCAACGGTCACCCTAGACAGATGTTGACACAATAAATCAATCAATAAAAGTTATGAAATTCACCTGTAACATTAAGAAAATGAAATATTGCAATAATATAAATAAAAAAATAATGAAATTTCTAAAATTTAGTTGTTGTAGTCATAAGTTTTTACTATATTTAACATTTACCTGCTGAGGCAAAGTGGGTGCCTTTCCACGGTCACCCTGGATAGATGTTGACACAATAAATTAATCAACAAGAGTTATGAAAGTAATTGTAAAAAAATTATGCTGTAAAAATTTGAAATATTGCAATGATAAATTGTAACAATGATTGATCAAAGGTTGAGTTGAATGGTATGTAAGATATTTACCCCCATAGTCGCACCCACTCCATCTATTCAATTTAAGTTGTAATTAATCAACAACTTTTCACCTGGAACTGTTGTTTTTGTTTCACATACAAATATACGATTTCCTTCATGTGCCTCAAATCTGCAATTCGGTTTCTTCATTGTTTCCATTGGTCGTGTACTATTTATAAATCCCACGATGTTTCTAGTAGATTTTGGCCTTCCATCAATATACATATTTTTCCCTTTATTTTGATTGTTATCTAGTAGTTGTATATAATTTGCGGCAACTCCATATCTCCTCATACTTTGCATATATCGGACCAACATCAACTAGTGATTGTATTTGTATAATGGTCCTACATACTCCAACAACTTAGTTACAGTTCCATAGCCAACCTTTATGCCATCCATAGAAAATAACCCCAATCCATGTAAGGACGAAGGAGCAATGCGATACATCCTCCCACCGATGAAGAAATCTGTGTCCACTTCAGGTAGCTCCTTAGGTTCCCATCGTTGCACTAGATGGTTATACCTCAAGGGAAACTCAATGTCACCTATCCTCTCAGCATCATAATTACACGACCCTCCGTTGGCAATAAAAAATTGCATGTGTATACAAAATCTTTTCCTTAGCTTTTCCAACCTAGTTGATCTAGAACCGATAGATCTAGTACAACACATCTCACTTTCAACCTCTCTTTGTATATCTTGATCATCACTTGAGGAAGATAGATCCAACAGACACCTATTTGGTGGTACCTACACTCGTTAAAATAACAAGATAAGTTATCGTGCTAATATACGTTTTTGGTACCAACACAGTTGCATATAGTTGCATTTAGTTGCATAAAGTTGAAATTTCCACACTTATCCGTCATATATTTTCATATAGTTGCATAAGTCGCATATATTTGCATAGTTTCATAAGTTGCATATAGTTGGAAAACACCTTTAGTGGTTGGTGGGGAATGGAGGAAAGGTTCGATTTGGCAATACTGTTGGAGGGGATGGATCCATGGGGGGTGTCTAAACATGTGTTTCTTCCTAAGAGGTCACACATTCAAATCCAAATGGGAGTAGGGAATGCATACCTCCGTACACTTTAGTGGTGAAATGTGAACAATCAATGAGGAACAATAATTGGGTTGTAGGTCTAAAGGATTGTCTCAACTATTGTGGAAATTCTAAGCATGGTTTCTCTCCAACCATCATTTTCTCATCCACATTTTCAAAAACTAGTTTCCCCAACTTCTATGGGCTCTTACCAACCACTAAAAGATGGGAAATTTATACCATTTACAATGATAACAACGATCAAAACAACAATGAAAATTATGGAGAAACATTCCCATATAATGGGAGCTTTGTATCCTCTCCATGCCCAAAAATGGTTGAATAAATGATAATATAAGAAATGATACATTGGAAAGACAATGAAAAACATTTTCTTGCATGAGACCCCTTTCTCTTCCTCAGGATATGACACATATGAGACTTTTACTTAGACCAACCCAAAAGTCAAAGATTGATGGGAACATTGTAAGGATACATAGGCAAGAAAATATAGTACCCCAAGGACAATGATAAGGCTAAATCAACCAAAAATCCCCTTTCCTCTTCCCCTATTGTGGTATTATAGTCCCCTTGTTTCTCCCTCAATAAATAATTAGGGTGGATTTGTATTATTGTGTGTTTCCATTTTTACAAAACCATGAACTTCTTATAAGAAATATACCCACCACATTGTAAAGTTAGCCCACCACTTGGACTCTTATGCATTCACTAGTAGGGACTTGGCCTTGAGCTCCACACTTGGAATATTCACAATGCATCTCACATATTTACAACATGGGATCATTATATCTCAGATCACATGGCTTGATTCTTATTTCATAAACTATATTAAAAAAATAATACATGATTTATTATATTACAATTAAGGGGTCAAAACTAGGATATTACAAAAGGGAATTCAAGTAGTGCATTCAAACATATGCCATTGACATTATGACGTGTTTAGCAAAGTGATGTCATATAACACAAGGGGCTTGCAAGTTTCCATCCAAGGATTGAGCGATTTTAGCTCCGAGAAGTTCCATGGTAAGTGTTGTGGGATTGGTATATGGAAAGGTGATGTGATATAAATATTAATCTTGAGCATAAAAGTATTGTCTCATGTCTCATCTATGCTTATTGGCATTGTTCCTTATCACTAAAGGCATCGATCAAATTTTAAATAAAGATGAGTTATTTGATGACATTTTATGTATAAGTGTATTTAGTGTATGAGGCAACCTTTACCATAAAATAATAGTTTATTGTTAGATGATTTTCGAATGCATCAATTATGTAGATTGAAAAACATATAACATGGATTAAAATCGTGAGTAAATTTGTTAATTTTGGGAAAACAATGTTCTATGCAAGTGAAAAACTTTAGCCTTTCTGGCTAAATTGAATATGTGAATGCCGAAAGAGGCTAGATTGATGTTTTTGATGCATATGATCAAAATGCAATAGATATAATTTAATTATTAGGCCCTTTGGTACAAAAACATTTTTTTGTGTCAAATAGGGCATTTGACCACTCACCAAAAACCTTATCATATACTCTACATTGTACTTTTGATGGTTCAACGATATGAGGTTGGAAGAGTGAGTTGCAAGTTTATAATGCTAAAAAAACCAAAGGAATTCTTTAACATACATTTGGTTAATTTTTTAATCCTACATTGAGCAACCTCTTGTTTTTTTTTGAGAGCATATTTTGGCTTGAGGTTGTTTGATGGATTAAGATCCTTAATCACAAACAATATTTGTCATAGCTTGACACGAAATATTATGAATAAAATTATTTTTTTGGTGATGAGTAGGGATTGGTACTGGGGCATACAAATCAAGTTTCCAATAGTCTTGAATGATATGTTTTTTTTCTTAATGAAAATTTTATGCATAAAGCGATAGCCTTTCATCCACTTATGACCTTTAATTCCATGAAGGCTCAATAATCCTTGAAGGGCAGGGCTTGAAGGGAAATGGAATCTTCAAATTTGATCACTAGAAATTAGTGCTAAGGCTCGTGTTGATCTTTAATAGAATTTGTTGAAATTAATGATCCCTAACCAATCTCCAAAATGTCATATGTTTATTGGATCTTTTGTGGCAAAACTTGCATAAATATTGAAAGTATGAGGTGATTAACTTTTCATTAACAATGTGGGATGATCTAGAATTAAGGACTTTCCCTCAAAATTGAAACATCTCAGGGATTAGTAAAGCTATGCGTGTTTATCCTCATACTCTACAAGACTTCTTAATCCATCTGAATATGTACCTTTGTCATTACGTTAGTGATCAACTATCTTGTTTCACAAAACTCAAGCTAAAATTTATGCTTCTCCAATTGCTCGCAAACATAATGGTAATGCACTTAAATTCTCTTTATTCTTGCATGAAACCTAGTATTATTAGCCATTTCAATGAAACTTTGGTGATCACATCTTAAAATTGTAGGATTCGATTTCTCTAACCTAACATATTTTTGAAATTTTCTTAGCCACATCAATTCCTTGCTTGCATGATTTGCTACTACATGTTCTGCTTTAGCACTTGATAAGGAAATGCTGGGTTACTTCTTCTCCATGAGACAATTCCACCAGCCTACTTGAAGCAATATCTAGATGTTGATTTGAACTCAACAACATATTTTTCCCAATCTGCATCACAATATCCAAACAATTGCATTGCATCTATCATTCTCTCACAGATGTTGATGCCCATGTTCATTTGAGAAATGTGAAAATCCTTTTAATTGTTTCCCAATGTTGCAACTCAAGATTACTTGATAAATCACTTACATTTGTAATTGCAAAAGAAATATGAAGTTTCATGCATACTATTTCATACATAAGGATTCCTACCACACTCCAATAAGGAATATTTCTCATAGCTTCCTCATCAACTTGAGTACTTGGACCCATATCTTGTGACAATTTTTGAGCAATTTCCATTTGAGTCTTCACATTTTAGAAATCTCTCATCCTTAATATCTAAAGGATATGTTCAATGTATCTCCTTTGACTCAAATGAAAATTCATATTGCTCAAATCTCTTACTACTTGAATAACCAAGTAGGATTAATGGATCTCTCCATGATCCAACATGTCAAATTCTACAATAGTTTTGATTTGAAAGAATTTAACAAAGATAACTCCTTGCTCATACAAATGAATAATCTATGGAGAATGCCAAAATGAAAAAAGAATTGACATTATGCTTGACATAAATATTTAGATATGTAGTATAATGTTGGAAACCCTCATTCATTAAATGTGCATCAATGTGTCAATATCATGCCCTATAGGATTTCTTAAGTCTATGTAATTACTTTTGCAACATGCACACCATATGTTTGTTGCCTTGTTGTACATAACCCTCAAGTTGTTCCATACATATATCTTCCTTCAACATACCATTAATTGATTTTGTCTCAACATCATGTTGATGGATATGCATATGCATCATTATTGCAATTGTTGAGATTTCTATAATGGATGCCATCTTCACAATTGGTATAAAATTCTTTGGGTTGTCTGTGCCCTAAATTTGTGTGTACACTTTCACCATCAATTCAGCTTTATATTTCTCAACAACATCACTTGACTTGTTTTGTTTGAAAACCCACTTAGTACTATTTTCTTTCTTACCTATTGGTAGAAGAACACGTGCCCAAGTTTGATTCTTCACTAATGGCTCATACTTTTCATCCATATCTTGTTTCCATTCTACCATGTTTTGGCCTTTAAGCACAATTTTTATTGTTCAGGGTTCGAGCACTTCAACAGTCCTTGCATAACTCCATAGTGTCTGTAATATTTTTCAGATTCTTGTTGATATTCTTCGTGCCGAAAATTATTTGTTAGGTTTTTTTCACTTCTACACTCTCCCAAAATGAAGGATTATCTTCATTTGAAGTTCCCTCGGTATATTCCTCAATTATATCCATTGAGGGGACATCCAAAATCTTAATGTTTCTCGTACCTTTGTAGTCTCTATCGAGATGCTTCACTAACACTGCAACTTCATAAAAGATCATCTCAACTTATAAACATTGAATGTTCTATTGGGTTATACAATCTATAAATAGTTGCATTTGAACCATAGCCAACCATAATACATTTGGTGCTCCTGTCATCCATTGTTTTTCACCTCTATCTATAATGTATGCATATAATGGAAACCCAAAAGTGCTCAAATTATAACCATTTGGCTTCCTTCGATGCCATGCTCCAAACAATGACTTCTACAATTCTTTGGTAGGTAACCTACTTTAGGCATAGGTTTTGGTTTCCATGCTTTTCTTTGGATTGTATTTGTTAGTATGAAACTTTAAGCATACACCTTGCATTATCCACCATAGGCCATTTTTTCCTCTTCACTACCTTGTTTCACTACAAATAATATGGGGAAATATATTCTAATTGGATCCCTTCATGAGAGAAAAAAAATTCTTGAATGCTTTTAATGTGTACTCTCCCCCATTATTACACCTTAGTATTTTCAATGGTCTCCCAATTGTTTCTACACAAAGGCTTTAAAAACTTTAAAATGCTCAAAGACTTATGATTTATTTTTAGAAAGTAAACAAATGTCTTTCTTGAAATATCATCCATAAATGTGATAAAATACTTTCCTCCTCTATGTGACAAAACTTGAATTCACTTGTAGATGTTTGAGTGCATCAATTCCATCATTCCTCTTGTTCTATACATTTCATCCTTATAAATTGAGTGTCGATGATGCTTCTTGATCTTTCATCCCTCATAAATCTTGAATTCCACTAATACCCTCAATTTTAGTCCATACACACATTGTTAATTGGACCAAACTTCCAAAGACTATGTTCCAACGTTCCCAAACTTGTGATTCCAAGTGACGATCTTTTTCACTAATTAACTAGATTAACCATGAATCTCAATTCCACTTCTAGTATCCCCACACTTAGTGTATACAAGTTTCCATCCCTCTTTCCCATGACAAATACTTCTCCTATAATAATTAGGTATCATTTACCTCCTTGGAGATCATATTTAATCATCAACAAGGAGGATTAGGTTAATCATGGCCTAAAGGATTGTCATATTTTAGTCTTTTTGAAAATTTATTGCCTAGTTTTTTCACATTTAATTTAGCCTATATGGATTGTCAAGAAATGACCTTCCTGTCATAAGGTAGGTGGGGGAACTATGGGATCCTCACCACTTTGGTTCTCACTACATTACTACGCTCCCTGCAATATTTATGTGTATGACCCTACCAAAATATTTATATTTAGTTTCATCGAATCCAAGTGACCCTAATTGAAGCAAACAGAGGGAAAAAAATCTAGTGATAATGGGAAACCTAGTAAAAGAGACAAGAACCTATATAATTTGAACATATTCTACTTTTTTTGCACATCCAATACCACTAAGCACTATTAAAACAACTCCAAGTTCAACTTGAAAAACCAAGGCTTTTTTTTGGATTGCAAAGGAGTTTGGGATGATTAGGACAACATTAAGACAAGACACTAATACAAGGAGTCATCAAAAGAACACAGTGTGTATCAAGCCCAAGATAAATGAGGTAGCTTTTCTATGGTGGGGTATGGGGAAACATTCCCAACAATTGTATCTTTAGTGTTCCAGGTTAGCTATGTTGTTACTTATGTGGGCTCAATATACAATATTGTCCTTCATTCAAAGATCCACCCCCAAAGTCCTAATAGATGATAGAAGTAGTCAATGATGAGGTGCACAATGATGATGATCTCCTTTAGATTATCTATTATCATAGTTTGACACATTGCTTTTGTGAGGATGTAAATATTGTTAAACCTAGAATAGTTGGCTTTCTCTAGAAGATTTTTTTATGGGCATTAAGTGCATTTTACAAATCTAGGCAGGAAAGTTTTGAAGTGACAGAAAAGACCTAAAGTGCCATTTGGGCCAGCTTGTTTCTCTCATCTAAAGGTGATGTTGGAGTGCTAGATTTCAAGATGTCATTATTCATATGAAGGACTACAAGTTTCCACCTTTATTTATATATTTCACATTAATATAAAACCATCTATGTGAATTTTAAAAGGATGACTTAACTCATATGTTTTCTCTATTTTAGGGAAGATTTGAATTACATAGAAGATAGTGACAATTTTTGGCACATGGTAAGAATGTTGAGCTTGGGAAGTGATATTTGGGAACTCTGCAAGCCCTTTATGAAAAAATCCCTACAACCATTACATTCCATCAAACCATATTTATATCAATCATTTCATAAAACAATTAGCATGCACACTCAAGTGATAGGAGAAAGAAGTCAAACCATATTTATCCTCTACGTGTGCCCTCCTCCCTTGCGCCCTCCTCTGTGTGTGCCCTCCTCTTGTGCACCCTCAAAAACATGTGCCCTCCTACGACCGTGTGCCCTCCTCTGGTTCACCCTCAAAACCGTGTGCCCTCCTTTGGTGCGCCCTCCTCCCGTGTGCCCTCCTACTCCGTGCACCTATCCCTCCTTCTCCCATGCTCCTCTCTCTCCTTCTCCTCCTCTCCCTCCTTCTCTCGTACTCCTCTCCTCTCCACTCTGTGTCCGTCCAAATATTCACGGGAGCACAAAACCGTTCTCCTCTCCTCTCCACTCTGGATGTCTACAACTATTCACACGAGCACAAAAATATGAGCGCAATAGAGTACTTTGATTTTGGTTTCGTTTTTTTTTATGTTGTTTTGTTTTGGTTTTTTATTTTTATTTTTTGTTTTTATATTATTTATATATAATATAATATATATAATTTATAAATTATATATTTTAATTTATATAATATATATTATACAATTTATAAATTATATAATATATATATATATATATATATATATATTATAATATATAATCCCTAACTCAAAGCCCCTGAGATATGGTCATGGATACATCCTTGTCACCTGACTGAGAGAGAGGGGCATTAGGAAGGATAATATAGAGATACCCCAATTGGGAATAAATAATATTGTACTATTGTTCCTTTTGGATGGATTCATCCTCCGTTCTAAGCATAGTCATGGATATAACTGTTGTGAGGAAAATCCCCTTACGGACTAGCAAATAGGGTTATCTTATGCATGTAGATATGACCAAAAGAAATCTTATTTCTACCTTCGTCCCCAGACTTAAAACCCATTCCTTTTTCAGCAAATACATGGTTTAGACCAACATACCTTGTTCTGGATGGTTGATGTCGATCCTTCTTCATGCTTGATCACTTGTTGGCAGATCTCCTCCCAAGGCTAACCTACATACAAGACAAGCAACAAACTACACATGCATTTTACCTATAGACTAATGGGTTAGAGATTCAAACATATATGTACTGAACTATGAAGAACTCATATAACAGGATGGGAAAAGCATTTCTTTATTATTAACTTTAATGAATCAACCTACAATGTCGAGACTGACCACTGCTCCACGAATCCTGATCCTAGGCTCCTCTCCAAATGTCCTCCAACTTCTTTGCTTCGTATATCTTCTTGCACAAGAATGGATAAAGGGTTGGGACAATAAGAATATGCAATTGGGCAAAGTTTCTTTACTCTTTTTCTCCTCCTCCAAATGGGAGCCCTAGCCCTTCTTTTATAGGATAGAAGAAGCTAGGTATTTGGACGAACCCTCGGTCATGCATGATCGGGAGTTTCAATTAACTCACCCAAAGCTGTGTGTTCTGTCAACAACTTTCCTTTTTTCATGCTTTTATCGGTCCACGTGGGTTTTTTCAGGTCAGCTAGTGTGTACACGCGTGCAGTAATGGAATAAGGCATGTGGGCCCTTATAAAAGATTTTTTTTAAAGAGTTGTTCAACAATGCTTTTGGCAAAGAAGGGATCTGAGATGGCCTGATGCTAGGTAAGCATGTATGGTGAAAATTAGGGTTATAACATATGCCCCCTAATGTGTGAGGTCAGAAGAGAATTTGATGGCCGAAATACATTACCAATCTTTATTGATGTGCCAAAGAAGTGAGCCCAGGGACTAAGAACCGGGAGGCGTCGTCTGCAAAATAAAAAATGTCTCACCGAGGTAGGCATACCCATGCTCGGGATAAAATAGAATCATGGATACCAATCAAACACAATGTAGATCCATGTCAAATAACTATATAAAGTGTAGCCACGAACAATAGACAACAGAGCTACATCTCGAAATAAAAAAAAAACATATATATAGAGTATCCATCTTCTAGAAGCTAATACGGCTTGATGGCTGGAGATGAGATCTTCAGAGCTTGTTCAAAATCTTCAAAACTCACGGTAGGAGTGTAATATGGGTGTACGACTTCATTACTCAGAGTTCTTCGATGGCTCATCGGTCATGGACTAGATAATATTGATGATCAGACTGAAGGCTTCATTGATTTCGAACAAGGACTTGATTGGACATTCAGGATGGTCGGGAATGAGGGCAAGAGACAAATTGCGGACGGGCAAACTCAGGCTTGGTAGAAACTTCCCTTGGAAAACAACATGAAAAATGAATGAGACTTAGGCAGCATGGCATTAATCATAATTTTATGAAGCGGGAGGCAAAGAAAACTCTCCATATGTTTGGAAGAATAACCAAATGAAGGAGGACACAACTCTATGTAGAGAGAACAGATTCCTAAGGTCGTACTACATCCCAAAACTTGACGAACAAATGGACAGATGTGCTTTATCCAAGGGTGACTCATTATGCTGCCAATAAAGAAAATACTTTTCCCTTCCTCTTTTTGGGGTATATTTTATTTTTTTGTTGTTTTCAATAATTTTGGAAAAAAGAATAAAGGAATGTTACGTTACAATGGAAGAACGAGTGTGACAAACATACAAGCTCAAGGCACAAGGACAAGACTGATGTTCAGAATAATGATACGTGGGAAAAATCCTCTGGGTGCCAAGGGTGTTAAGACACAGAAGCAAAGTGCTACAAGGCTAGCGTATAAGGTATGCAAATGCGGTTAACAAAACACACAATGGTAACGTCCTTCGATGTAAGTTTAACAAGCCCAGAGAAGGTGAACTTGGTGGTTTTTCATATTTAGAGAGTCTGAAAAAACATAAAAGGAGACTCCATTGGGGTACCTTTTTCGAAGATAGTCTAGTCGGTTCCAAAAAGGGGTAAACTAGCACCGACAAGACGTCTATTCAAAACCATTTTAACAAGTTTGATAAGGACAAGATCACTCGACCATTTTTTCATTTTTAAGGAGTCTGAGAAAAGCTTAACTATGGACTCCGTCAGGAATATTCTTCTGGACCAGTTTAACGAGTGTGAAAGAATAAGGTCACTTGACGATCTTTTCAATTTTAGGGAGTCTGAAAAGAGCTTAACTATGGACTCTGTGGGGGTTCCATCTTCGTAAGTTTAGTCCCTCAGGCCCGAAAAAGGGATAAAATTATACCTGAGAGTACTCTTCTAAAGAACTGAAGTTCTATAGAGTATACCTTTATTCGTACAATTGACCGTCCAGGCCAAAAAAGGGGTAAACTACCGCCGGACAGATGTGACTTCAAATTTCAGTTTAACGAGCGTGAAAGGCCACAAGATCGGTCGACAATCTTTTCATGTTTATAGGGTCTGAAAAGGGAATAAAAGAAGACCCGTTATTTTTTGGGAGTCCTGAGGGTGAGGTCAAGAGTGAAGAGGAATCATGCAAATGAGGCTCAAGCTCATATTCAGAAAAAACTACTAGGACTCCTGAGCCTACAGTATTTTAGCAACAACATGGATACCATAATGAAACCAAGATCTACCTAGGGCATCCATGTTCCGGTAAGCTCTACCACCAAGTTGCGACACTTCTAAAGTAGCTATGATGGTTTCGTGTCACAACCTAATGGGATCGATCCTATGGCAAAGGAAAAAGACAACAAGGAACAAAAGTCAAGGTAGAAACCTAACCTATATGCTCAAGTTGATCCTCAATTTTTATTTTTTTTCACGGACCGTCGAAAATTACCCAAAACTCCAAAAACATTTCCCAATACCCAATCAAATCCCTCTTATGCAACTCCTGAATCACTCTAAATGGTTTTTAGTATAAAGAAAAGGATAAGGGAGGACAAAAAAGTGACAAAAAGAGGCCAAAAAGTCTATTAATAGAAGCTGGCAGTTCATTATCACCATTGTTGATTTGGAAATTGACTCTGGAGCCAAAAGACCCCCTTTGTCAAAAGTGTTGATTCTGGGAGCTATAGTGGATGAAATGAACTTCTGTCTGGACCAAGTAAGTACAAACTCCCTTAACAGGACCCACAGGCCCTAACTTTAGCTAGACATTTTGACGTGTCACGAGCACTACTTGTATATATATTTTTTTAGGGCATAAGACCTATGACTCATTATTGGTCCTATTTTTGAGGCACTTTCATCCATCGGTGTACTCTGGTTACTTTATGATATTATATATGGTTTTTTTGGTCTTTCGTRTCTTATGGATCATGTGTGGAAAAAATGTATTTACATGTTTATGTGAATGTTCTTTCATATGTGTGCAAGATGCCAATCTAAGATTTGATTAGCTAGAGTATCTGTAACTTGGTTTAATCTCCTAGGAACATGAAAATATGTAATATAATCAAAGTTTCATTCTAAGAGACGTACCCTAAGGAATCGTCGGTGTAAAGTTGGATCATGAACTCGGTATACTCTGTTTAACTGAGACACAACCAATTGAGCGTCGAGATAGACCCAGAGATGAGAGATACCCAATGACAAAGAATCACGAAGCAACTCAATAACTACACTATACTCGGCGACATTATTTGTGGTGTCACCTAAGCGTATACCTCTAGAAGATAATAACTGGCCTTGAGGTGTAAAGATTACCCAAGCTGTGGAGGCAAGCCTCCGAGTGTGTCGACTAGCACCATTTGCATACCCAACGAACACCTTGGAATCACTTGACATCTACCATAGTGACGAAAGATAACATCAATGACATGTCCATAACACTAAAAGAAAATAAAAAGTAATAGTACAAAGACTACATTTGTTACAAAAGTTACCCATAGTGACCTGCCTATGAGTAATACTTCTTGAGGTAGAGCCCATTTCTAGGCTCCGCCAAGGCATTCCCTTCAAAATCAACCAGATGATAAGTGCCCTTCTTTAAAACCTCTTTTATGATGAAAGGTTCGAACCACATGGGTTTGAATTTTCCTGCCCCCAGGGGGTCCTTATCTTGGTCATAGACCAGGACAAGGTCACCTTCAGAGAAAATTCGAGGATGAATGGACCTATTATACTGACACTTGACCTTATGTTTGTGAGCCTCGTTGACCAGGGCCACATCATGACGCTGCTCATTGAGTTTCTCAAGGTATACTAACTGTTCTTCAAGTGGAGAAGTGTCTAGTAGTAATTGTACTTCCAAGTTTAGAGATGAGATCTGACATTCGATGGGAAAGACTGCCTCCAGCCCATAAACGAGTTGAAAAGGTGAGAAATTGGTTGCAGTTTTAACAGATGTTCGGTAGGCCCATAATGTCGAGTATAACATCAAATGCCAATTTGACTTGGCTGAGTTGATAGTTCGTTGTAGAATGGTCTTAAGAGTTTTGTTTACAACTTCCACCTGCCCATTTTATTGGGGGTAGTAGGGTGACGAATGTTCCTTCCGTAACCCAAGATTTGACGTTAACTCGGTCATCATATCATTTTGAAAGTGACTTCCATGGTCAGTGACAATCTCTCTTGGGATGCCAAACCTTGCTATTATCTGATTGAATAAAAAGAGAGCTGTAGTCTCTCCATCATCTTTAAATGTTGGCATAGCGTCAACCCACTTTGTGAAGTAGTCTACAACTAAGATGATATAGCGGTTCCCCCTTGCTAAAGGAGGGTTGCATGTAGTGTAATCAATCCCCCACTCGCTGAAGGGACCAACTGTGATGACAGGAAACATGGGAGTGGGATGTGCCCTCATCTTCTGAGAGAAGATTTGGCACGGATGGAACTTCTTGACTAATTCGATACAATCCTTGATAAGTGTCGGCCAGAAGTAACCTGCTCATAGAATCTTTTGGGTTGTCTCCAACCTAGACAAATGACCGCCACAAGCTTCGGTATGGTAATCATTAAGTATGATAATCGCTTCTTTGTGAGTGAGACATTGGCGTAGGATGCAGTCTACACCTATTCGATACAATGTGTCATTGAGTATGAGATAATTCCTAGCCTGATGGTGTATGCGTCGACGCTCATCACAAGAAGGAATAGTGGGGCACTTCAAATTCTGGAGATAGATAAGTATATCTCCGTACAAGGGATTTGAAGAGGTGATCAAAAACATATCTCCTCTAATAGGCGACTCTTCGAGCACAAGATCACCAGACTCAACTGGAAGTTCCGAAATAAGTTCTGCGAAGACCAGTGACTTTTTGGACTTCGTTGAAACGAAATCCAAGTGAAACTCCTGGAGGATGACTATCCATCTATTGATTTTTCCGCCTATTACCCGTCGTGTCAACATGTACTGAAATGGATTCACGACAACAATGACGGTGGTCTTGCGAAATAGAACATAATGGCGGAATCGTTGAACAACATGGACTGCTGCCAATGCAAGTTTTTCGGTATGAGAGTAATTTAGTTTTGGTCCTACGAGGCCTCAGCTCAGGTAATAGATGACATATTCTTAGAACAAGTCATCATCCTGAACTAAGACCATTCCAATGGTTGACTCTGCTGCAGCTAGATATAATAGGAAATCCTTGTTATAGTTAGGTGGTCGGAGCAGAGGGGCAGTTGTGAGTGCATGTTTCAATGCGGTGAAAGAGCGTTGAGCGACATCGTCCCAACAAAAGGGAACATCTTTTTAAAGTAAGTGCATAAAGCCCTTGGTGATATCAGTGTAGTTAGCGATAAAGTGTCTTAGAAAATTCGCCTTGCCCTATAGACTCTGAAGTTGAAGGATTGTGCGTGGGGGGGGCAACTGAATTTTTTCCTCAACCTTGAGAGGATTGACCATGATCCCTGATGTTGACACTATGAAACCTAACAACCGTCCTGACATTACACAGAAGATGCACTTGTTTGGATTCAAGCGAATCCGAAAGTAGCAACAATGTTCAAAGATAAGTCGGAGGTCTGTGGGATGATCCATTCTCTTGCGAGATAGAGATGCTAAATCATCTAAATAGGCCTTGACTATATGCTTGAGGTCATGGAAATAAAATGACATGGCCTACTGAAAGGTCGCTCCAACATTTTTGAGACCGAAAGGCATCTTACGGTACGTGAATGTACCCCATGGACAGATGAATGTCATTTTGTGTTGGTCTTCGGGTTTTATTTGTATTTGATTATATCTCGAAAAACCATCCATGAAAGAAAAGGCTTTGCAACCCGCACATTCATCAATGATCTGGTCGATGAATGGTGTGGGAAAATTATCTTTGGGACATGCCTTGTTTAAATCATGGAAGTCGGTACATACATGAATTGTGCTTTGTTTTTAATTGACTGGCATGGGGTTTGACACCCATTGGGTCAAATGGATAGGATAGATAAAGCTGACTTTTAGCAATTTCTCAACCTTAACCTTAATGGTTGCTGCTTTCTGAGGATTAACTGGATGAAGCTTCTGTCGAACCGGCTTGGCATCAGGATACGTTGTGATTTCATGTTCAACTATTTTTGGATCGATACCTGGCATTTCCTCATAATACCAGGCAAAAACATCGTGGAATTCTTTAAAAAGATTTGTGTAGATTTGAATCTCTTTGGGGGAGTAGTCAGCTCTGATGAAGACATTATCCATGATGCCAAGGTTTCAGGAGATATTGATCGGTAAGGTTTCAGCAATAGTTGTCATATTACCCTCAACATAAACCTCATGTGTAGCTAAGGGATTAATAGGACAAGATCGATCTCCCATCATAGTCACAGTGAATTCTCCCGCTTCAATTCAGCTTAACTCTGGGAGGAAGTATGATCTATGATGAAGATCTTCCTAGGGTTTATCCAGACTAGTCATTGCTTCAATTATTGCTTCATCAGAGGGAAAGACTAAGTCTAATGAATATGTGTGAGCGAGAGAACCCTAAGCTCAAATAGGCTCTAGAAGTGGATCGAACTCTTGTGCAGGAGCTAGATCAGTGTGGGTTAAAGTTTGTTGGACTAAAGAGTATGCTACTTCAGTTGCGGACAAGGGCATGGACATGCCTAGGTGCCCTGTCCCATCCATCGTGGTCGATGGGTAAGGAAGTACCCACGTATTGTCGAAGTAAGCTGTGCGGAACGACGAAACGTGAAAAATCTCAACCTTATGGTGATTGGATATAAACTTGATATCACCTTGAGGGGGTAGGTAATAGAAGGTACCTATCAAATATGGGCACAAACCAACCCCTACGTTGATGACACCTGGTTGAGGATTATCAATCATCGGGACCATGGATGCCCCCAATGTAGGGTCAGGTCTAGAGAAGGACAATTGATCGATGGTCACTATTCGGCCTTCATGTGGAAACAGCAAGACCCGAAAAACTGTAGCAACCACAACTTGCATGGCATAAGTCCAACTCCTTCCTAACAAGAGGTTATAGTCGAGGGGAGCATCGACTACCTCTACTTCGACACACATGGTCTTCCTTCCTAACTGTATGGGGAAAGAAGGAACAATACCATGTGGTCAGAACAAATGACCATCGAAAGTGGTGAGGAGAGTAGGTGACAGAGACAAAAAGGGTTAGCCAATGGCCTTCCAACATGCCAATGACATAACACATGTCGAGGCACCCTCATCAACTACCGTGTGGAAGATATTCCGAGTAAAATTTTTCATGGGATAAGCCAGTACTATCTGAAACACTATGTGGTAAGGTAGACGAGGTTTTAAGTCGGTTGTATCCAGCATGATTGTACCTGGATTACAAGTCTCGGTAGATCCTAAAGTGGTTAACAAGGCTTTCCTCTGGGAAGGGCATCTTTGGAGGACCTCCAAAGTGGACATCGCACAAGGGTTTTGTGATAAATCTTCCACCATAGAGTAGTTCTGGGCGGCCCTTGCATTTGGGTTATGAGAATCTTTTTTGAATGCACCTTTGGGAATGCGTGTCATTGTTTCTCCCAATGTCTTCTCAATCTGTAGGGGAAGAGATGGAAGTTCAGCTTCTTTACCCTTCTCAGAAGTTCTTGGCTTACTATAGTCATGCGCTCTAGTTGATATAAAAGCATCACCCCTCACCATATATACATTCATGGATGTCGGGTTGTTCGCAGGCGGAGAGGGGTCTTTGCTGCCCCCTTCTATGCTTGCAGAGGCTTGGGTTAGATTTTTTCCATGTTGAAATGGATTGGTCAACATAGCCGGATGTTGTTGCGTTACAAACTTTTGGGCTTCCGCAAGCTAAGGACATAGATGGGTTGGGTGGTCTTCCGCACACAAGTTGCATGGATAACTCACCTTCCATTTTTCAGTGTTGTCCCTGCCAGCATTATCGGTAAGTTTTTTATCCCCCTTACCCTTCTTTCGTTTTTTTCTCTTTTCTTTAGGTTGTTGGGTGGCCTTTGGGTTAGTCGATTTCACTGTGTGTACCTCCGACGTTTTGGTAGGGGGAGCAACCAAAGTAGTAGTTTGGCTGGAAGTTGTGTGTTGTATAGATAACTACTACAACTTCTTTGTCAATTGCTCTACAGGATTTGTTTGTGATGAACCAACAATATCATCGGCATGTGGCCATCTCTCTGTGTAGTTTTATCCAGTATTGAGCGTGGCGCATCTGGCAAGATGTTGTATAATAAACCAGACTGAGAATAGATGAGCTCAAATTGTTGAGCTCTCATGATGGCATCTTCTTCAGAGAATACTACTGATGTTGCGACGTCTTTGGATAACTGCGGGACCAAAGACTTAAGGAACCACTCAAGCAGGAATGCTGGTGGGACTAGCACCTTAATTAAACACTTCCAGTGTCTCCATTCTTAGATGTGATCAGAGATATGGTCCACTGTCATTTTTTCAAAATTGGCAAGCATCTCTGTGCCAATGTCGTATCTCACAGGTAACTGGAAATGGTTTAGGAAATCCATTGCCAGTTCATCGAAGGAAGAGTATCTTGAGCGATCGAGCTCAATGTACCATTTTGTGACACTCCCAATGAGAGTACATTGAAATAATCACAACTGAACGGAGTCATCTTTCAACGAGTTAGATGAGCACCAAAGATGGAAAGTAGTCACATGATCTCCTAGATCTTCATTAGGCTTGGCTTCAAATTTTGGAATGTCTGAAGGAAACTTCGTCGACATAGGAGGCCAACACGGATCATGACAAATAGGGTCATTCAAAAACCTTGTCAAATTTGGCAAGTGAAAAGTCACCAGGAAGGGTAGTTTGGGTTGTTGGTGATAACCTGGGAAAAAGGGGCCTAGAGTTTGACTAGCACCAGGTTGCTAGGAAAAGTTCAGCTGTTGGCTGGGATTCTGGTAGAAACCATGGCCTTGTCCAGTGTATGGATTTTGCGTATGTGGAGACATCATTGGCTGATATCCCAAATAGGACATAGATGGTTGGGCATGCATTATATTCGAAGGACTCTAGGAAGGGTTGGCCCATGTCGGTCCCGAGGGGATAGGCATAGTAGTATGTCCAGGGTTCCATTGATTGTGGAAATAATTACCTTTGATTGGCATTTCGGATGAGGGAACGGATCGCTGCCAGGAATTCCAAGGCCCTGATGTGGAAGAAGTTCCTAGTTTTTCCCCCTGTGCAGGAATAGTACCCTACATAGGAATAGATTGTCCAAAACTGGGATTGCCCCCAGTTGGGAATGCGGTTGAGGAGAAGGTGTTGTTACCAAATGTTCCTATCAAAGAAAATGGTGTCGAACCTACCGGCATACTATGCGAAGGTGGTCCTTGATTCCCCGCTCCAAATAAACTATTGTGTGAAGGTTGCTCAGTGGATTGTTGATGTGAGCCACCGAGTGAAGAGGACGAAGGAGGTATATGAACTCCTCCATAAGGGAAAGCGTTAAAAGGAGAAGGAGTGCCCCCCATGTGACCCTGCAGAAGAGCGCTAGAGCTCCCTGCCCCCATACCTGAAGTATGTAAAGTGGAGTAGGAAAGTACAGGACTTGTACCCGAACTAGGCATCCCGCATGAGAACGGAGGGCCTATTTCACTTGGTGTGAAAGAGGTTGTGGCCGCCACCAAAGACGGTATCAGACCACTGTGTGATGTAGAGGCAGTCGAGACCATGGTGGCTCGTACCGGTGACAGTGGGTTAGGAGGTGAAAACTCTCCTGTGGTGACAACCGTAGTGGGAATTGAAGAATTCCTAGAAGGAGTAACATCATTTGTTTCCATTGTTGTGTGCAACATTGTATGGCGCTCGTAAAATTGAATTGGTATGATGAAAGGTGCCAAGAAATTAGTGGTTAGGGTTTCAACCAGGCCGAGAGCGTGCACTCCAAGGTCCAAAATGGTTGATTCCTCTGGATGTTGGTCGGGCACAATTTCTTGTGACCCGGTCGCTTCAAAAGACCCTTGTTGGTATAGCTTTCACCTTAATGGTGGTGGGGGTGGCTCCAGTGTAACCGGTGGCAGGCCAAGAAGCCTTCGTGACCGACGGAGCTCGTGATCCTCCACTGTGTGAGAAGATCAAAGACACTCTGACATATTCCAAATGTTCAAAAGTAACACACACTAAAAAACGTCCCTAGAAGATAATATAGGCAAACACTAAATTAATTGGAAGAACAATTACAACAACCAACACTAGAGAAACTTACCGGTGCAAGTGCAAATCAAACACGGAAGCACCCTCTAGGTATACTCTGCAAGGTGTGGCCCGATGTCTGTCCTAGGTACCGTGGTATACCCCCACAGTCACCTATGTATGTCCCTAAAAAAGATAGGCAACTAGGTTGCCAGCGCGCAAACAGTCACCAGGAAGGTACAGTCAAAAGTCGGGTAGACCACAATGAGCAGGGTATCGAGCCCGAAACCTGTCAAGGGTATCGAAAGCAAGTGGTCTGAAAGACAACTGAGGATCTCAAACGGATTCGATATCCATGAAGCCATGGAAAATGCAATCAACAGAATCCCAAAACAAGCCCTCTATATGTGTTCTCCACTATGATTGGTCCAGCTTTGGAGGGGTTATCTCCGCTACCTTTATGCATGCGACCTCGTGTTTATCCCCTATGTTAGAAGGGGGTCCCGGATAAATTTTACTATACTAGACTTAGACACTCCCTAACTCAGACTCCAATGTTTGATTGTAATGGCCTTGAAGAGTTTCCTCTCTAACCTAATCCAAGGCCCTAATCCTAAACTTGTTGGTTAACCCTACAAACATAAAAGTCTAATAAATTTTAGATTTAGTGTTAATTTTATGGATTTGTCTTATGTCAAGGGCTATGAAAGTGAAACTGATGATGTGTAAAAGACAAAAGTAAAAATGAGTAAAAAGATGGAAACAAAAACTTTCACTTAATGCAAAATTTCAACAACTTTTCAAAAATATATATTTTTTAATTTTCTAAGATTTTGGACAACAAACTCAAAAGGAATTTCACTCAACTACGAGCTACTATGATATAAGTAAACTACAACAACTTATGAAATAAAAGAATTTTCCCTGGCTAATAATGCAGAATCACACTCTTCAACCAAACAAGAAAATGAAAGAGATTTTTTTTTTTAAATGTTGATAAAGCAAAAAGGAAAAATACCAACAAGTAAAAACCAATAAAAACAATTCTGGCCTAATCGCAGATCACAAAGAATCACTTCAAAAAATCACACACTAGCAACTTTAAAAAATTACTCTCATACTTGTCTAAGAACCCTAAAAAAAATATTTTTTATGACAACTTTTTAAATGAGAAAAAGAAAGCTAAGGCTAAGATTAATCCTAAGCTACTGACTGCTAAAACAAAGATTCAAATACCTGAGAGGTATAACTCTCATCAAGGGAAAGGATGACTACCTTACCCTCAACACAAAATATCATGCCCAAGCATGCTACTGATAATCCAACAGAAAGCATGTGGATGGGAGTTGTATAGAGCCAGAGGGTGTGTACACGTGGGCTGACCTTCTACAGGCTACGTGTATCTCTAAAACTCTGAGAAAAAATAAAAATAGACAATCCAAACCAGGAAGAGACCACTGATATTGATAACGAGGATATCCTAAAGGTTTAGACACTCTCTTTAACAGAAACAAGGAAAACGATGTAAGGAAAAAACTTTTAAAACAAACCAACCTGAGACAAGACTACAAACAACCAAGACTTAGAAAGAATTCCAGAAAACCCCTGAGAATCACTGATTCTGACAGGGAAAAGGATGTCTACCTCCAAAATTTTTTGGAATCTACACTCTACTGGTACTTCTTTAGCTAGCGTTCACATGCGGGCTGTAAGAGAGTAGGGCATGGGTACACACGTGCAGACCTTATGCAGGTTGCGTGTACCTCTGTGGGTCCCGAAAAAACAAAGTCAAGAAAATAACAAAGACAACTAGTATGGAAAACCAGACTCTCTGCTAGCTCAAACTTTGCAGAAACTAAAAAACAGGCAAGAAAACCAGTCTTTTAAAACTACCCAAAAACAAATAAATTCCTAGGAACCGTAGAGACTTCCCCAGTACGGTCGCCAATTCTGTTGTGAGGGAAATCCTCTTATGGACTAGCAAATAGGGTTATCTTATGCATGCAAATATGACCAAAATAAATCTACTTTCTACCTTCGTCCCCAGACTTAAACCCCATTCCTTTTTAGCAAATACATGGTTTAGACCAACATACCTTGTTCCAGATGGTTGATATCAATCCTTCTTCATGCTTGATCGCTTGTTGGCAGCTCTCCTCCCAAGGCTAACCTGCATACAAAACAAGAAACAAACTACACATGCATTTTACCTATAGACTAATGGGTTAGAGATTCAAACATATATGTACTGAACTATGAATAACTCATATAGTGGGACGAGAAAAGCATTTCTTTATTATAAACTTTAATGAATCAACTTACAATGTCCAGACCGGCCATTGCTCCGCGAATCCTGATCCTGGGCTCCTCTTCAAATTTCCTCCAACTTATTTGCTTCATATCTCTTCTTGCACAAGGATGGTTAAAGGGTTGGCACAATAGGAATATGAAATTGGGCAGAGTTTCTTTACTCTTTTTCTCCTCCTCCAAATGGGACCCCTAGCCCTTCTTTTATAGGCTAGAAGAAGCTAGGTATTTGGATGAACCCTCATCCATGCATGGTCGAGAGTTTTAGTTAACTCACCCAAAGTTGTGTGTTCCGTTGGAAACTTTCCTTTTTTCGTGCTTTTGTCGGTCCACGTGGGCTGTTTTAGGTCAACTAGTGTGTATATGCATGAAGTAATGGAGTAGGGCGCATGGGCCCTTATAAAAGAGGTTTTTTTAAGAGTTGTTCAGCAATGTTTTTGGCAAAGAAGGGATCTGAGATGGCTTGATGCCAGGTAAGCATGTATGGTGCAAATTAGGGTTATAAAAATAATATCCTTGGTGATGAGGGGAAGAAGGGATTCCAGGAACTACTCTATAAGAAATCGATCATGGATATTGGATTTTCACAAGGCACATC
The DNA here is from genome assembly GCA_009831015.1 of Picea engelmannii. Lineage (NCBI taxonomy): Eukaryota > Viridiplantae > Streptophyta > Pinopsida > Pinales > Pinaceae > Picea > Picea engelmannii. The sequence continues at coordinate 1,143,051 of ML777219.1, read as the reverse complement.
TTATAATCCAGTCATGGATGTGTTCTGAGATGTGAGTGGTTGTGGTCTAATGGAAATTGGTCAAGATTTCTATCCCTATGCGATGGTGGAATGGAAGTTGGAAGAAGGTAAGGAAATATTTTTATATGAACTCAAAGGTTGTATGGGTATTTCTAGGTTGTTCTATGTACAATTTGGTGGAAATTCCCATCAAAGTGCATTCAAAAAGTATCAACCTAATTGAATCCTCTATTATAGAGTTGGAAGAAAACCAAAGGTGAAAGGGCACGATATGGTTGGAGGGACACTCTCTAGGTTTACCCTCAAACATTGGGATGTCAGGGGGATTTTTATTTGGAATATTGGGCCAATTGGTATCATGGAAGATAAGATCATTGATTAACTTGGTCAAATCATGGATATTTAACCCTTCCATAAAAGTCACAAAAGGTTGGTTGGGATTGGCTCCAATATTGGTTCCATCATTAGTTCCAGCCATGGTGGAAATTGGGTTGGAGGAAGATGAAGGAACATAAGGGGTAGAAATGGGTTCATAACTACGTGTACCAACACCCATCTATGGGGAGGGGGGGTCTGAATAAGAAGAACTAGAACTTGAAGGTGGGTTAGGGTGGGGAACCATGTTTCAAAAATCGATGAAGATATTGCATCTAATAGGTAACTTAGTTTGAAATACTTTTAGCTGACAACAATATGGGCGAGCTATGGTTTCCATATGAAAATATCACCTTAAAGGTGCAACAAGCTAATCAAAAGGCTAATAGAACAAAGCAATGAACTAAGAAAAGAATAATGATAAAAAACTACACACACTAGGTGCTCAAGTGGTGCAACGAGTGGGTATAAGTGTGTTTGAATAAAAATAAATATATCTAAATAAAAATAAATATCTTTGAATTCAAGCAGCTCCATCCTATAAAGAGAAATGGCTCTAGCCTATAAGATAACTAGATTCACTCAAACAAAACCTAGTCTATGGATAAGATCCTTCCAATGAACCAACAATATGGGTAGTAAGGGTCCCCATGTGGATGAGTGAAGTTACATAAGAGACAATTATAACTAGGAGACATCAGGTGATACAATCCCAATGCCCTGAAGAAATCTATCTTAGGTGTTCCCCCTCCTACGAGAGCCACCTAGGTAAGGATACCTAGTAGTATGACCACTAAGATACCTCTTCAAAAATACATGTAACATGTTTCATTGGCTTCAATATGAAACCTAATGATCTAAGGAACTCCAGTAATGAAATAGAAATGAGTCTTGATCATACAACCGGTCCCAACCTTGGAATTATCCACTTTAAAATAGATTGCCTGTTACTAAACATGATGGAGCCATGTCCATAAGAAAGGATTTTGAAAGTTCCCTAATAGTCATCCTCTATGTTTCAATGTGAAATGACCAAGGGAAATTATTTGGATGCCTATCCCCAAAGTCCTAACCTAACTATAACATTATTTTGATGCCCAAGTGGGATTGTATGTGTTAGATTAGATGGTTTATTATTAGGTTTAGTTTGGTGGAATGAACCAAGCATACAATTTAAGGTGTGGTATGTGTGCACCTATGGTGTGACTAACTTGAAATGAAAATTATTGCAAACGAAAGTAAATTACAATTAGTTGAAATTTAAACTATTGAGTAAGTAAGTAACCAAGATAAGTACTAAATTAAATGATTTTTTATTTATCTAAGTTACCTTCAAATATCAAATGTAATTGCGAATATTTAGATTTCAAAATAAAAAACAATCTACTTTATTCTTTGGCTCACATGAAAACCATTTAGATAATCCTAGGTCTTTATTGGTAAGTAAAATACTAGGGGTTCTAGGGAACTCTTTTCTTTCAACAAGAGACTTTTCAATTATGAAATAAAAGGAAATATAAGACAACAAATAGAATTAACCTATAGTTGTCAAAGAGAACAAAAAATAAAGGCAATGGCTTCTCACATGAATCTAACTCTAAGAAAAATGCAAGGTCAAGGGTGTATGCTTTCTTCATCCAAGAACTATGTAAAAAGAGATTCCTAATGACTAACCAACAATCTAGGGTTTTGATTCTAAGCCTATTGTAACATAAATATGAAAGTACAATCTAAAAGAAATTTGGCCAAGAAAGGTACTAGAAACCTTAGGGGGTTTTCTTCTCAATCCTTGTGAATTTATTAAAGAAAATACCTAAACTACAACAAAAGAATCCAAAAATAAACCTACAAGTCCTAAAGAACACTTAAAAATATGGAACAAAACCTAAAACTTGAAAACGTGAGTTTCGAGAGCCCTTGCAAAAACTCACCTAGAAAGTTGTGTTGGCAATGCAGATTATGCCCCCTATTCCTATGTCATTCAATGTAGATAACATGCCAAAAAACGTTTTGGTCATTGAAAATAACATGCCAAAAATTGTGTTGGTCAATGCAGTTCTTAATGACCCCCAAAAATGCATTGGCACCTAAGGGTTTTCGGATAGTTTTGAGCTACTCTCTGAGGAAACTATGAGTGGTTTTCGACATTTGTTTCCTAAAAACACTACACATAAAGTAACAACAACAAAAAGATCCAAAAAATGCAAAAACTGAAATGAAAAATAGAGGAAATGGGGTTTACCCACACACCCATAGCCAAAGATCAAGAGATGGCTCAAATCCCTAGTGGAGTCGCCAATATATTGTGTAAAATATGCAACAAGAGTTAGAAAATATGGGACAATATGGGGAATAAAAATGGGACACTTGGGTATGAAAAATTATACAATATGGAGAACAAATCGATGACTCCACTAAATTAGGGTTTATGGTTTACATGATGAATTGATGATGGAAGAAAGTGGGCGTGTGAGTCAAATTTGAGTCCAGAAACCCTCCCATATCATTAAGGCATGTGGATAGCCTATCCATGTCAAATTTCAATGCATTCAGAAATAGTTTGAAAGAATTTCAACGTTGGTCCCTTTGACAGGTCATTGTTTCCCGTGTCTAGTCCTAGTACAATTTCCTTGTAAAATTTGTATAATATATTTGGAGAATGATAATTTTGAAGGTGTTAGGACTATTCCTACACACTGCGGCGAGATCACCTCTCATTGACAGTCAGTGTATTGATCCCTTTTAGTTTTGTGTTGTTAGTATTTTCAATTGCACGCACCTTTCAATCTAGTCAAAGTTCAATTAATGTCTCTTGTTACTGTAGGGTTATAAAGCCTCATGATCCCAATGACCACATGCCTCCAACCTTATGATATAATGATCATTGGGTGACAAATTTCATGAAGGGTGATGACTAAGACTAGGGGCAACTTTCAATTCAAGGCTAGGAATGACCATGCCCACATCAAGTGAAGGAAGAAAATTAAGAAGGTACATGTGTTGTCCCATTCCATATCAACAACAACGCATCCATTCATTGGGAACAAATCGATGACTCAACTAAATTAGGGTCATAAAGCCTCATTATCCCAATCCCACATGCCTCCAACCTTATGTTATAATGATCGTTGGGTGACAACACTCATGAAGGGTGACGACTAAGACTAGGGGAAACTTTCGATGACTCCACTAAATTAGGGTTTATGGTTTACATGATGAATTGATGATGGACATACCTACATCATTGGTGTCATTAGGTGTAGTTGCGTAGATCTCCTCTTGGTTTCGAGAATAGTTCATTCTCTACTAAACATGGGAAACCACGTGAAGGTGGAAGATCTAATTATGGCCCCCCTCCCTCACATCACTCTCAATTTCCCCATATTACCTAATTTGAAATTCTAAAGAACATGTATCATATACTATATTATACAAAATAAAAACATATAAAGATCATATAAAAGATATAGACACATACCTCTTCTTTTCAACAATTAAATATCAGTCATCTTCTTCTTCATCCAACTCAACATCTATATATGGATCTGGTTCAGAATCGATATTGGTGAAAGGCTCATTCCTATCAACATCATCATCAACGTCATTTTCGCTACTATAGTTATCGATATCGTCAATGAGATCGTCGTCTCCTACATTTGGATGATCATCGAATACATTGACTACATGAGCCACCTACTCCTAATCTGCATAATCATGACCTTCTTCCTTGTTATTATCTTCATCCTCGGCTACATGATTGTACTTTACTGGTCTTCCTCTTGGATCATATCTAACAACGTATGACCAACCTGCTTTACTAGGTACCTCTGAGTAAAATACTTGCTCACATTGACTTGGAAGAACATAAGGCTTTGTACCCAGTTCAGATGCCCTTATATTAACCATGGTAAATCCATTATCATGCTCAATAATAGTTATTTCATGATCACATTCATGCATTCGTAGCCTGTACCATTTAACCTCAAACAAAACTATTTTAAAGGAACTAAAATCACACTCAATTATATCCTACAAATGGCCATTGTACCTATTATCAATTTCTTCAGATTTCTGTCACTTCTAGAGGAAATGTTGGTGACCTTAAACACTGCAGTTATCCCACAATCCGAGGTTTTCATTTTATCATCCAACATTTTGATACAAAATTTATGCCCATTACACCACATAGCCTTGTGATGTTTCAACTGAAACATGGATAACAAGTAAAAAATAAATTTCCAATTAATAATCCTCATATAGGACTTACTAAATATATATTTCAATAATTAAACAAACCAAATACATTGAAAAAATGGGAAAAAACTAGGAAAATGTGGGTAAAAAATTTAACTTGCCTATTTATCCTTTAAACCAAAGGCTAAATCAACTTCCCTTGATGTAAGATCAAGAAATTGATCTCAATGACGATGTGTTGTTTTAATCATCTTACTCACCCCTTCCCATGATAACCTACCGAAGTATTCTTTAGTACATTCTATCCAATGCTCCATCCAATCAAGGTTGTTTGCAATGTATAAATATAAAGCATCCCACTCTCGAGCAACTATATGATAGCATAAAAATTTAATATCATTAATTATATATTGTTAATAAAGGAATAATTTAATAAATTTGTAATATATTAAATCTACGTCAACATCTAATAATTACCTTTCACGGTCCTCATTTTACCTTTCCCCAATAGGACCTCCCCTTCAAATTTGTTGATGGAGTCGAGATGCCAAATGTGAGGCACATTCATATTTTATGCTAATTTAGGTAGATATTGACTAATATACACCATGCATTGATATACCATATATCCCTCAACCATAGAACCCTTCAGAGGTGCTCTTTGTCTAACAAAATCCTTCAGTGACTTCAACTGCCTCTCCACCATCCACATCGACCTTGTGTGTATTGGTCCACATAATTCAATCTCCTCAAATTGGTGTATGAGGTAGTGTTCTTGTGCATTGAAAAATGTTGTAGGTAGATACTGTTGCATTTGACACATTAGTCGGGGAATTTCTCTCTTCCAAGACCTTATATCTTCTTTATGGATTTCTTTTGATGATAGCCACCTACAAATGTCGATGTAATAAAATAATATCAAGGCATACATAAATTTGCAGATAAAAGATAATATGTCAATAATTTCCACTACAAATCACATAAGAACTACATTTTCCTTATAAAACAATACTTACCTCATGTATTTGACAAGTACATAAATAATTTGTTTTATGTTGTTGTCAAAGTTGTCTGGGAGAGATAAAGGTAGAATATATTGTAACAAAAAACAAATAATTATTATTTGTTTCCAAAAAATGCGTACCAATAAGGAAATATATTATAACCTACTAATTACCTTAATGAATGTATGCCAGACATGTGTTTTAACCCCACCAAAATCACCTTTTTTAGTTAAGATATTTTGTATGTTTGACAAAAACCCCGTCGGAAACCTAATTTTTTGAATGACCTCTTTTACAATATTGCTCGGTTGATTTGTCAATAACCAAGGAAGACTAGTATTTTGTTAATGACCATTTCCATTAGAATTAATAATAACACTTTGCAATGCGTGATTAGCTTCCTGGATGTCACAACAAATATTTCCAATTCTCTCTTTGTCAGTCCTTCCATCTAATATTCACCATAACAATTATGTTATGTTCTTCCCAATATGCATTGTATCAAACATATGAACTATTTGTAGGTGCTCATAGTATGGAAATCTACTGAATTGCATCGGGAAACTTTTCATTCCTCATGGAAGCCCATTCGTTCCTTAACGACATTCATGAAACATCAACAAATTGAAATTAACACTAATTAATGGACAAAATGAAATTAATACTAATGAAATTAACCAAAGATTTATATAATATGTCATACATAAATAATTTGTGTACCTTGACGATTTCTAATATATTCCAACTTCCATAGGCAAGGTGTCATTCTTCGTGTTTTTTTTTTCCGTTTTCTTCTTTACCATTGAAATTTGCTTTATTTGTAGTTCGATAACTATGGTTCTTAGGCAGAAAGTGCCTATACTCATCAAACACTTCCTTTGCTCTCTCTTGATCGACATCCAAGGAGGAATGTTATTGTTTATAACAAAAACACACCACAATGAGTACATAGAATGAAGCTCTCCAAATGGATTTACACCATCAACTACCAACGAAAGTCTAACATTACGAGGTTCTTCTTTAAAAATTGGTCACTTTTCTTCGTTGTAGTTCAATGCAGAACCATCTGCAGGCATTCGAAGAACATCGTCTCGACTTTTTTTCTTTGAATGGAAATCCATAAACTGTGTTATACTTTGGCACCTGAACAACCACTGGAAACGTGGAATTATCAGAATATAACAAAGAACTTTGCAAGGCACCTTCTTTGACGCTTTATCGGTTCGATATCTACTTATTTGACATTGTGGGAATTCATTTTCTAATGCATATTGTCCATAATATATGATATGATCATTAGGACATGCATCAATATCTTGATAGTCCATTCCAATTTCTTTCATAATCACAAATATTTACCGATATGTGCATAGCAAAATATTTGACGTCGGTAATAGAAATCCACCTAAAAATCTACAAAATTATAAACAATAAGTCAATGTAAACAATATTAATCATCAATATCTCATCCAATATACTAATTTACAAATTAGTAAACAATAGAAATATAGGAAAAAATTGAACCTTTTAAGTATTTGTGAACATGAAGGCATAAATAATTAACAAATTAAATACCTTAGTATCTGTGTGAGACATGTGTTTGATAAACCATTCAAAACATTTAGGTTCACCAACAACAATATAGTAGATAAAAAATTTCTTATTGAGCCTTCATAAAGAGGTTGACATGACTTCTTGAGTAGAGGATCAACATCATGACTATCATCCTGGTTGTCCTCATCCATTGGAGCAAATGTGTCTTGGATCAATCTATGTATCTCATCTTCCTTATTTTAATCCCTAACGTTATCTCCATCCATATCATCATTAATAACTTGATCAACAGCTTCAATATTATGATCTCGAAGTTCATCTCCTTGTAAAGTAGTATTCCTTCTAGTACTTAGAAAATAACTCTCTGGAGGTCGACATTTTGGGGGCATCGTCTATATATTTAAAAAAAACATATAAAAGTTAGTGTGTATAGAAAATATAAAAATCCTGATAAGAAATATTATAAAATTCATGACATACTGATTATTATAGAGAATACATTAACTATTGAATCCTCTTACCAAGGGACGATATTCATAACCCCCTTCGGCGTTCCCCTTCTCCCTACAATGTCTTTGAGTTGTTGTTATTAAATGTGTTTTTTTTGGCAAGCCTCTACAATCATAGCAAGGGCAATAACATTTTCCATCGCCCCTCGCCTCTAATGTCTCTCTTAACTAAGAAAGCTTCCTATCATTTTCGTTCATAGTGACAAATCCTTGTCCTGACAAGTAATTGTCTTACCTACACCATACCAAATAGTAAGTTGTCAATTTTTTATATTTTAGCTACTCCTTTCGATTATGATATGTTTATTTACAGTGACCTACAATCCTCACAATTATTTCTTCTAAGACATTTTGACATGCTTTTTTTT
>ML777219.1:1123195-1135020 GCA_009831015.1 Picea engelmannii | reverse complement strand
ATATGCTTCAATTTGTACTATAGAGTATTGTGTACTGAATAACCATGGAAAATAATTACACACCATTTAATGAAAGTGGTCAAAATTTCTCAAACTTGAATCACTCAACACCATACACTAGCCTCTAAGTTGTTTTGTAGACAAAATGTCAATCTTTTAAATTCACCACTAGAAAAAGAATGCTAACCACTTGTCATCCACAATTGGGTTGGGTTGGTCTAAATTATGACGTGTTGATTTGCATCTACATAAAATGGTCACAATTTTATGCTACTTACAGTGGTCACAATTTTATTTTCTAAGACACTTTGGCATGTTCTCATTTTTCATTGTTTGACTAGTAGATTTCATCATGTTATCATAGATTTCATCACGAATTTTTTATATTTTAGATATTGATCCTTATTAATAGTGTATAAACAAGTTACATCAACTACAAACTAAAGTTAATCACTACATCTAGAATTGCGTGTGATTATAAAAAAATGAGAGAAACAACATCACATATAAGAAAAGGGTATGTGGATTTTGTTGAGAAAGTTGAAACAAATATACTTTATTTATATTTGAAGACTATGGTATATAATCATAAGTTCATTTGTTAAAGGTGCTTAGTCATAAGCCAAGAAATTTAAAGGTGGCTAACCATAAGCTAATATGGTTGAAGGTGGTTAGTTAAAAGTGATTTTTATGTGCCTAATCACGACATAGATAACATCTTTATAATAAGGTCATATGTGTACACATGTTTTCTTTATATAATAATGACATATATACCTAACATAGGTTTAGGGTCTGTGTTTATGTATCTTATTGTTATGAACATGAGTTTCCTCCCTATCTTATATATACCATAACTTATCATTTATCAATATAACAATCAACTTCAAGATTTTATTCATGGAGATTTCTTCCTTCATTTAATTGAATTACTAAGTGCTAGCCAACCATTAGGTGTGCAAGTATCCCAACCATTATTGTCACTTTTATATTATTTTCAATTTATGCAAGTGTGATCCCATTTGGGTACTAGGGATGTAACAAGTGGTATCAAAGATTCAATCAAGCTTTGTTGGTCTTTTTTGCTAGTTCATAAAAATAAAAGAGAGAAGAAAATGAAAATCAATTACTATCATTTCACTGATCAGGGTTGAGTTTCAAGAGCAATTTCATATCTTTATCAATTAAAAGAGAGACACATTATAGCTACAATTGAAGGGAAAAGGGTATGTGGATTCCATAAACCTACAATATTATGGAATCCACATACCCTTTTCCATAGAATATACTAACTAGATCCAAAAACCAAAGACATGAAATATGGTACTACACATATAATATATTATCAAGGAAAAAACAAGCTACATGAAATTTGGACATTTGAACAAAAATTTACAAGTTAAATGAGTACATCAATAAAAAAAAACATACTAACCTTGCAAGTTCAAAATCTGAGCTATGTAGTTCGACAATTGGATTTTTTCAACCAGTGGGTGACGGAAAAAATAAACAGCTCAAACAAGAGTTAAGAATAGTGTTGCAACTATAGAAATTGTGTCGCAAAGTCTCTTAAAGTCAGGCTTATATAGATCAAGTAGTCAACTAGTTGTTAACACCGACCACTGAGATAGGAAAAAGTTTCGTCGCTATTGCCACGAACTTTAGTGGAAATAGCGAAGAAAATTCCGACCTGGTTAAAATAACCTATTCGTCGATATTGCGACGAACATTAGTGGCAATATCGACGAAAATACTACCCTATTTAAAAAAAATATGTAACTAATGGAAACGTGGAAAAATTTCATGAAATAATTTTCTCATATGTACTAGTGTCACCATTTTCTATGGCTAGTGTCCTAGTTCAGTAAGGGGAGGATCATTCCAAGAACATCATCTATTATTTTAGCAATAATTTTTCCAAAACAACCTTATCCTATAACCATGATGAGAAACGTTCCTTATTTGTTCTCTTTCTATTTAGAAGTTGCACCATTATATCTTGACTAGGAAGGCCAAGGTGATTGTGAATTCTAATCCCATGTTATACCTCTTGAGTAGTTTACTCATTAATGGGAAAGTCACCCATTTTATTGTTATCCTCCAAGAGTATGATTTTGAGTTTGTACTCACTAGAGTAAGAAATCCTTGTCCCTAGTACAATTTTTGTTCGACCTCCTTATATGTGTAGTTGATCCTCCCCTTAATGATAACCTACATTTTTTTTTGTGACCTGTGGGACTAGCCCATGGCTTGAGAAACCGTTACTCGGGGGAATATAAGCCACCAAAATCACCTGGGGATTGCACCCGGCCTAAGCCACGCCAACCCTAAACATGGATGGATTTTTTGTGTCCCGAGAGGTTTTGAACCGATGACTTCACATCATGGAGTGGCTTAACAACACACTTTGTTACAAAATTTCCTACACCTCTGGGACTTAAGTATAACCTACCTAACAAACACCTATTCATCATTTTGTTAGATAACCTTGGTGTCATGATATTATAGTTTACTTGCACACTCATAAATTTAGTCATCACCTATCGCACAATGATCAACATTTCATTTATCATCAAGCTCCTCAATATATCCTCATTGGTGACGTATTATATAGGAGAGGAGTAGACATTATTTTTCACTTATTTCTTACCCTTGATGAGGCTGAGAAGGTATTGAATAAATTCCATAGGGATGCTTGTGGTGGACACCTATCTAGAATGGAACTACCCAAAAAATTGTTAGGGGTGGTTATTTTTTTCCTACTTTATTTTATAATTGAATCCATGTTATTAAGGAAATTAAGTAATTTCATAATTTCCAATATTTTTCCCCTGAGGTGAGGACTCCACTAACCCCTCTTCACCCTATACTATCAATTAGTCGCTTTTATAAATGGGGGATCAATTTTATGGTGTAAACCCATGTCAGTTAGTATCCATAATTACATCATTAGGGTCATTGATTATTTTACCAAATGGGTGGAAGAAAATAACATGATATCCACTACTACTCATTTTTTCTTCAACCATGTTATTACTCTCTTTGGTGTCTTGAGACAATTAGTATTATACCATGGCACACATTTTGAAGATGTTGTATGGCATGAGATCACTACACATTGAAAATTTGAGAATCAATCATTTTCACCTTATTATTCACTAGGTAATGGCAAAGTTGAGGCCATGAATAAAATCCTCAAAACTATTCTCCAACAGACTGTTGACAAGCACAAATCTAACTAGCACCATATGTTATTTCCTACATTGTGGGATTATAAGAAATCGGTTAAGAGTTCCATGGAATTTTCACCTTTTCATCTCATTCATGGTTTAGAGGTAGTCCTATCTATTGAATGTGATATCCCATCCCTCCATTAGCCATTGAATGTTTACTAGACACTTATACCCTATAATAATGACTAGTGGATTTGAAACAAGACGATAAAGATCATTGCAACACCTAAAAACATACTAAATCTATCAAGAATTTCTCTAAATATCACTATGATCACCATGTTCACCCTCACTCATTTCATGAAGGTGATCCATTCCTTTTTTTATGACCAAGCTCATTATACACTTGGTCAGGGAAAGTTAGAATTCTTATGGTAGGGTCATCAAATTTTGTTTGGGAAGGGGTGCATTTTTGTTTGTCGACCCTAATGGTGAAATTCTCAATAACCTCAACATAGGGTTATACTTAAAGAAATTTTATCCTTAGGACTATTGCATCTCTATCCTTTTGTATATAGTTCCAATTTACACTCTTTCATTATGTGTTTTTGGTTATGATATCTATAGTTTCCTTTCACAGTTTTTGTTAGGCACCAGATCTATTATAATCACATAAAACAACAATATTGTAGTGAATACCAATGGAATAAAAATAGAGAACATAAATATAGCAGCGAAACAATAGAATATATGGAACCACAACACCAAAATAATACCTTTATTGATAGGAAGAAATGTTCTCTTGCCTCTTCGAGGGAGAAACTTCCAGCAGAGTAGATCTCTATTACAATAATTCTTAATACAAATCCATCTCATAACTTATACTCTTATTTATACTAATTTTATATTCTAAAGAACATTCTAGAGGAATATCTTTCTAGAAGTGGAAGCTTCTATTAGGTCTTCTTACATTGACTTGTTCATATTTATTAAATAGGCCTTGTTAACTAGTATCGACCTTTATTACATGGAAATATATTATTCTCCCTACTTGAGAAGTTAGGGGTTTAGGTCCCTAAAATGACCTCTCCCTTAAAGAACAACCTTGTCCTCAAGGGTTGAGATGAGGAAATTCTTATAGAATAGTGGCCAGCTCCCAAGTGACATCTTCTGGAGTTGTATATTTCCACTACATAATACCTCCTTGATGGTACACTGACGAAGACGACATTCACATTGGTCCAAGACTGCTTATGGTTGAAACCATATGAAACCTTTAGCATCTGACTCTGGAATATTGGTTTCAGTTTGGAACTTAGTTCCAATCACCTTTTTTCAGCACGAGACATGAAAAATAGGATGGATCTTAGAATGCTCGGGAAAAGATAACTGATAGGCCACTAGTCCAACATGCTTAATAATGGTACAAGGACCATAAAATTTGGTAGAAATCTTTGGACAATGTTCATCTTTGAGTGAAGTAAGCTTGTAAGGTCGTAGATGAAGAAACACCTGGTCTCCTGTAGAAAATTGGCATTCTGAACATCCTTGATATTATTGTTGTTTCATAAGATTCTGAGCCATGATCAAATTTTCTTTGAGAGCATGGAGAATGGCGGCACAGACTATAAGAATTTTTTCAACCTCCCGAACCTTCAACCCCTAGTATGTAGGAAAGAACTGAGGGGGGATTTTGTCTATATACTGCTTCAAAAGGATTCATGTGGGTAGCATTATGGTAAAATTTGTTATACCACCATTCAACTAGGGGAAACCAATGAGCCCACTGATGTTGTCGATCAGATGAAAAAAACCTCAAATATGTTTCCAAACACTTGTTGAAAATTTTAATTTTTCCATCAGTATGTGGGTGATAAGTAGTATTGAGATGTAATTGTGTGCCTTGGAGCTTGAATAGTTATTTCCAAAAATTGTTGGTGAAAGTGGGATCTCTGTCAGATATAGTAGAATGAGGCATCCATGAACATTGAAAATATGATCCACTTTGGATGCTATGAATGGGTGTTGAATAGCACACAAATGAGCAGATTTGGAAAGGCGATCAACTACAACCATGATGATTGACTTATTTCTGGATTTAGGTAAGCCCACAATGAAATTCATAGAAATGTCCCTCCAAATAGGTGGTGGAATAGGAAGTAGTTATAGTGTGCTCAAATATTTGACAGTTTCCCCCTTGTTGCATTGAAAAACATCACATTCAACCACAAAGGTGAAAATGTATTTTTTCATACCATCCCAGAAAAATGAATATTTAACTCGTTTGTAGGTTTTGGAGAATTGTCTTGCAATTATTGGATAAATTGATAATTTTTGGGGTCTTGCATCCATTCCTAGCAAACAACTTGGAGCCAATATGGTACAATGAAGGAGAGGGAAAAAATGGATCCTTCTTCTTTGTACTTTCTGTATAGAGCATCAACCACTGCATTTTATTTTCCCTTCTTAAAAATGATCTCATAATCATAGAAAAATATATTGGTCAGCGATGTTTGTTGCTCCTGGGATGAAATCCTCTATTCTAGGAAATACTTGAGGCTCTGATGGTCAGTTTTAATTTGGAAGTGTCTCCCCAAAAGATAAGGACACCAAAGATCCACAACATGCATAATAGAAAACTTTTAATTTTCATATATTGATTGGCCAAGATGTCGCACCGAGAGTTATTTTCTAGTGAAGGACAACCGTCTACCTTCTTGCATGCATACTGCATCAATGCCTTTCTTGGAGGCATCACATTCAAGGACACAAATTTTTGTGAAGTCAAGAAGGGCCAATATAAGAGTTATGCACATGGATTCTTTCAATTCTTGAAATGATTGATCAGTTGCTGGAGTCCAAGTGAAAGCATTTTTTTTTAGGAGAGAAGTAAGAGGCGCTACAATTTTTCCTTAATTATTAACAAACTTGATATAATATATTGTTAAACCCATAAAACCACGCAAGCTCTTGAGAGTTTTTGGGCATGACTAATCTTGCATAGCTTCAATTGTTTTAGGATCCACCCTTACACCATCCTTGCTGGCAATATGACCCAAGTACTCCACTTTCGAAGCTCCAAAAGAACATTTAGATTTATTGAGAAACATTTGGTGCTGAGAGAGTAGCCTGAGAACTTGATCCACACGGGTAAGATGGTATGCCCAGGTTTTACTATAGATGAGAATATCATCAAAGAAAACTAGAAAAAAATAACGAAGAAAAGAACGGAAAACATGGTTCATGAGACTTTAGAAAGTGGAGGGAGCATTACACAGGCCAAAGGGCATGACCAAGAATTCATAGTGACCCTCATGAGTGTGAAAAGTATTCTTAGGAATGCCTTTCTCTTGCATATGTATCTAGTGGTATCTAGAACATAGATCAAGTTTAGTAAAATACTGAGCACCATTTAATTCATCTAAAATATCATCAATGAAAGGAATGGGAAATTTGTCTATGATGGTGAGTTTATTGAGGGAACGAAATTCGGAACACATACACCAATTACCTTGTTGTTTGAGTACCATGACCATAAGAAAATAATAGGGGTTGGTACTAGGGCGGATAACACCTGCAACTAGAAATTCTTGAAATTTTTTCTCAATTTCATTCTTTTGGGAAAAGGGATGATGATAAGGGAGAACATTGGGAGGAAGGCTATCGGGGATGAGAGGAATGGAATGATCATGAACACCACGAGAAGGAGGAATTCCCTGGGGAGTGAAAAATATAGCTTGGTGTTTGGAGATGATACATTGGAGGTAGGGATGCACCACATGTGTCTCAATTGCTTGAATAGAATGGAGTTGAGAAATAATGTTGGAATGACCTTTTTTGAGAAGATTTTCGATTCGATAGGAACTGATGATCTCACGGGATCCTATTGTGATTCCTTGGAATTTATATTTTTTTCCCACCTGTTGTAATTGCATGGTTAATTCCTTAAAATCCATGAGGATGGGACCAAGAGTGCGTAACTATTTTGCACCAAGAACAATATCACAGCCACTCATATCAATAGAAAACATATGATATTTCAAGTGGTACTTCCCAATTTGGAGACACACGTTTTCACAACGCCCCCCACATTTCATGGAACCGCCATTTTCAATCATGATTTGAAAGTTGTTGAATGCATGTATATAGAAATGGGGTTCTTGGGAAATACGACAATGAATAAAATTATGAGTGCTTCCACCGTCAATTAAGATGATGACCTTTCTATTCTTAATGTAGCCAATGATATTGAGGTTTTGGAGAGAAGAGAAGCGAGTGATATAATTCAATCAAATGATTGGTTCTACTTCTGGTTGGTCAGAGGGTGGAGTAATATCAATTGGCTCGGGTAACTCTACCACGGGGGGGTCTCGATATATTCTTCAAAAACATCCTCATATATGGCCATAAAGAAAATTTTTTCCTTACACTTGTGCCCTGGAAAATATTTGTCATCACAATTATAACAAAGGCCCTTGAGTTGGCGTTCCACCTTTTCATCTCGAGTTAATTTCTAGATCTTGAGAGGAGTGGGAGGAGGGGCAGGGTTAGTAGGTTGAGTGTGAGGAATAGAGGAAGGTTTGTGGGTCTGAGTAGAGAAAAAATTTTGGGATTCCTTAGCACATTGAGGAGCTTCCAACCAACTGTGAGGGCGATCCATTGGGACCTGGGCTCGAATTTATTCTTTGAGGCCACTGATAAAATATTCCCAGAAGAAGACATCAGGCATGCCCTATGTTCTAAAATCCAAGTGTTCAAAGGAAGATATAAAGTATTATGTTGTTACATATTGCTTCAACTTGCTCAAATGGCCAAGATAGTGGGTGTCAATGTTAAAGAGGTCATATAGCTCTACCAAAAAATGAGTCCAAGTAACATACCCCTAGCGTGTATTTCTACACCATTACCACCATTTCTAACTTTTTGGATCCAAATATAGGACACCATAACAAATTTTTTCCAGATCATCAGTAATGCCATGCAAGGAGAAATAATTTTCCATTTGAGTGACCCAACAGTGGGATCAGATTCGTCAAATATGTTCACTTCAACCAGGGGAAGGCAGGGATCACGATGAAGGGAATTGTTATGAAGGGACATATTATGGGAAGAGTTCTCACCTTTAGAGTGGGAAGTTTCAAGGGAGGGAGATCCAAGGGAATGTTTCAACCACTGGGTGAGGGAGGAAAATTCACCCTTACCCTCTGCCAATTCGTTGGTAACTTTGGCCTCAAAGGTTTCCAAGAGGGAATTATGGGAAGAAATTTCAGAGATCATTCTTTGGATTTCTACCTTTTGTTTTTTGGATTGGTCTTGCAGGTGAAGGAATTTTTGGTTGTGAGTGTTGTCCATGGGTGTTGGGGAACAAAAGAGGGAAATTGGGACCATGGGAAAAAGAGTAAAAATTTATGTATATGAGTCTGTTCAATCTGAAAAGAGGAATTCAATGAGATAGGCGTCAAATAAGGGTGCAGGAAGCTAAAAACAAAGTTTAAAATGATAGGTATCACAACGATCAGGGTGAAAATGGGAATCCAATGAGATAGGTCTAAAATAAGGGTCTAGGGGGTAAAAGACGTTAAAAATGATAGGTGTCAAAACGATCCAGGGGAAACGGGGAATCTAATGAGATATGTCTCAAATAAGGGTACTGGAAGATCCCATGTTTTTTTCTTTTTTTTCTCCTTTTTTCCTTTTATTTTATTTTTATTTCCTCCCCCTCCCCCCCTTTTTTACTCTACTAGGGTTTTATGCATATCTGAATAATGTTGTAGTATCAAAATGCCCAAATTATTAACATAAAAAATGAAATAAATGTATAGTAATTTTCACAACCTAAATGCAAGAGGAAAGGTTGCAAGAAAATAGATCTTCTATGTTCCTTTTCTGTTTGTAAATTTTTCAACACGAATGTCGGAGGAAATGTTGCACAGAAATAGATCTTCTCTAATCCTTTTTTATTTGGTTTCCTTCCCAAGGGTTAGGGTTTTCAGGGTGCCTACAGACAAGGGTTTTCCCTGTGCTATATCTCTCTGATATATGTGCGGGTTCAAACAATAGTACTCATCCCAATATCTTAGCACACTAACTAATGAGGCTAAACTATACCTTTATCCATACTAGCTGAATACCTAGGTACTAGAGAGTATGTTCACGATTTTTGTTGTCGGTGGAATTGTATCATTCAAGCAGTCAATCGATTGATCTATGCCTAGTTTTAGGATAGCTATGGGGTCTCCCGATATACCAGAGGTACATGGAAGCACAATTCCTATATAGGTGTTGTTGTTGGACACATATACCACACTTAGAGGGGGGGGTGAATGAGTGTGGGGATCTTTTTCCCAAAACTTCCCTCTTACACAAAAAATCCTTAGTTAACATTCAACATTTGCTCATTACTCATTGTTGTCATTTATAATCAGTTATATGTGAATAAATATCAGCAACATATATCAACAACATATCATCAACAAATCATCTCCACAAGGAACACAAAGAACACAAGATGTATGTACAATTTTTCTTTTTATTATGGACTTCAATTCGAGGGTTTTTCAGCAACAACTGAATAGAGTAAAACTCTACAAGACCACCAGATCTATATGCAAGACTCATCTTACATTCTCATCACCAACTAAGATGAGGCAACAATCATCAACATATATCAATCTGTCAACATAAACAAGTGCATCAACCATGCACCAACCTGTGCCAAACAACCTGTAATCAACTTGTACCATAAACAAGTGCATCCAACCAAGTACCAAGTATATACCAATCATGTTTCAACTACTCATCAGCAATGAATCATCAATATTTACCAAAATCATCAACTATACACCTCATGTATGTGCCAACTCATCAACTGCTTGTCTCAACCATGACTAGTTTTGGATTAGTCAACAACCCCAACTTGAAATAATCATAACTTTGTACTTGTAATGAATAAAGATATGAAACTGATACACAATGTTCGTCAGTGTGTTTTATGAAATTCTTCCAGGTGGCACTAATTGAAACCTCTCAGAAAATGAGTTATAGCAAAACTAGCATAACTTGTTGAATTCTATCGTATTCTAGAGAGCGACCTTGTAGAGCGTGCCCCACAAAAAATGTTTTTTGAATTGATATGAAACTATTAAAAAACATACTACATATTTTAACCTAACCAACACATTTGGTATCACTTAATTTGGATATGTTATGAAGAAGTTATGACGTTTTTACCCGAAACACCTATTTTTGACTAGTTTTAGGATGAGCCACAAACCCTATTTTCCACGGAGTGTAAATCCCAAAATACAACTACACACAAGCTGAATTTTTTACCACATATACTTGGGTATATTTTCTCAACGGCATAGTAATTTAACATTTTGAATCATTCTATAAAAACAGTTATAACGAAAATGGGGAGATGACTTGTAAATAACATACCTTAGAAAGCATCATCAAAAGAATTTATCCTCCCTTCAATTCTAGCCCTCTTTTCTTCACCTTCCTTCTGCAATTCGGCTTAGATATCCTTTTTTACCTCGGTCACCTATAGATATTCAATATTCTCAAGTTTTCCACACCAAAAATGCTCAAGAAGCTCTCCATCAATACTCCAAAAGATATTCTCACAAGAAGCTCTTCATTGATCCACAAAAAGGATGATATACAAGAGACCATTGCTATCTTATTTATACTTTCATCATCTAGGTCACTTAATCCATTTTTAGGTCACTTAACCCATTTCTAGGTCACTTGACTTATTTTCCTTATTTTAGGGTTAACCGCTTTCCATAAATAGAAAGTTCTCCAATACTTTATCATTTAAATATTCCTTCTTGATTTTGTCACCTTACTTTATCATTTCTTGATTTTTTCACTTCTCTTGATTATTTAAATAATCCACCTTTACTTTGTCACCTTACTTTATCATTTAAATAATGATTTCTTCTTTTAGGTCACTTAACCCATTTCTAGGTCACTTAACCTATTTTCCTTATTTTTAGGGTTAACCACTTTCCATAAATAGAAGGTTCTCCAATACTTTATCATTTAAATATTTCTTCTTGATTTTGTCACATTACTTTATCATTTCTTGATTTTTCAACTTCTCTTTATTATTTAAATAATCCACCTTGATTTTGTCACTTTACTTTATCATTTAAATAATTATTTCTTCTTTTAGGTCACTTTGACTTCTTTGACCTTGGGGGCTTCAAGCCTTCATGTGGGGGTCCTTTATCTTTGTAAGGCCATAACTGTCAAACCATGAGGAGTTATGTGACATTCCACATACCACCGGAAATGGCATGACAAGCACTATCCATCTAGGATAGTTTCACCAAAAATTTCCTTGATCTTCATCTCATTATTCCACATACAAACATGGGTCCTCCAACCATTCTTCTACGATAACTCAATCCGTAAAGCATCTTCCCGTGAGTGATTTCACCATAAGGGGACCACTTTGTATTTTATCCATTTGTGCACCTACTCATGATAAGACAATAATGAGAGCATGGGTCCTCCAACCATTCTCCTAGGATAACTCAATCCGCAAAGCGTCTTCCCGTGAGGGCTTTCACCATAAGGGGACCACTTTGGAGTTCATCCATTTGTGCACATTATCAATAATGATAAGACAATAATGAAGCA
>ML777219.1:1108404-1123145 GCA_009831015.1 Picea engelmannii | reverse complement strand
TCATCTATGCATTCTCATCAAGGAAAATACATATTATATTACATCAATCATAAATCAATCAATCCTTTGACATCAATCAATCACTTGACATCAATCAATCAAACCATTGGCATCAATGACAACATGATCCAACAATCTCCCCCCTTGGCATTGATGGCAATACCAACATTGATGTCAACACCAATAACCAATTATTGATGTCAACATGTAGATAAGGCATGCTCTACATCAATAGTCAATGTGACTATCTCTCCCCATCAATAAACATCAATCACATCAATGTGATTAAATCTCTCCCTTTGACATCGATGGCAAAGGGCCATTCTCATCTTGGGGTTGCTCCCCTTGCTTGAACTCCTTTGATCTTCCTCTGAATAATCTCCCCCCTTTTGAACAAGGGATATCACTCTGATGTAATGCTGAAGATACATTGAACATACTCCCCCTGTGACCATTTCTCCCCCTGAAATTATGATCCTATGCTCTTTCTTCAAGTATAGGGCTCTTTTCTAGGTATGCATCTGATAAATATATCCTCCTAGAATCATGGGAAGAAGAATGAATCCCCCTATGGGTATGTCTCCCCTATATTTTCTGCAATATGAACATTGTCCTACCATATAACGATCCTTGGACTTGTTCATGCATCAAACTCATGCCATACCAATAATCATGAAGCAAAAGATATGTCAACAATGAAATAAAGAATCATGAGAAAAATATCAACCAAGTACATAATGTACAAAACGTGTGCTCATCATGCACAACACCTATGTACATCAACCATGTACATCAACATCATGCAATGTGCAAAAACATATCATCCATGGAATGTATCAATCATATGCCAACATGTGCATCTACCAATATGCCAACCATGTGCATCCACCAATATGCCAATCATGTGCATCTACCAACATGCCAAACAATGTACCATGTCCCTCGTGATATGTCTCCATGATGAACCAAGTGCCACAATCATGTATCTCAAACAAATGTCAATTTTTGTGCTAATCAAGTAGTACCAATGGTGTAGTATCATCAAGCATATTCCATCTATGAGTGTACCAAACATGTACATTAACATGCACCAATACCACAAAATGATGAATCCCATATATTTATGCCAATCCACATGAAAAATGCATGCACCATGATATCAACATATGCTTGCAATAATACATCATAAGATATATCAAAGAAACTCAAATATGTACCAGTCATGTACACCAACAGATCAACATCAATCCATACTCATGGGTTGTGTCATGCACTCGAGATTTTATTTTACATAATCCAATAGATGAACACTTAAACCTGCAACAAATAGTGTCAAAACCTACAACAAACAATGTCAGACCCTGCAACAAAGTGTTATACCATCACATCAAGCTGCAATCCATGTGTATAGCCTTTTTCTCAAGGATTTACCACATATACGCGATCTGTTGCACAACAACTCATGTATGTACGTAACCTATACAAGTTCATCCTACATATGTACATGATTGATACCATTGTCACCTGCGTATTCTTCAGTAGATGACTTACTTGAGCTTCCCTTCAGTCTTTCATTTCATTCTGGCTACTTTGTCTTCTTCAGCCACTTCTGTAGATGTCCCCGCTCCTCAGAACTTGAGCTCTGAGCATCCATCTTTTCAAATATGTCTCCCTTCCTTATTTCATTCCTTCTTCTAGCCATGCTATTTGAAGTTCTCATCATGGACTTTCTTCTTGTGTTCCAACACTCATGGGATTTGTGGCCAAATCCACTACAGCTGTAGCATCTCATAGTGTTACAATGAACATCAWTGTGTCCTACTTGATCACATATCCAACCTCACGATGTTATAAAATCTTCCATTATATATCCTTTCATAAGACCTACATTCAAAATATTTGTGACCATATCCATTACATGAATAACAATGCCCATGAAACCTACTTTCATACCTTTGCTTTGGTGTCCCAAGAATAGATTCTTGATATCTTCCTTCATTTGTTCTTTTGAAATTTTCTTTGTCTTGTGTAGATGGTTTCTTTGCAACATTGTCTTCCTTATTTGATGGATTTACCTCATGCTTCTTTGAGGTGCTTTCTTCAACATGTGTATCTTCTCCTTTGTATCCAAGACCTAATTTATCATATGGTGATCTTTGACTTTCTAAGATCTCATCCAATATTAGTGAGCTATTCAAGAATTTGTTTGAATTTTCTACCTTCTTTCTAAGGTCAACAATTTTAGCTTCTTGCTTACAACATGATTCTTCCTTTTCATTTATTTGATTCTTCAATAGTTCCTCTATTATTTTGGCTTCTTCAATTTGGGTCTTGAGATGGACAATAGTTTCAAAACTTTTTCTAATCTCATCATCTACCTTCAAATTTTATTTTTCATTCTTTAGTCTTGTGATTTCTTCTTCCTTTTCTTCTAGTTGAGTCTTATTTCTCTCTTTGAGCATTTCCTTTATCATCAAGATGTACCTTTGACTCCTCCTAAGAAACTTTTTAGTGTTATCCGAAATATAGTTATAGTGTGTATAAAAATGATCACTTCTATATCTATATAAACCCTCTTCAATTTCCTTTTTAAGTTCTAATATATTTTCTTCTATTCTTTCCATGGGATAACTATCATCAAACTTTACACAAACTGTTTCTAGATCATCTTCTTCACTTGAGAAAAATTCAACATCATCACATTTTGAATCAATGCAATCAAGAGTCTTTGGAGATTCTTTACCTTCATTTGAAGTATCTTCAATATCTTCCTTCTTTCCAACATCATCACATGATTCTTTTCCTTTAAAATCATCACATATGCAATCAAGAGTTAGATATTCTTTACCTTTGATAATCTTGACGGAGTGGTCTTCAACATCTTCTTTCCTTTTTCGATATGTCTCCTCTAGTTTTAGCCATAGATCCTTGGCGGAAGTGCATTGTCCCATGCTCTCTTTGATAGGGCTTGAAAGTACACTAAGAATGATCTTGAGAGCCAATGCATCATTCTTCTTTCCTTCTCTTTGAGCTGCAAACTTTGACTTGTTCTTCAATGGAACTGATCCACCAATGGCTGCCTTCCAAATAGCAGCTCCCATTATCTTCAAATACACTCTCATCTCTATTCTCCAAGTAGAATAGTTTTCCTCATCAAGGATTGGTATTTCATCATCCATTTGTGTGTCTATGGATCTCCTTCAAGCTTGTTAAGGCTTGTAGTCAAGTCCCACTCTGATACCAATTGTTGGACACACCTACCACACTTAAAGGTGGGGGTGAATGAGTGTGGGGATATTTTCCCCAAAGCTTCCCTCTTACACAAAAAATACTTAGTTAACATTCAACATTTTCTCATTACTCATTGTTGTCATTTATAATCAGTTAGATGTGAATACATATCAGCAACATATCATCAACAAATCATCTCCACAAGGAACTCAAAGAACACAAGATGTATGTACAATTTTTCTTTTTATTATGGACTTCAATCCGGGGGTTTTTCAACAACAAATGAATAGAGTACAACTCTACAATAGAACCAACTCTATATGCAAGACTCATATTACATTCTCAGCACCAACTGATATGAGAATGATCCTCAATAGATATCAATCTGTCAACATAAACAAGTGCATCAACCATGCACCAACCTGTGCCAAACAACCCGTAATTAACCTGTACTATAAAAAAGTGCATCCAAACAAGTACCAAGTATATACCAATCATGTGTCAACTACTAATCAACAATGAATTATCAATATGTACCAAAATCATCAAATATACACCTCATGTATGTTCCAACTCATCAACTGTTTGTCTCAACCATGACTAGTTTTGGATTAGTCAACAACCCCAACTTGAAATAATCATAAATTTGTACCTGTAATGAATAAAGATCTAAAACTGATATACAATGTTCGTCAGTGTGTTTTATGTGATTCCTCCATGTGGAACTACTTGTAACCTCTTAGAAAAGGAGTTATAGCAAAAATGGCATACCTTGTTGAATTTTGGCTTATTCTAGAGAGCGACCTTGTAGAGCATGCCCCACATAAAATGTTCGTTGAATTGATCTAAAACTGTTGCAAAACATACTACATATGGTACCCTAACCAACACATTTGGTCTCATTAAATTTGGATATGTTATGAATAAATTATGACGTTTTTACCCGAAACACCTGTTTTTAACTAGTTTCAGGACTAGCCACAAACCCTATTTTCCACGGAGTGTAATTCCCAAAATACAATGACCCACAAGCTGAATGTTTTACCACAGATACTTGGGTATGTTTTCTCAATGGCATAGAAATTTCACAGTCTGAATCATTATAGAAAGCAAGTTATAGCAAAAATGGTGAGATGACCTGTAAATAACATACCTGAGAAAGCATCATCAAAATAATTTATCCTCCCTTCAATTCCAGCCCTCTTTTCTTCACCTTCCCTCTGAAATTCAGCTTATATATCCTTGGTTACCTCAGTCACCTATATATCTTCAATATGCTCAAGTTTTCCACACCAAAAATGCTCAAGAAGCTCTCACAAGAAGCTCTCGATCAATACTCCAAAATATATTCTCACAAGAAGCTCTCCATTGATCCACAAAAAGGATGATCTACAAGAGACCATTGATATCTTATTTATACTTTCATCATCTAGGTCACTTAACCCATTTTTAGGTCACTTAACTCATTTCTAGGTCACTTAACTTATTTTCCTTATTTTAGGGCTAACCACTTTCCATCAATAGAAAGTTCTCCAATACTTTATCATTTAAATATTTCTTCTTGATTTTGTCACCTTACTTTATCATTTATTGATTTTGTCACTTCTCTTGATTATTTAAATAATCCACCTTGACTTTGTCACCTTACTTTATCATTTAAATAATAATTTCTTCTTTTAGGTCACTTAACCCATTTCTAGGTCACTTAACCTATTTTCCTTATTTTTAGGGTTAACCACTTTCCATAAATAGAAGGTTCTCCAATACTTTATCATTTAAATATTACTTCTTGATTTTGTCACATTACTTTATCATTTCTTGATTTTTTCACTTCTCTTTATTATTTAAATAATCCACCTTGAGTTTTTCACTTTACTTTATCATTTAAATAATGATTTCTTCTTTTAGGTCACTTTGTCTTCTTTTACCTTGGTGGCTTCAAGCCTTCATGTGGGGGTCCTTCATCTTCGTAAGGCCATAACTCTCAAACCATGAGGAGTTATGTGACATTCCATATTCCACCAGAAATGGCATGACAAGAACTATCCATCTAGGATAGTTTCACCAACAATTCCCTTGATCTTCATCTCATTATTCCACATACAAGCATGGGTCCTCCAACAATTTTTATACGATAAATCATTCCATAAAGCATCTTCCTGTGACGGATTTCACCATAAGGGGACCACTTTGGAGTTCATCCATTTGTGCACCTAATCATGATAAGACAATAATGAGATCATGGGTCCTCCAACCATTCTTCTAGGATAACTTAATCCACAAAGCGTCTTCTCGTGAGGGATTTCACCATAAGGGGGCCACTTTGGAGTTCATCAATCTGTGCACCTTATCAATAATGATAAGACAATAATGAGTCATCTATACATTTTCCAACAATGCATCATATACCAATGAAACCACATCGATCCATCTTCATCTTGTATCAATGACAACTCATTGATCCATCTTCATCATATCAATGGTAACTCATTGATCCATCTTCATCTTTGCATTCTCATCAAGGAAAATACATATTATATTACATCAATCATCTATCAATCAATCCTTTGACATCAATCAATCTATTGACATCAATCAATGGCATCAATCAATAAAACCATTGGCATCAATGACAACATGATCCAACAATTGTCTAATGCACTACCACTCGAAGGGGTACCAACAAGGGTTACAAGAATGGCCAACAAATGTGTGTTTAAGTACCTATTTTTTTTCTTGCATGCATGCTTCCTCTACCATGGATTTATGAAATGAACAACAGAGTAGCTTAAATATGTCGGAACAAGTCTCTACCCTAGAAACAAATATTAACCCACAAATCATGCCAAGGAAAGTGATCTGATACCACTTGTTAGGCACCAGATCTATTATAATAGCACAAAACAACAACATCGTAGTGAATAATACCAGAATAACAACATAGAACATAAATATAGCAGAGGAACAACAGAATATATGGAACCACAACAGAAAAATAAAACATTTATTGATAGTAAGTAATGTTCACTTTCCTTTTTGAGGGGGAAACCTCCAACAGAGCATAGCTCTATTACAACAATTCTCAAGACAAATCCCTCTCATACCTTCTACTCTTATTTATACTAATTATATATTCTAAAGAACATTCTAGATAAAGATATTTCTAGAAGTGGAAGATTCTATTAGGTATTTTTACATTGACTTGTTCATATTTATTAAATAGGTTGTATTAACTAGTATCGCCCTTTATTACATGGAAATATATTATTCTACCTACATGAGAAGTTAGAAGTTTAGGTCCCTAACAATTTTTTATATGGATCATGATCCTCCTTTTTATATCATCTTTGTTGATTGACCAATTGTTACACTCATAATCTCACCTCAGCCATGTGGTCCATTTATTTCCCTTCACATTCATTGTTCTATATTAGTGTTGTATGTGTTGGTGTTTCCACCAATAATCAGGTAGAATATGATGTTGTGATTGGAATTATAACCAATGTGATCTATTTTTTCACTCATCGTCTTCATGCTCATCTTATTTCTTAGCTACTTATAACACAATCAAATAATTGTTATCTTGTACGTGATCCTTTCTTTTTTAGAAAGTATTTGAAAGTTAAAAAAATGGTCAGACAATTTGAATCCATTACATTAATCCATGTTCCCAAGAGTCTCATTATCTTTTTAGATCATACTAGAAATCAAATTATAGACTGACATATAATTCATTATAAATAATAGTGAAATAAAACCATACATGTACATAAGAATTATCATCATCATAATTACATATACATAACCATAGGGATAATCAACATTCAATTCATAACACATAAGGCTCATCAATCAAAACCATAAAAATCATATGTGTGTGTGTGTGTGTGTGTATAGAAACACACACACACACACACACACACACACACACACACACACACACATATCATCATCATCATCATCATCATCATCATCAAAAAATAATCAAGTGTTTACATCATAGTCCATGCTCTATAAAAAAATGTGATACATGTACAAAAAATCCATGCATAGCATGCGGTAAATTCCAATGAATGCCTACTCATCGCCATCATCACTCTAATACTCATCCTAATCCTCCCTATCACTATAATCATCACAAGAATGAGGATTTTGTGACAATGGTGGTAGGGCTCCTCTAGATAGGTCTCTTATCCCCTAATATGCCATAGCCATTCTCCTCGTAATGGGGTGCTACTCAATGGGCACTCCAAGTAACTAATCAAGATGACCATGTAAGCCATCCAAAATCCATCTATGAATATGATCTGGTGGTGGTTCAATATTGATTCTCTTGACTCAAACTCACTACTATTATTGGAAAAAAGGCCTCATTAGTGCCACCTCTACACACACAAGATAAATGGTGAATATCAACTTCATGTTTCATATAATAAACCTAACTAGTATTTATGCTAGCATATAAACTCAAAAAATAGAACCATAATGCACTCTAATTTACTCTTCATTCCCCGTGCTTGTCCTGGAGGGAAGGGGAGCTCTGATTCTCCTTTATATTCTATACCCTGTTGAGCACACACTTATATTGAGTGGGGGGGGGTATGGATCATTATAATGCTATCCTTTTTTTTAACATTCATAAATCATAATGAAGAAATCACATAAATGTGACAACTAGAATATACAATATTTTACGTGGAAACCCTTTTGGGAGAAAACCACAAAAACTTGTTTTTATAAATTTGTAGGCACCAACCTACTATTACAAATGTTTTTAGTCACCAACCTACTTGAGACACTGATCCCCTCTTCTATTTGTAGGCACCGACCTACTAGAGACACATATCCCCTCTATTGTTTGTAGGCACTGACCTACTGAAGACACTAATCCCTACGACTATTTATTTTGTAGGCATCAACCTAATTACAAGTTTATAGTTTATTCATATGAATTTCCTTCATTGATTTGATTTATGCTTATGTCTTCACCAAATTTTCTTTGTGCTCATTACCTCTTCTTTCTCCAGATCTACTCTACGCTTGCTACTTCTACTTTCACTATATCAACTCAATACTCACTCCTACTTTCATCAAATATGCTCAGTGATCGTTTCTTATTTCAAAAGATCTATTAGCTATATCATCACATACTTAGTCAGTCTCTCATTTTTAAATAATATTCAATATTTTCTCATATGTAAATATTACATTTTCGCTCTTCACCCTCACTTTTGTTTCTCACAATTCTCTTCTCCTTTTATACTTTACCATTAACTCTACATGAAAAGTCATGTATATTTGAAAAGACATGACCTTCATTAAATAAATAACTAATTCCCCCATTTTTTAATTTACTTTTCAACATACTGTGGGAAAAATAACACCATGGGTTTTAAAACCATGGGAAAATACCATGTGCACTTTTACTCCACTTTCACTTTTAATTTTTAATCCACTTTCACATAACTTCATGTTTAATCCACTTTTTACATTTTAATCCACTTTCACATAACTTCATATTTATTCCACTTTTACTTTTTAATCCACTTTCACATAACTTCATATTTAATCCATTGTCACGTAACTTCATATTTAATCCACTTTCACATTGTATCTCCTAAAGTCACTTTTTATTTGAATATATATATTTGAATACTTACAGTTGAAATCAATGACAATAATTTATTCAATATACCCATGTAGTAATAGTCCTCAATCTATATAGGGAACTAGTGCTAGTGTACACAGAAACTTAGCTGAAAAATGTTGTCCACAACACCGCCCCCATGTCTCATTTTCAATTCACCCAATCATTTCATGCGGGGATCCTAAGGTCCTACATCTAAAATCTCATGGTGAGGGTGAAAAGTAGGGACCCTATTAAAGAATAAGGCATATATAAATGTCCTAAATGTGAAATCTATGTCTAATTCCTTCCCACATGTAGTCAGTTGTCACCTCATGACAGTAAGAAACATTTGTTCCCACTTGAAGCAAGTTCCCTCAAGTACCCTCTCTATGGTCATCATCTGACAACCTGAAATCCAATGGGTTACACACAATCCCATAACCCATACCACCCTAGCAATAATATCTTGAGCCTCTATATACTTGATATCCTCTAATTAGGGAGGAAAATCATGTACCATTGCACCATCAATGTAGTGTGCCTTGATGAAGTCCTCCATTGTTCTATCCAATGGCCTCATAGGTAATATGCCACCCACAACTCCATACATAGGTAGGTCAGTCATGAAGTATACATCCTTGAGGATGATATCAATACACTCACCATGTACCATAAATTCCTTAGCATCTATAACCTAGTACTCAATTATCTTGGAGAGAAGTAAGGTGATAGATTACATTAATAGGTTCCGAAGGAACTTGAATAAAATTTGTTGTGAGAGTAGTCTCTAGACTAACTAATACCCTCCAATATAATTCCATAGGATCACAAAATTCTCCACTCTCAATTGAATCCTCATCCTAACTAGTTGCTCAATCAAAAAGATCCATTTCAATAGTTAGTACTTTTCCCTCCAATATGATTATATTTATAGTCATATTATGCATCACATGTGAATACATATTTCTCATGTAGGATCACTCCAGGTGTGCACCTGTTTCTTAAAACGTTTCATGTTTAGCACACTAAATATACAACCCTCAGTTTCACATATAGTGTAGTTTTTAAGGGATTTTCCACATACATGGTGCTGAAAATTACCCAACAATTGTGCACCCAATTGGAAATATTTGAGGGCTTGCACCAATCCCTCAAAATCCTATTCTATAAAATGAAATAGACAAAATTAAAGAGTGGGTTGAGATCTCTAACCTACAACTTTCAAAATTGAATACAGACATTGGGAATTCAAGCTATCACCTTCAAAAGATATGGGTCATATGAGCATCTCAAGCTTAGAAGAATGAAAATGAATTTTGAATTTGAGGGTCTTTCCCTATTTATATAAATTCCTATTTTTTCTTTCTCTATCTATATGACTTCTTATAACCTCAATTTGATGCACCATCTACACTTTTGGATTCATCATTCCATTCTATTTCCCATTCCATTAATGAATTTTTTTCTTAAGTACTTCACTTGGTAAACCATATTTCCACATGAGTTTTCAAGCATGTAACTTAGGCCCTAACCCTTAATTTTTTATGTCATCCGCACCATTGGTTTTATTTTCAAATATACTTTTATGATGTGGTTTTGTTCCCATGTGTGAAAGTATTCAAACTACCATCCATGTTCCAACATTGTTATCATTAATAAGTTTGTTTATACTATTATGCATATACTTCTTCAAAATGACATATAGAATAGGTGACTTATCCCCTCTAAAGACATTGCATTAGCCTTATTTGTCTATTTTTATGTTTCTCAAGTTAGCAACATTGGACAAACATTCTCCTAGATTGGTCATGCTGATTTGACCAAGGGAAATGACTCATTCAATCACAAATATTTGCTAGTGGTGAATGGTCGAGGCGTAGTATTTCTCCCGACGAGGAGTGGATAGACTCGAGTTGTTCTTGCATTGCCTTCTCCATGATGGAGTGATATATATTAATTAGATATGGATGTGAGGAAATAATCATCAAAATAAATATAATATATAAATAATATATTTATAATATAATGTATAAATATACAAATAATCAATAATTAATAATTAATTAATTAATGAAAAGGCACTCCTCCAAAGTATATATATCGGGGCCCTCAATTGTAATATATAATCGCATATATATAATATTTACTTACAATAACCTCTCATCAAATTTTCCTAGTCTTGTTGAGATTTTTAGTATGTAATTATTCTATGATAACAATAGCATTTAAATCACAAGGAAATAATGATCAGATCTGAAAATTAGAAAAATTCAACATGGTATCAGAGCTAGTTAAAAAAAATTCAATTCCAGAGCTAGTATAAGTCTTTTCCGAAGCTAGTTAAAAGCTTTCAGTGCCAGATCTGATAGATCTGATTCATATATTTTATTTTTTGCAATTGTACGGTTGTGGTCACAAACGTCCTGTGCAAACAAAGCAACCACATTCCCTTTGGTCGCAATTTACCTAATTACAGGGCACAGCCACCTTAAGGATTTCACTACATAGTGCAACCAACTCTTTTTTTCTCTACAAGTTGTTACCAGTCGCAATGTGATAACTAATAGAGCTGGTATAGAATCCCCAACAGTGATTGGTGTTTGAGAGGGAGGTATATACATATTGTTGGGATGACCAACCAAGGCATTGGTACATGAAAACATCAGTTTGTGTGAGTTATGGCATAAGATATTTGCACACTTACATTATAGGGATTTACCAGTGTTGAAGAGGATGGTCACAGGACTTCTAGAGCTTCTTGTAGAGCATGATGGAATTTGCAAGGGATGTGCACTTGGCAAGAATTCCAAGGGATATTTTCCAAGAAATGACAGTAGGTCCACATGGATCTTGGATCTAGTACATTCAGATGCATGTGGACCTATGACAATTGCATCTTTAGGTGGATTCTTGTACTATGTGATATTCATTAATGATTTTTCCTATAAGACATGGATATTCTTCATGAATACTAAGGATGAGGTCTTCAACAGATTCCAAGAGTTCAGGATTCAGGTAGAGAACCTAAGAATGAAGAAGATCAAGGTGTTGAGGTCAGATAATGGAAGAAAGTACACTTCTAGGGACTTCAGTGATTTCTACAAGGAGGCAGGGATCAAGAGGGATTTGATTTCTCCTTACAAGCCATATCAGAATGGGGTTGAAAAGAGGAAGAATGAGTTCATTTTAGAGGTTTCCAAATCCATGATTCATGATCAGGATTTACCCATGTTCTTATGGGGAGAGGCATCCAATACAACAGTGTACATCCAGAGCAAGAGTCGTCACCAGATCTTGGGGGATAAGACTCTTGAGGAGGATTTCACAAGTGTGAAACCAGAGGTCATTCATTTGAGGATAGTTGGTTGTCAAGTCTACATTCACATTCCTAAGGAGAAAAGGAAGAAGTTGGAGCATTTTGGGAAGAAGGGGACATCTGTTGGATACAACGAGACATCAAAGGCTTACATAATATACATTCCAAGACAACGCCAGATAGAGGTCAGTCAGAATGTCACCTTTGATGAAGACACAACCTTCAAAAGGTCCAGAGAATATCACATGGATATCGATAGTGAGGATAAACGTTCTTTGAAGGATGTGGTTCCAAGTTCCTTTGTTTCAATTTATCATCCTTTAGATTATCAGGAGAAGTCAGGAGATCCAGTTGAATTAGTGGACCCACCTAGAGTCGTTTTTCCAGAGACCAAGAAGAGGACATCCTGGCTTCATGATACATTGCAAGATGTAGAGAGGCATGCATCTCCCCATGGTACTTTCAGGAAAATTAGACAACCTCATAAATTCTCGAGATATATGTCATTGATAAGTCACATCAATGATTTTGAACCTTGCATGAAAATGAATTTTGAATTTGAGGGCACTGCCCTATTTATAGAGTTTTGTAGGTTTTCTTTATATCTATATGACTTCATATAACCTCAATTTTATGCACCATATACACTTTTGGATTCATCATTCCATTCACTTCCCCATGCCATTAATGAATTTTGTGCTGAAGTACTTCACTTGGTAAACCTTATTTCCACATGAGGTTTCAAGCATGTAACTTAGGCCCTAACCCTTCATTTTGTATGCCATATGCACCATTGTTTTTATTTTTAAATACAATTTTATGACGTGTTTTGTTCCCATCACTCAAACTGCTATCCATGTTCCAACATTGTTATCATTAATAAGTTTGTTTCTACTATTACAGGTAGACTTCTTCAAAATGGAATATAGAATAGGTAACTTATCCCCTCTAAATACATTGCATTAGCATTATTTGTTGATGTTGATGTTTCTCTATTTATCAACATCAATCAGATATTCTCCCAAATTGTTCATGTTGATTTGACCAAGGGAAATGACTCATTCACTCATAGAGATTTGCTAGTGGTGAATGGCCTAGGCGTAGTCTTTCTCCCGATGAGGAGTGGATAGACTCGAGGTGGTATCACATTTCCTGCATTGGGATGGAGTGATATATATTAATTAGACATGCATGTGAGGAAATAATCATCAACATAAATATAATATATAAATAATGGGTGGGTTCAAGGTAATGATGGTCTCTCATGATGCGTTAGTGGCAATGAAAACATGGAAAAAAATAAATTTGTTAACTTGGAGGGATTATTCAAGGTACTTTTGCAATGAATTTGAATATGGTGTAACAAGATGAAACATAGAAAATTGAATTATCTTTCTGAATATACAACGTTTATTCATAGAAACTGTGAATAACTCTGTCAAATTTCATTTTTTCTAGCAATGGTATATTATTTTTCCAACAATATATAAGTTATATGCTTTTGTTTGTCTGGGTGTTGAGTACCTTAACGATGGAATTTTGTTCCAAAAACTTGTATACTTTTAGAGAACCCTTTTTTCTTATGCCGTGTATTTTTTTAAAATTTATAATATAAATTTTATATTGTTTTGAAATTCAAAGTCAACATATCCCTGAAATTACAACATCTTTTGTTTGTGCATGCTAAGAGGGTCTTAACATAATCAAAACAAAAAAATATATTGAGATTATAGGTATTGGTCTCCTATAGTGCTACATATAACTCATTAGAGAAATGGTTAAGCCAACAAAAAGTTATAGCAAAAATAAGAGGTGTGTATTCTAGGATTTTGATATATGTCAAGACAAAAATAGATTAAAAATGGTAAACATTATCATTTTTTTTTTAAATTGTATATTTGGAATATGAACAACCACCTCTATATGTTTATGTAGTTTCGTCAATAAATTAATTTTGTAGCCTATATAAAAATAATGTCAAAGATAGAGATATGGAGAGGAATTCATAAAAATGGAGGTTTTTATGTATTTGCAGACCGAACCACTAGGTTTGTCATCCTAAACCTAAATCCAATGAAACAAACTCAACAAATATGTATGTTAGAGTTGTCGCTCCCACCTGAAAAAAATTGAAATTAAAATTACGTGTGTGCTTTAGGAACGCATGCGCTTTCCTAAAGTAAACATGTGGTCCTAAAGAACACATGCATTCCTAAAACATGTGTGCATTATTAAGAACAAGAATGTGTGTGCATTCATGCTAACACAATAAATTCTCTCTCTCTCTCTCTCTCTCTCTCTCTCTCTCTCTCTCCCTCCCTCTATATTCCTCTCTTTATATCTGACCTCACTCTCCCTATCCCTCACTCACTCTCTCCCATGTCTCTCTTTTCCCCATCTTACCCTCTCTCCCATGTCTCTCTTTTCCCCATCTTACCCTCTCTCCTCGTGTCCCTCTTCCCCCCCCCTCTCTCTCCCCCATTGTTTCCCCCCTAATATATCTCTACCCCACTCACTCTCTTCGTATTCTCTCCACATTACTCCATCTCCCACTCTCTAATTCTC
>ML777219.1:1089237-1108326 GCA_009831015.1 Picea engelmannii | reverse complement strand
CTCTCTCTCCCTCCCTCTATATTACTCTCTCACACACACACATTTTGACCTCTCTCTCTCTCTCACTAACTCACTCAATTTCTATCTCCCCCCCCTTTCACCCTCCCTCTCTTTATATCTCTCTTCCTCACCTCCCCATTTCCACACTCTCTCTCCCTCTTTTTTTCCTTCCTTCCCCCCTTATCTCTTCTCCCTACCCCCCTCTCTCTCTCCCTACCCATCTCTCTCTCCCCTCTCCATTTCTCTCGTTCTATCCCTCTCTATGTCTATCACTCTCTCTCCCTACTCCTATCTCTCCTTGTACCCTCTCTCTCTACCCTTATTTCCCACAAATCTCTCTCTCTTTCATTCCTTCTCTCTCTCCCTACCCTTCTCTCTATTGTTATAAAAACAGGATCATGGAGCATTAAAATAAAAACAAATGCGGAAATAAAACACAAAATATACACAATACAATGGAGACACGGATATATGTGTTTCATCCAGTGTGGGCTACATCCACCAAATAAATTTCCAAGTCATTCCTTTATTGTTATCCAACAAATGAAGGGATACAACCTACAACACACCCATTGTAACTTCCTCTTCTTTCTCTGATCCGAATTATTTTCGGCATGAAATGCCAGCAGAGATATAATAAAGAAATGAATAGAGATATTGCAGATATTCAATAATATAACATGAATGTATTAGAGATGCAACCATAAACACAGATATACATTAATACATGATTTCTATTAATGAAATAAATGTACAGAGACTGTAAAAATATAGAGTGAAAGACTCGCTAGAATGGTGGAAGTTTATCTCTAAGAAGAGATGTGACGGCTACTCGTATTTGCAAGAAGGTGAGTACAATGAGGCTCTGAAGGCCTTTTTACAATAAACAAGAATGCCAAAAACCCTATACATCCAAAAACCTAACCTTAGGAGATGAAGCGCCAAAAGTCATGTGGGCCCCGTTTGGGTAAGTTAGTACATCAACTTCTTGAGGTCGTAACTTTTGCATACGATCTCTGTTTTAGGCGTATGATAGTTCGTTGGAAAAGTATCCTCGAGGAGATTAATTTTGAGGGCTCAATAATTCCTTTTAAGTTCATTGAGAACCTATATCTCTAAAAACCTTCATTTAGGCCCTCAAAATGGCCTCGGAAGTTTAAACCTGCTAAAAATAGTAAATTGCCAAAATTGCCAAAAACCTGTTTTGAGCCAGTTGAAAAAGGTGGTTGGCCACCGATATCCACCTGGATCAATCCTCCATCCTTAGGAAGCAATGGTTTCCATTGCATTGAGTTTTTGGGGGAGAGGAAAAATCATTTGCTGGATCTACATCTTGGTGAGCTGCTTGTATTGTTGGAGACGTCGCGCTGCTTAGTTTGTGGAAGTCCGTCATGAACCTGTTAAAGATTAGGCTTCTCAACAAGTTGAGCTACATGAGAGGAAGGTGTGTATAAGGAATCTTTGCACTTTTCTGCAACCTTGTCGACCTGCTTCTGTTGGATAGAAGGTGCAGGGGGTGAGGCTGTAGTGGTTGCAGTGTCCTTTTGTTCCCCTTTTGAACAGATTGTGAAGAAGCTGGATTTTGTAGTATGAGATACTACCTTGCGACACTTTTTAGGTTGAAAAATAGTTGGAACTACCTCTGGTATTCTGTAGAGATAACCCCCCAAAGTAACAATGAAACTACGGGGTTGAGACTCCTAAACAACATGGTGTCTCCACATATATGGTTGGCCCAAGAGAACATCACAAACATCCAGTGGGGAAACATCACATAATACCTCATCCTTGAAAGGTTGGATGCCATATGACAATCGACACTGTTGGCTGACACAGAGATCTCATCCTTGCTGAAGCCACCCGATGTTGTATGGCTACGGGTGTGGTGTTGTCGACAATCCCAACTGTTTGACGACCTCTACTGAGATGAGGTTTTTCTAGCTTCCACTATCAACAATAAAATGAAAAGGGGTCCCCTTCACCCACATATGTGAATGAAAAAGGCGCTCCCCCTCTTTGGGATCTTTTGGTTCTTCTGGTTGAATTATTGCGGTTGCGAAAATAGCAGTGGGGTCTGCATCAATGATCTATCCTTTACCAGTATTTTCATAATCGGATTCTGAATCAGGGTTCGACTCCTTGTCTTTGATATCAGCCACCAATTATTATTTTGAGTGACATTCATCCAGGTGATTTTATGGAAATCACATCATTTTCCGGTGTCCTTCTTTGTCTTCCCGTGACCCTTCTTTTCCTGTGTCTTGGACTAGTTTTCGAGAGACTGTTTGTTAGGGCCATCTTTGTCATACTTTGGTTGTTGCGGATTTGAAAAACCAAATTCCCATTTATTCTGGTGCTTAAATTTATGCTCAATTTTAACAGGATATCGATAAGCAACACCGGGTGATGAGATGTCTAGAAAATCCATTTCAGTCTCGATGTATCTGTGTAGAGACCCACGGTATTTCAAAACCAAATGTCGCCTGGAGTCTTTGATACCCATCTTGGTGCACAAGGTATGGAAGGTATTGGTGAAATCCTAAATTGCTTGACCCCTCTCTTGCTGCAGTGTGGTCCATCTCATGTATTGGTCCTCATAGTTGCCAACAGGGTAATACTATTCCTTTATCGCATCCATAAAAAAATCTTAAGTGGGATCGACCCCATATATTCCAGACTCCTCTGTGGAACTTTTCTCCCAGTAAATTTCCCACCGATGTTTGACATGAGGGAGATCTTTAAGGAGTGTGAAGGTGATCTTTTATTTGTCGGAAAAATTGTGAACAAAGATATAACCTTCTAGCAGAGTTAACCATTTTCTAGGTCTTCTACATCTATCTATCCTTCAAATATAGGAATATCAAAATTAACTTGTACCTTGAAAGTCGAGGTGCCTCCAAAGTTACCACTTGATGAATATGCACCTGATGCTATTGGCAGACATTGAAGGATGTGAGCAAAATTCTCCATCATTTCATCCCTCTGTCGCAAGATAGCTTTCTCAAGCAACAGATTGATAGGATCGTCTACTCCGTCATTTTTCTTTTCTTCACCCATTGAGGGTTTCTTGGGTGTGCGAGAGCGATTGTCTTCAAGAGAGACAAGCTCGAGACCCAAATTTCTATACTCGGACCTCTTCGAGGACATGCACTAAAAAAGCGATCAAGAGCAGCCTGCTCTGATACCACTGATCCAGATTATTTTCGACACGAAATGCGAGCGGAGATATAATAAATAAATGAACAGAGAAATCACAGATATTCAATAATATAACATGAATGTATGAGAGATGCAACCATAAACACATATATAAAGTAATACATGATTTCTATTAATGAAAGAAATGTACATAGACTGTAAAAATACAGAGTGAAAGACTCGCTAGAATGGTGGCAGCTTATCTCTGAGAAGAGATGTGATGGCTACTCACATTCGAAAGAAGATGAGTAAAATTAGGCTCTGAAGGAATTTTTACAATAAAAAGGAATTCCAAAAACTCTATACATCCAAAAACCTAACCCTAGGAGATGAAGCGCCAAAATTCATGTGGGCCCCGTTTGGGTAAGTTAGTACATCAACTTCCCAGGGTCGTAACTTTTGCATACGATCTATGTTTTAGGCGTATGATAGCTCGTTGGAAAGGTATCATTGAGGAGATTCATTTTTGGAGCTCAATCACGCCTTTCATTATCATTAAGAATCTCGATCTTGAAAAACCTTCTTTTAGGCCCTCAAAATGGCCTCGAAAGTTAAAACTTGCTAAAAATAGTAAATTGCCAAAATTGCCAGAAAAATTTTTGAGCCAGTCGAAAAAGATGGGTGGCCACCAATATCCACCTAGATAAATCCTCCCTCCTAAGGAAGCAATGGTCTCCATTGCGTTGAGTTCCCTTGGGAGAGGAAAAAGCATTTGTTGGATCTGCATCTTGGTGAGCTACTTGTATTGTTGGAGACGTCACGTTGCTTAGTTTGTGGAAGTCTGTCATGAACCTGTTGAAGCTGAGGTTGTTCAACAAGTCGAGCTACATGAGAGGAAGGTTTGCAGAAGGAATATTTGCACTTTTATGCAACCTTGTCAACCTACTTCTGTTGGATAGAAGGTGCAGGGGGAAAGGCTGTAGTGTTTGCAGTGTCCTTCTATTCCCCTTTTGAACAGATTGTGAAGAAGCTAAATTTTGTAGGAATACAGTATGGATGTATCTGTGTAGAGCCCCATGGTATTTCAGAACCAAATGTCGCTCGGAGTCTTTGATACCCAGCTTAGTGCACAAGGTATGGAAGGTATTGTTTAACTTTGGAACTGCTTGGCCCTCTCTTGCCACAGTGTGGTCCATCCACGAAAAAATCCCAAGTGGGATCGACCCCATATATTCCAGACTCTTTTGTGAAAAAATTCTCCCAGTAAGTTTCCCACCAATGTTTTACATGAGGGAGAGATTTAAGGAGTGCGAAGGTGATCTTTTGTTTGTCGGAAAAATTGTGAACAAAGAAATAACCTTCTAGCAGAGTTAACCATTTTTCTAGGGCTTATGCATCTATTTGTCCTTCAAATACTGAAATATCAAAATTAAATTGTACCTTGAAAGGCAAGGTGCCTCCAAAGTGACCTCTTGATGAAGATGCACCTGATTCTATCGGCAGCCGTTGAAGGATGTGGGAACAATTCTCCATCATTTCGTCCCTCTGTCACATGAGATCTTGCTCAAGCAATAGATTGATAGGATCGTCTGCTCCATCATTTTTATTTTCTTTCACCATTAAGGGTTTGTTGGGTGTGTGAGAGAAATTTTCTTCAAGAGCGACAAGCTCTAGACCCAACTTTCTATACTCAAACCTCTTCGGGGACATGCACTAAAAAAACAATCAAGAGCAGTCTGCTCTGATACCACTGATCTGGATTATTTTTGGCACAAAATGCGAGTGGAGATATAATAAAGAAATGAATAGAGATATCGCAGATATTCAATAATATAACATGAATGTATTAGAGATGCAACCATAAACACATATATACAATAATACATAATTTCTATTAATGAAAGAAATGTACAGAGACTGTAAAAATACAAAGTGAAAGACTCGCTAGAATGGTGGCATCTTATCTCTGAGAAGAAATGTGACGGCTACTCGCATTCGCAATAAGATGAGTACAATGAGGCTCTGAAGGAATTTTTACAATAAACAGGAATGCCCAA
Organism: Picea engelmannii; assembly: GCA_009831015.1. NCBI lineage: Eukaryota > Viridiplantae > Streptophyta > Pinopsida > Pinales > Pinaceae > Picea > Picea engelmannii. The sequence continues at coordinate 1,103,131 of ML777219.1, read as the reverse complement.
AACCCTAGAAATCCAAAAACCTAACCCTAGGAGATGAAGCGCCAAAAGTCATGTGGGCCCCATTTGGGTAAGTTAGTACATCAACTTCCCGGAGTCGTATATTTTGCATATGATCTTTGCTTTAGGCGTATGATAGCTCATTGGAAAGGCATTGTCGAGGAGATCAATTTTTGGGGCTTATTCATGCATTTGATTATCATTGAGAACCTCAATCTCTAAAAACTTTCATTTAGGCCCTCAAAATAGCCCTGGAAGTTAAAACCTACTAAAAATAGTAAATTGCCAAAATTGTCAGAAAATTGTTTTGAGCCAGTCGCAAAAGGTGGGTGGCCACTGATATCCACCTGGATAATTCTCTCATAGTATCCTCTCTCAAAATACAATATTCACAATGATACATAGCCACAATACATTTCCCTCATAAAAGAGGGTTTCCCTCTAGGGAAAAAAAACAACCTAACATAACTTATACCATCAGATATGAGACATTATAATGAATGGTATATATTTAATATGAAATTACAATATACATTTACAAGGAAATTTTTCCTTTGGGGGCCTTCTTTCCCCTGGACCTCGCAGGGGGGGAAATCCCCCCCTGCACTCCCCTGCATGGAGGAGTGTACATTCTTTCAGGGTGTAAATTATTCATAGGGTATAAACAAAGATGAAAACCAAGACCTCTGAATCAAGAAGATAATTAGGCTTCACAACCAACAATCTCCCACTTGGATACTAATCTCAATAACGCCATCATTGTTGTATCTGTTGGACTATGATCCTTCTTGTACCTGGAAAATTTCTCATCTTCACCTTCATGCTTGAATACCAACTGAAACTTTGTTAACATGTCTGATGGATTTTGGCTAGTGTGTATCTTTCACAACTTCAAATGTCCATCTTCCAAAACAGATCGTATGAAATGGTACCTAAGTTGTATATTCTTAGTCTTCGAATGGAAGGTTGAGTTATTTGCAAGATGAATGGCACTCTCACTATCACAGTACAAGTTGTTATTCTCCTTCTTCTTTTCCAATTCCTCCATAAACCTCTATAACGAAATCATTTCTTTAATAGCCTTTGTAGCAACAACATACTCTGCTTCTGTTGTTGAAAGTGCAACAACCTTTTCTAGTTTTGAAATACAACTTATTGATGTTCCACCTATAGTAAAAAAAAAAACCTGTGGTACTCCTTCTTCTATCTTTATCACGTGCCATATCTAAATCAACATATCATTGTAGAATAGTGTTTGAACCTCCAAAACATAATGCATGAGTAGAAGTACCTCTCAAATACCTGAGAATCCACTTTACTTCCTCCCAATGTTATTTACCTAGATTGTTCATATACCTCCTCAAAACTCCCACTACATGTGCAGTATATGGTCTTGTGCAAACCATCGCATACATCAAGATTCCAAATGTTGATGAATAAGGGACCCTAGACATGTATTCTATCTCCTCCTGTGTCTTGGGACACATTTTCTTAGTTAATTTTAAATTGTTGGCTAAAGGCATACTAACTAGTTTTTCATTCTGCATACTAAACCTCTCGAACACCTTCTCTATGTACTCACCTTGAGACAATGTCAAATTGCAATTTTTCTTGTCTCTTGTTATTCTCATACCAAGGATTTTATTTGCAGCACCCAAATCCTTCATCACAAATGAATCAACTAATTTTTTCCTTAGCACATTTATATCCTACATATTAGACCCTGCAACAAGCATGTCATCTACATGCAATAGCAAGATAATATAGCTTCCAATTTCTAGATTTTTAAAATAAACACAGTGGTCATAATGAAATCTACTATAACCTTGTTATGTCATAAACCTATCAAAATTCAAATACCACTACCTTAGATATTTCTCTAGGCCATACAATCTCTTCTTCAACTTGCATACCAAATTTTACTTCCCTTTGGCCTCACACCCCTGTGGCTGGTGCATATAAATATCTTCCTCCAAATCCCCAAGGAGAAAAGTTGTTTTTACATCTAAATGTTCAAGATGTAAATCTTCTACTGCCACAAGACTTAAAATAGTACTATTTGAAGTCATTTTAACAACAGGAGAAAATATTTCATCAAAATATATACCTTTCTTTTGTGAAGACCCATTTACAACAAGTCTATCCTTGTATCGTTTTTTCCCTCCATCTTCTTCCTTCAACTTGTAAACCCATTTATTTTGTAATTATATTTTTCCTACAGAAAACTGAACCAAATCCCAAGTCTGGTTATTTATTAGGGAATCCATTTCCTCTTTCATTCCTTGCTCCCACTTCTTTTTAGTGTCTACCTGCATTTCCTCTTCATAACATTCTATTTCACTAGAATCAGACAACAATAAATAATACATTGAAGGATAATATCATTCAAGGGGTCTACTTAACTTGGTAGATCTTCTAACGACACTTGAAGAAGTTTGAGGTACATGTTTCTCCTGTTGTTGTACATTTTTTTTTCTGGTACCTTTGGAATTTCTTTTTCGGTGATCTCATCAACCATTGCGTATTATGGTTTTTATTTTTCTTGTATCTTTCCCTGCAGTTGATCAAGTTGGAGGATTGAATCATTTCTCACTCAAATCATGCATAAACACATTTAGATGGATAAGGCTTTCAACCACAAATGTTTAAAGAGTTTACAAATAAAGGGATGAATGAAGAAATAACTATTATATCAGCAGAATCACATATAAAGCATATATGAATGGCCAATTACAATAATCACAGGAATACTTGCAAAGTTTAACTTATGAATGCAGTGATAAGACGACAGTTATCGGGCATAAATAAGCATAACAACATGAATATAATATCCAGGTGCAAGTACAGAATAGATAAGAAGATGAAATCTGAACAAGTTATGGCAAAAGAATCTTGTATTACTTCATATGAAAATGAGAAGTTTTGAGTTACATAATATGAAAAAAGTCTCCAAAGTCGAACCCTTGGTTCATATTCTACCCTTAGCTTTATATCTTTACAAAGAAGTTCTGAGATCCTGAAAACATGGATCAAATAAGCTAAAGATAGTAAATCAAAATTTAGTTTCAAAATATGTGGAATGATTCCCAAAAATGAGGTCAAACCCAGATTTCATGGTCTTCCTCTCTTTTTGAGTGCTGACGTAGTGCAGGATAGCCTCCCAAGGTTGATTGAGGACTCTCCAAGAGAGACAAATTTGAATCTGTTGATGTGAGAAAATGTCCTGATTTTCTGTCTTTATCAAAGATACCAAAAACCTTTGAAACACCTCCTCTTTCCATAATCTATCAAAAATAGCTATTGGATTTGTCTTGACAATTCATCAAATGTTCATTCGAAGAGGTTTCAAACCTTTCCAGCTCAAAAAACTTCGATCTGTGTAAAAACTTGATCATTCTGGAAATGACAGGCTTTCGGTGGTTAACTTAGAAATCTCCTGAGCGAATTATCTACTGAAAGTCCTGTTTTTCAGTGGTTAATGAACAGTCGTCCTGTTCGCCTAAACCACCGAAACTTCAGTTTTGAGAAAACTTCAAAATTGAAAAAATGCTTACCTTGGATCCCTTTTTGATGTTCAAGGTTTCTTGGATGAGGCAACCCTTGTTCGTGTAGATCTACGAATTTCTACTGGCTGTGTGGAAGGATCTGGTGTGTCTACCATGGTCGTAGCTAAGTTATCCAGAGTTTCTAATCCAGTTTTCTCCTGTGCTAGTGATTGAAACTCTTTTAACTTTAGACTCATAAGTCTAAGCTTCCTGTACAGCTTCATGTTCTCTCTTATCAGCACCTTGTTCCTTGCACCACCCATGGACCTGGTGATGCTAGTTAGTCAATGTTGTGATGATGCGTGTTGGGAGGGAATTTTGAAAGATAAACATTGAGCGGTAGCCGCCCTCCTTGATCAATGTCATGTAGGGGTCCTCCCAAATGAGGATACATTCCAGGAGGTGAACTAGGTTCGGCTTTCCCATGTATGGTGACATTGAACCAGGAACTGGAGGCATGTGTTCAGGGTAAATACCAATACCACCAACTGAAACAAGTGTTTCTGGAAATAGATTGTTTTGCAACCTTATTGATATCTGTACAAGTGCTTCTTGAACTGCCCCCTGTTCACCAGTTACCTGCACAAATTCATCATTTTGGGATGCATATTTTGGCAATTGATCCTTGCCAAAAATATGAATATTTGATCCAGTTAACTTTCTCATCTCAGCAATAATTATACCACCCTTTCCAAGCAAACACCCAATCTGGTTTGAGGGGACGAGGAGTCTTGTTGTTGCAATTTTATCTTTCTCAGGTCCAGAAGTGACAACTCGATTGTACACACGAAGAAGGGCATTCTATGCAGGAGAAAGTCTACCTTCTAGGAGCACAGATGCTAAACTGATAGCAACATGTTCATCTTCCTTAGGAACAGAATCAACAATCTTGATATCCACATGTATCCCTCTGAAGTTCTTGAATTATAGTACCAGCCTTTCCTACAATGCCTCCAACCTTATCATTGGAGCATAACAGCTGAAACGTGATTTCCTCCTATGGATAAGCTCTTTGTATCAACTAAGGCCCAGTTTCATGCATCATAGAAATTGAAGAAGGTCCCTTTGAATGATAGTTGAGACTACTACCTGATCCAACACCAGAAAATTTAGCTCCTTGTATTTGTCAAAATTTTTGCGGACTTTCTTGGATCAGAATTCAAATGATGTACAACAGTAAATCCACTCTAGTTCATATGGTGATTAGACTTCAAAGTTAACTGTCTTGTTTCCACAAATCCTGACAAGTCTCGCATTTGTTCCTGTAGAAGAGACAAGTCATGAAGAATTTCAATATTTTCTGCAACAACTTAGATATGGGAGATAATAAGTGGCTTCCTCCCTATAATTTCAGGGTTTTAAGTGTTTGTAGTATTACACATGCCAATCCATTAACCATAAAATTGATGAGACATATGGGAAACGACTCAGTGTTGCGTTTGGCTTGGCTTCTCCATAACAAATGCAATGCACAGCTAAAAATCCTCTTACGCCAGGAATAATATACAGAAGGGCAGGTTGTGCTCTCTGAAACCAATTCATCACAATGATTGTGACAATCACGCCCACTGAGTAGCTAATGAATGCACTCTTAAAGTATCATCGTTCTTAAGAAACTTGGGTTTCTTCTCCAATTCCTTTCCAGAACGCATGTCAACCTTGATCATGATCTCAGCAAACTGGAAAACAATGTGGCAAGTGTGGCAATTGAACACGGGGCATAACCATTTCCAATCTGTCCTGAATGATTCATTATAATAACTTGAGCTGTAAAGTTGGCAGCTTCCTTGGCTGGATCAATTTTGGAATCGGATGCCACATAACCACGCTTAAGATTCTTTAACAGTTACATTCTTAACATTGAATCCCAAATTGTCACCAGTAGAAATGACAAACTTGATATGCAACTGTTGGGCAACCTTTCTCATCTGTGCAATGACTTATATGTATCAGAATATAAGAACACCATTCATTAAAATGCTGCATGTTCCAAAATTTCCTTGACAAGATGCATAGAGTAGAGCAAATGAATGGCAGTGAGGATTTGTGTTTTTCTACTTCTTCTCCATAATAGCTCCAAATGTAACCCGAACTCCACTACACTTGGCACTTGCAAGGCTTGAAACCTTTACATTGTAATCCTTGGGCATCAACTCGACACCATTATAAAATCTATGGAAACCAAACCATGAAGATAGCTCCAGTATTTCGGAAAAATAACCACTCTACGCAGAGACAAAGTTCTGACAAACTTCATATAATCTTTACACATGTAACATTTGTGAAAGTAAGTCTCTTGTAGTTTCTTTAGGCAGAAATATAGAAACTCAATCAAGGTAATTCGAACTTTATGTAGCAAACTCTTTCTGGTATACTGAAGACACCTGGGACTTCAATTATGGGCACTTGGCAGATAACTTTAGAGCTGCATATTTTATATATATGTTTAAGGTTGAATCCGATATAAACTAGGAATTTAAAATATACAGGTTTCATATATATCAAGGCTTAGTGAGGTGGAAAGAATTCGGTGTTAGTGCTTGGCTTTGATCAATTGTGTAGACTAATAATTGTCATGTGATGTAAACTAGGAACTAGGAGTTTTTTCTATATGGTTTGGGTTTGAAGTTTTACCAAAAATTTGGTCAAAACTTATAAGTCCTGAAAGCCTATAGACTTTAGAAATAAAATGAAGTATGGCCTAGACTTGTATATTAATGGCTTTATTATGATTTTTTTTTTCCAGGTCATAATGGCAGCTCCAAAGAAATGTATGGGAAAAAATGATCAATAGGAGCTGAAAAAGTTTAAGACACTGGCCAAAGGCTATCAAGGAAAATGAGTGAAACAGAGAGAGAGATAAAAATGCTATCAAAAGCTAGTGCATTTTGATCACTAACAACTGGCTCCAACTGGGATGGATACCTCCCTATGAGGTTTCCAAGAACCTGGTATTTCCAGTAGCCTTTAGTATTGGGCATGGAGTCATCTGGCTGCCTTTGGCATTGGGCATGGAGTCATCTGGCCTATGCAACTGTTGCTCTGCAAACCTGTAACCTGTATGTATCCATCCTGTGACCTGCTCAACAATCATCCTCAATTTGTATTGTGTCTAGTCCATTGGGCTATGGAGTCATTTGGACTTTACAACTGGTCCTTGAGAATTCCTTGAAGTTGCATGTAGCCTGCAAACCAGTATCCCACCTGTAGCTTGCCTGTTTATTCAAGAAATTGAAAACAATATACTTTCTCGTATGAAGAGCTTATTTTGCTGCTAACTCCTATGCTAACCAACTGTACTGCCTCTTATCAAGTGAAATCATGCTTCCAATGAAGCCATGTCAGAAAGTGATTTACTGAAACTATTCTTGATATTAACCCAAAAAATGATGGAAGCCATATCATTCAGAAATATAGTCGATAACAGAAACAAAATTGTCCCTCATCTGACAAAAATGTTTTGATATTTATGCTGCTCATAGATTCCAAAAAGTTTGTAATAGGGTCATAAAAATCATGAAAGAATACCTCTTTGAGCTGCTGATCCAACTGGTTGTATTTAAGTTGTTGATTGCTTTCACTTATCTCAATGTTGAATGTGGACTGCTCAACCTTTGTTAGAGAAAAATGTGAGCTCAACAACTGATCTGAACCTTTCTGCTCTCTTGCACCATATCTCTGTAATCTGATTTCATCAAGATGATGTGTTGTCTTAACACAACAAACAATTTCCTCTGCAATAATAATATCTTTGTGGGATATATCAAGACTAGAAATATCTTCAACAGATTCAATACAAGCATCAATCATAGCATGCACATACTTTTGATCATCTCTCTGCTGAAAAGAAGAACAGGATGAAATTTGAATAAAAAAAAAGTCTTCATAAACCTTAATGTTTCCTTTCTCATCACTGTATTGGTCGAATATAGGAGGATCAAGATAAGATCCTAATGACAGAGATGAAGCTTCTTGAATAGCAGGATCAACAATAACATCATGAAATAGATTTGGAAAAATTTCACCTCGTTCCTCATCATAATTTGAAATAGAATATTTATAAGGAGAAAGAAGATATTTCTGGTGTTCAAACTGAAGATTAGGCAGTCCCTGCAAATCTTGTTCCTCATGGTTACTGCAACTTCCCTTGGTTTGCAAATCTGGAAGATGTAGGCTGCCCTCAACATCTACTGTTGCTCCAATACTTTCACCTGTTGATCTGTCAATCTTCTCATCATCTTTCAATTCTTTAAATAGGACAATTGGATCTTGCTGGCAGCCTAAGACAATAGATGTATTTGGTACAACGCCAAAAGCATCTATACTATGGCTAACACCCTGTAGATCATCAATATCTTGGTCATGTTGAGAAGCATCTCCTGCTGTAGCATATTTCACATAACTATCTGATTCCTTATTAAACAAATTGAAATCATGATAGCATTTAGGATAGAGAAGATCAGCTGAATATATCTCTTTACAAAATAGATGAAAGGCAGCATGAAAATCAGCCAAAGAGCTGACACTTGAAAAAGGAAGAGACCGATACCAATCATGAGCAATTCCCTCTAATTAAAGACTAAAAAGTTGGATCTGAACATCCTCATGCACAACTCGCAATCGATGCATGTAGTCATGAAAATCCAGCAAATGTTCGGCTGGTACTTCCCAGTCTTCTCCTCGAAATTTGGGAAGACTATTTTCCCATTCATCTTTAGTAGGTACTGGATTTGGGAAACCAACATTTTTTGAAAAATCACAGAACGCATACCTCTTAGCAAAGATCTGGTTCATGTCATACTAGTGGAGTCACCAACAGATTTTTGAATAATGGAGTCGCCACTAAATTTGTCCTTCATGGAGTCGACAGATAGATGATTACAACCGAAATGATGTCCAGGCTTTCTCTATCATCAAAGATGGATCTATTTCGTCTCCCAAGGAAGCTGAGCTTCGATCTCCTCTCCTCGGCAATGACGCCAATTTGTTATCACTCCAGGAAACTCTCCTAGGCTGTAAGTCAGAGATGCCTGGTAACTTAATCTTTTGGTAACTATTTTCTCAATAAAAAGTGTGTGTTTGGATCAAGTTGGAGGACTGAATCATTTCTCACTCAAATCATGCATAAACACATTTAGATGGACAAGGCTTTCAACCACAAATGTTCAGAGAGTTTACCAATAAAGGGATGAATGAAGAAATAACTATTATATCAATAGAATCACATATAAAGCATATATGAATGGCCAATTACAATAATCACAATAATACTTGCAAAGTTTAACTTATGAATGCAGTGATAAGACGACAATTATCGGGCATAAACAAGCATAACAACATGAATATAATATCCAGGTGCAAGTACAGAATAGACAAGAAGATGAAATCTGAACAAGTTATGGCAAAAGAATCTTGTATTACTTCATATGAAAATGAGAAGTTTTGAGTTACATAATATGAAAAAAGTCTCCAAAGTCGAACCCTTGGTTCATATTCTACCCTTAGCTTTATAGCTTTACAAAGCAGTTCTGAGATCCTGAAAACATGGATCAAATAAGCTAAAGATAGTAAATCAAAATTTAGTTGCAAAAGATGTGGAATGATTCCCAAAAATGAGGTCAATCCCAGATTTCATGGTCTTCCTCTCTTGTTGAGTGCTGGCATAGTGCAGGATAGCCTCCCAAGGTTGACTGATGACTCTCCAAGAGAGACAAATTCAAATCTATTGATGTGATAAAATGTCCTGATTTTTTGTCTTTATCAAAGATACCAAAAACCTTTGAAACACCTCCTCTTTCCATAATCTATCAAAAATAGCTATTGGATTTGTCTTGACAATTCATCAAATGTTCATTCGAAGAGGTTTCAAACCTTTCCAACTCAAAAAACTTCGATCTGTGTAAAAAAATGATCATTCTAGAAATGATAGGCTTTCGGTGGTTAACTTAGAAAGCTCCTGAGCGAATTATCTACCGAAATTCTTGTTTTTCAGTGGTTAATGAACAGTCGTCCTGTTCGCCTAAACCACTGAAACTTCAGTTTTGAGAAAACTTCAAAATTGCAAAAATGCTTACCTTGGATCCCTTTTTGATGTTCAAGGTTTCTTGGATGAGGCAACCCTTGTTCGTGCAGATCTACGAACTTCTGTTGGCTGTGTGGAAGGCTCTAGTGTGTCTACCATGGTCATAGCTAAGTTAGACAGAGTTTCTAATCCGGTTTGCTCATGTGCTGGTGATTGAAACTCTTTTAACTTTACCCTCAAAAGTCTAATCTTCTTGTACAACTTCATGTTCTCTCTTATCAACACCCTATTCCTTGCACTGCCCATGGACCTGGTGATGGTGGTTAGTCAATGTTGTGATGCATTCCTCCAGGATGGTGCGTGTTGGGAGGGAATTCTGAAATATCAACATTGAGCGGTAGCCGCCCTCTTTGATCAATGTCTTTTAGGGTTCCTCCCAAATGAGGATACATTCCAGGAGGTGAACTAGGTTCAGCTTTCCCCTGTATGGTGCCATTGAACCAGGAACTGGAGGCATGTGTTCAGGGTAAATACCAATACCACCAACTAAAATAGGTGTTTCTGGAAATAGATTGTTTTGCAACCTTGTTGATTTCTGTACAAGTGCTTCTTGAACTGCCCCCTGTTCACCAGTTACCTGCACAACTTCATCATTTTGGGATGCATATTTTGGCAATTGATCCTTGCCAAAAATCTGAATATTTGATCCAGTTAACTTTCTCATCTCAGCAATAATTATACCACCCTTTCCAAGAAAACACCCAATCTGTTCTGAGGGGATGAGGAGTCTTGCTATTGCAATTTTATCTTTCTCAGGTCCAGAAGTGACAACTCGATTGTACACACGAAGAAGGGAATTCTGTGCAGGAGAAAGTCTACCTTCTAGGAGCACAGATGTTGAACTGATAGAAACATGTTCATCTTCCTTAGGAACATAATCAACAATCTTGATATCCACATGTATCCCTCTGAAGTGCTTGAATTATAGTACTAGCCTTTCCTACAATGCCTCCAACCTTATCATTGGAGCATAATAGCCGAATGTGATTTCCTCCTGTGGATGCGCTCTTTGTATCAAGTTAGGCCCGGTTTCATGCATCATAGAAACTGAAGAAGGTCCCTTTGAATGATAGTCGAGACTACTACCTGATCCAACACCAGGAAATTTAGCTCCTTGTATTTGTCAAAAAAAATTCGGACTTTCTTGGATTGAAATTCAAATGATGCACAACAGTAAATCCACTCCAGTTCATACGATGATTAGACTTCAAAGTTAACTGTCTTGTTTCCACAAATCCTGACAAGTCTCGCATTTGTGCCTGTAGAAGAGACAGGTCACGAAGAATTTCAATATTTTCTGCAACAACTTAGATATGGGAGATAATAAGTGGCTTCCTCCCTGTAATTTTGGAGTTTTAAGTTTTTGCAGTATTACACATGCCAATCCCTTAACCATAAAATCAATGAGACATATGGGAAATGGCTCAGTGCTTCATTTGGCTTGGCTTCTCCATAACAAATGCAATGCACGACTTAAAATCCTCTTACGCCAGGAATAATATACAGAAGGGCAGGTTGTGCTCTCTGAAACCAATTCATCACAATGGTTGTGACAATCACACCCACTGAGTAGATAATGAATGCACTCTTAAAGTATCATCGTTCTTAAGAAACTTGGGTTTCTTCTCCAATTCCTTGCTAGAATTCCTATCAACCTTGATCATGATCTCAGCAAACTGGACATCAATGTGGCAAGTGTGGCAATTGAACATGGGGCATAACCATTTCCAATCTGTCCTGAATGATTCATTATAATAACCTGAGATTTAAAGTTGGCATCTTCCTTGGCTGGATCATTTTTGGAATCGGATGCCACATAACCACGCTTAAGATTCTTTAACAGTAACATTCTTAACATTGAATCCCAAATTGTCACCAATAGAAATGACAAACTCGATATGCAACTGTTGGGCAACCTTTCCCATCTATGCAACGACTTTTGTGTATCAGAATATAAGAACACCGTTCATTAAAATGTTGCATGTACCAAAATTTTCTTGACAAGATGCATAGAGCAGAGCAAATGAATGGCAGTGAGGATTTGTGTTTTTCTACTTCTTCTCCATAACAGCTCCAAATGTAATCCAAACTCCACTACACATGGCGCTTTCAAGGCTTGAAACCTTTACATTATAATGCCTGGGAAGCAACTCGACACATTTATAAAATCTATGGAAACCAAACCACAAAGATAGCTCCAGTATTTCAGAAAAATAACCACTCTACGTAGAGACAGAGTTCTGACAAACTTCATATAATATTTACACATGTAACATTTGTGAAGGTAAGTCTCTTGCAGTTGCTTTAGGCAGAAATATAGAAACTCAATCAAGGTAATTCGAACTTTATGTAGCAAACTCTTTCTGGTATATTGAAGACACCTGGGACTTCAATTCTGGGCACTTGGCAGATAACTTTAGAGCTGTATATTTTATATATATGTTTAAGGTTGAATCTGATATAAACTAGGAATTTAAAATATACAGGTTTCATATATATCAGGCTTAGTGAGGTGGAAAGAATTCGGTGTTAGTGCTTGGCTTTGATCAATTGTGTAGACTAATACTTGACATGTGATGTAAACTAGGAACTAGGAGTTTTTTCTATATGGTTTGGGTTTGAAGTTTTACCAAGACTTTGGTCAAAACTTATAAGTCCCGAAAGCCTATAGACTTTAGAAATAAAGTGAAGTATGGCCTAGACTTGTAGATTAATGGATTTATTATGATTTTTGTTTTCCAGGTCATAATGGCAGATCCAAAGACATGTATGGGCAAAAATGATCAATAGGAGCTGAAAAAATTTAAGACACTGGCCAAACGCTATCAAGGAAAATGAGTGAAACAGAGAGAGAGAGATAAAAACGCTATCAAAAGCCAGTGCATTTTGATCGCTAACATGGCCTATTTTTGTTATAAACAATAACCTTCCTCCTTGGATGTCGATCAAGAGAGAGCACACAATGTTGGCAATGATTTTTCCAGGTATTTAATTATCTTTTATTTGCTTTAAAGCATGACAAAATATTTCATTTATTTGTTTCGTGCATGGTAATTATTTCTTTTATATATCATGACATCTAGATAAGTATAATTAATCATGTTGTAGGTTGAACAAATCATGTAGGTACCAAGTTAAATATATGAACATATATATTGAGCCTCCCATTGATGATGTTTTGAAGTTATGGGTTGGCATCACTATGTATGAAATGTCTAGACCAATAGGAAAAAGACGATTTCAATTCCATGGAATACTGTCATGGACAATTCATGATGCTCCCGGGTTAACACATTTTTGTGGTATATTGTTACTTTATTTTTGTGATTTAATATTATATATCTTTTTTTTTAAAATCATGCATTATTTTAAATTGTAACTCTAATTTGACGCCGCATTTATTCATATATCTTGCAGTTATTCAAACAAAGGGTAAATTTGCATGCCCAGTTTGTGGTCCTAGGATAAAATCTCGTCATTCAAGGAGTTTAGAAAAGAAAGTTTTTGATGAGTATAGGCACTTTCTGCCTAAGAACCATAGTTATCGAACTACAGACAAAGAAAAGTTCAATGGTAAAGAAGAAAACAGAAAAAAACCACGAAGAATGACACCTCGCCTATGGAAGTTGGAATATATTAGAAATCGTCAAGGTACGCAAATTATTTATGTATGACCTATTATACAAATCTTTGGTTAATTTCATTAGTATTAATTTCATTTTGTCCCATTATAAATTAGTGTTAATTTCAATTTGTTGATGTTTCATGAATGTCGTTAAGTCACGAATGGGCTTCCACTAGGAATGAAAAGTTACCCGATGCAATTCAGTAGATTTCCATACTACGAGCACCTACAAATAGTTCATTTGTTTGATACAATGCATATCGGGAAGAACCTAACAGAATTGTTATGGAAAATATTAGATGGAAGGACTGACAAAGAGAGAATTGGAAATATTTGTTGTGACATCCGAGAAGCTAATCACGCCTTGCAAAGTGTTATTATTAATTATAATGGCGATGGTCATGAACAAAATACTAGTCTTCCTTGGTTATTGATGGAGCAACAGAGAAATATTGTAAAAGAGGTCATTCGAAAAATTAGGTTTCCGACAAGGTTTTTGTCAAACATACAAAATATCTTAACTAAAAAAGGTGATTTTGGTGGGGTTAAAACACATGACTGGCATACATTCATTAAGGTAATTAGTAGGTTATAATATATTTTCTTATTGGTACGCATTTTTTGGAAACAAATAATAATTATTTG
>ML777219.1:986256-1043132 GCA_009831015.1 Picea engelmannii | reverse complement strand
TGATGAGGGCTTTTGGTTGAGGTACATGTTGGGTACATGGTTGAGACAAGTAGTTGATGAGTTGGCACATACATGAGGTGTATAGTTGATGATGTTGGTACATATTGATGAGTCATAGTTGATGAGTAGTTTATACATGATTGTTACATACTTGGTACATGGTTGGATGCACTTGTTTATGTTATAGGTTGATTACAGGTTGTTTGGTACAGGTTGGTGCATGGTTGATGCACTTGTTTATGGTACAGGTTGATGCATGGTTCATGTTTATTTGTACAGGTTGTTTGATGTAGGTTTATTGGTACAAGTTTACAGCAGTATATCTCAAAGTGATAGTGTGACAATGGTTCCATCATTCTACTTATATGTTAGGGTGGTTTCACGGAGCAAGGATAGGTAGTTATAGCCACCTTCTGGTTGTAGCTGGAGAACATAGGGGGTTGTAGCCTCCTTTTGGTTGTAGCCAGAGAATTGGGGAGTTGTATCTTCCCTTAGGTTGTAGCTTGAGAAACTAGGGGGTTGGAGCCTCCTTCCAGTTGCAGTTGGAAAACAAAGGAAGTTGGTGCTTCCAATGAATGTAATTCTTCAAGACATATAAGAAAAATCATTATGAGGTTTTCTCTCTCGTTGGGTTTCCACGTAAACCACTGGTGTACTATGTATGTGTATGATTGTTCATTTGTTCATTGCTTATTTACTCTACAGTTATTGGATGATAATGCTACATTGATATAACACTTGGATTATATAGTTAAAAATGATTTATTTTTTCTATTATTGATTGACCCTCCCTCTCAGTCATCCAAAAATTGGTATCAGAGTGAGGTTCCTTCTGAAAACAGATAACCACTGAAAGGTAAATCAGTTTAACAAATTGTATAAAAATGGAATACCACAGTTTTATGTACAGAAGTATGCATTTTGGAGCATAAGGATGAAGACATATATATACGCACAAGGATTTGAAATTTGGCAATCAATTGTAGATGGATACATAGTACCAACAGTTCCGCCAACAAATGAAAAAGAAATGAAACTCGGTCAGAATAATTACAAAGCCACAAATGCACTTCTAAATGGTCTTGGTGAAACGATATTCACCAAAGTTGCACATTATAAATACGCTAAAGAGATTTGGGACAAACTTCAAAATATTTATGAAGGATATTCAAAAGTCAAAGCAACGAAGCTTCAAACTTGCAGAGGTTAGTTCGAATAACTAAAGATGAAGGAAGATGAGAATATTGCAGTTTACTTCTTACGAGTCAATGAAATAGTAAATGCAATCATGGGATTGGGAGAAGAAATTCAAGAATCTATAATTATTCAAAAGATACTAAGATCTTTTCCTATGAGATTTGACCCTAAGATATCAACACTAGAAGAAAGAGTAGATATAAACTCAATAAGAATGGACAAACTACATTGAATCTTCACAACATATGAAATGAGAACTGAACAGGAAAATCCAGATGTAAAAGAAGCATCCTTCAAAACATCCAAAATATCAAAGAAAAGGGGAAAGAAACAAGAAAAATAACATAGGAGCAATATTGACGTCTTGAAAGATGATGAACTTTGTCAAACGACTGAACAAGGGAACTGACGGTAGGAATAGAGGTAAGACTCCTTTAATTTGTTTTAATTCTAATGGTATTGGTCAATTTTCTAACAAATGTCCTCATAAGAAAAAGAGAAATGATGAAGGTTACTCAAAAAAAAAAAACATATAAAGGCAAAAGAACCACAAAGAAAGTTTTCAAGAAAATCTTATGCACCAAAGAAGACATATCATCATCCGATGAAGATGAAGTCAGTGATAGTGTGACAGAAAGAGTTCTATTTATGGCAGTAGAAGACTCTGATAAAGAATACCCCGAAGAAGAATATGAAGAATTCGAAGAAGAAATTGAACAGATAGAATTTGACTACCGAGAGGAATTGTTGAGTGCCATAGAAGTTATCAGAAGATAAAAGAGAGAAAAAAAGAAGCTACAAGCGGAACTAGACAAGAAAGAAGACACTCAGGAATTAAAACAAATGGTCACAAATTTGAAGGATCAAATTGAAGAAGATAAAATAATTGAAAAAGCACTCAAAGAACAACTAGAAAGAAGAGATAGGATCATTGAAAATTTGGAAGCAGATATTGTCACATTAAGAAAGGATCCTCAAAAGAAAAATATGCAGAAAAACTCAAAAGTTTTGAATGACGTTATCAGCAGTCAAAGGCCTAATCATTACAAGTCTGGACTTGGATACAATCAGACAGAAAAGGGATCAAGCTCCAAAACAACAGAACAAGAAACATATCCAAAAATCTATGCAGAAACAATCAAAGGGGATAGGAAGGTCTACAGAGAAAATTATAGGGACACTCCTCCATCGAGAAGATTTAGATTTCAGAATCAACGACCAACAGAAACAGATAATTCTTAGGAAGAAGAAGGATTCATAAGAGCACCTACTTTCAGAAGATATTCAACTCCTAGGTATCAAACTATATTTTTTGGTTTATGTTATGCATGTAATAATTTTGGACATAAAGTTGTGAATTGCAGAGCTAACAACAGGAACATAAACAACTTTGAAAGTCATACACAAAAGGGTTATCCAAGAAGGCCTAGTGAAACACAGAGAAGAAGTTACAACATGTTTGAATCATTAAGAACTAAAGTGGAATGCTACAAGTGTAAAAAAATTGGACACATGGCCAAAGATTACAGAATGATAATCCCTCCTAGAGAACCACAACAGAACAAAAGCAACCATAGACAGGAACCTCATAAAAGGACATGGATAAGATAGCAAAATCAGTACAACAATGAAGAATGCACACTCACTCTACAAGCTAAGTAGAAGAAACGTGGTTGGCATGTTTACAATGTTTCTTCAAAATACATGACAGGTGATAGAGACAGGTTTCTTACATTAAGAAAGGAAAGAGATGGATCAGTCTCCTTCGAAAATGATAATTTAGCTAAAATCATTGGAAAAGACACAGTGAGAATTGGGAATAAGAATACAAAGGCAGAAAATGTTCTACTAGTAGAAGATATGAAACATAATCTTCTAAGTGTGATTCAAATGTGTGACCAAGGTCATAAAGTTACTTTTGATTCACAAAAGTGCGAGATAATAAAAGAAGGTTCAGGAAAATTGATTGCTACAGCTGCGAGAACTTCAAGCAACATATATGTGTTAAGTGAAATTGGAAATGAAAAGTGTTGTCTAGGAAAGAAAGATAAAAGTTGTCTATGTCATAGAAGAATGGGTCATGTGMATTTTGATAACCTTTTCAAAGTTATAAAAAGAGAAGCAATCAGAGAAATGTCCCAGATCATGAAATCAACAAACACTTTATACAAGCATTGTCAACAAGGAAAGAAAACAAAGACCAGGTTCAAATCAAAGGAATATTTAATGACAAGACCACTAGAAATTGTGCATACTGATCTAGTTGGACCAACTACAACAAAGGGTTTAAAAGGTGATAAATACTTTATGTTATTAGTTAATGATTATACAAGAATGACTGCAGTTTTCTTTCTCAAGAATAAGTCAAAACCTTTTGAAAAATTCAAGATCTACAAGGAAATGGTTGAAAATGAAATGGATTCAAAAAACAAATGCTTGAGATATAATAATGGAGGAGAGTTCACTTCAAAGGAATTTATGGACTACTACAACATTCATGGAATAAAAAGGCAATTCTTCATTGCTAGGATACCTCAACATAATGGAGTTGTTGAAAGAAAGAACAGGACAATACATGAAATGGATCAAACAATGATAATGGATTCCAAATTGATAGATAGATATTTTTTGGACATGGGCAATGCATACAATAGTGAACATTAAAAACAAATTAATGCTCAAAAACAACACTGACAAAAATCCCTACGAGCTATGGAAAGGAAGACCAGCAAATGTGAAGCACTTCAGAGTTTTTGGAAGCAAATGTTACATCAAAAGAGAAGATGGTAGAATGGGAAAGTTTGACTCTCATCTGGAAAAAGTAGTACTTGTTGGTTACTCAAGTACAAGTAAAGCATACAAGTATTACAACCTGAGATTGAACAAAGTTGTGGAAATCATTAACGTAACAATTGATGAAACAGGTAGACAAGAATTAAAGGAAGAAGAAAATGAATCAATGGAAAAACTTTACGAAGAAGAAACAAAAGATAAAAAATAAGGGGAAGATGAAGAGGATCCAACAGAAGAATAAGAGCAAGTTCATCAAGTGACTCCAAATACACCTAGCAGATAAGTACAGAAGAATCATCCTTCAGATCAGATTATCAGAAACAAAGACGCATGAGTTGAGACTAAAAGAAGAATGCATTCACCAGAACAAACACAACTAGCACTCACATCTACAATTGCACCTACCTGTTTTGAAGAGGCTAGCAAGGATGAATTTTGGAATAAGGCCATGAATGAATAATTGGATCAAATAGAGAAAAATGACACTTGGGAATCGGTTCCAATACCAAAGGATAAGAATGTGATCGACACAAAATGGGTATACAGGAATAAATTAAATGAAGATGGATAGGTTACAAGGAATAAAAGATAGATTGGTATGTAAAGGATATAAACAGGTTGAAGGAATCGAATTTGAAGAGACATTTGTCCCAGTTTCCATAATGGAATCAATCTGATTGATTTTAGCTTATGCATGCTCCAAAAATATTAAAGTGTATCAGATGGATGTAAAATCATATTTTATGAATGGGGAACTTGAAGAAGAAGTCTACATTGATTTCAGTTGTCAGAGAATGCAGATTATGTGTGTAAATTAAAGAAGACCTCGTATGGTCTAAAACAGGCTCCTGGAGCATGGTACTCTAGACGAAATAAATATCTACAACAGGCAGGGTTCATAAAAGGAAGTGTAGACAACAACCTCTACATCAAGGTAAGTCAAGATAGTATTTTATTAATTGAAGTTTATGTTGATGATATTATTTTTGGTAGTGATGATGACATGTTAAGCCATAAATTTGCAAAGGATATGCAAAATGAATTTGAAATGTCATTAGTTGGAGAACTATCCTTCTTTTTGGGACTTCAAATACATCAAAGAAACCAAGGAATTTTTATTTCTCAAACCAAGTATATCAGAGAAATGATAAAGAGGTTTGGAATGGAAGATTGCAAACTAGTTATCACTCCCATGCAAACCAGTTGAAAGTTAAGCAAAGATGATGATTCAATGTCTATAGATCAAAGGAAATATAGGTCAATAATTAGTATCCTACTATATGTGACAGCATCCAGACCAGATGTAATGCAGGCGTTCGACAAGTGGCACTAGTTCAAGCAACACCATAGGAATCACATGTATTAGCAGTGAATAGGATTTTCAGATATCTCAAAGGAACATAAGAGTTTGGATTATGGTATCCAAAAGGAAATGATATATCTCCTATTTCCTACACAGATGCAGATTGGGCAGGTTGTATTGATGACCGACGAAGCACCAGTGGAGAAAAATTCTACTTGGGTGAGTGTTTAGTATCATGGCTAAGAAAGAAACAATCATCAATATCTATATCTACAGTCGAGGCAGAGTATATTGCAGCAACATCATGTTGTACATAGGTTCTTTGGATGAAACAAATTTTGACAGATATACAGTTTGAGTATGATGAGCCCATTCCAATCTATTGTGATAATACAAGTGCCATCAGTATCTCAAAGAACCCGGTGATGCACTCCAAAACGAAGCACATTCCAATAAAGTATCAATTTCTACAAGAACAAGCTGCAGAAAATAACATTTGAGTTGAATATGTGGGCACAAAATAACAAGTGGCAGACATATTTACAAAACCACTTCCATGGGAAGACTTTGAGTATCTTCTCCAGAGACTCAGATTTATTTATACTCCAAAATGAGTGATTTTGAATGCTTATCTTATATGTCTTATATGTACACGAGGAAGCACCATAAATATGACAATTCAGTTAGGGGGAGCAGCCCCAGATGAAAAATACTTTTTCCATTGATGATAAAGGGGGAGAGATTTATCAGATGCAGAGGAAAGAAACATGGTTCCAGGAGGAGCATGAGCGATATAACTTTAGTATTGCATGACATGATTTCAATATTACATCAGAGTGTTTCCATCAATGCCAAAGGGGGAGATTCTTGATTAAGGTTGGTTTTCATTGATGTCAACCCTTGAAGGAAGTTGGAGAACCCAAGTTTGGGTAATGGACCCAAGTTTGTTTGATGGATAACATTATGAGTTTTGATATATTTTCAGGTAATACTATTCTATATGGATATTACATGTCATTCAATTTCCAGTGGTATGTGGAATGTCAAATAACTCCTCACGGTTAGAGAGGTATGGCCATGTGAAGTTGGAGAACCCTCATGAGTCATCTAGAAGCCCCAAAAGGTCAAAGTAGTCAAAGTGGTTTAAGATATTTTTAGAAGGTAAATAATAAAGTGAAGTGATGAGTGTACTATAATTCAAAGTGAATACAAAATAAATTATTTAAATAATAAATTTAATGGAGAAATTACTAGTTGACAAGTGGTTAGAAGTGGGTTAGCCCTAAAATAAGGATAGTGGTTTAAGATGGTTAGAAGGTAACCCCTTGAGGTAAAGTGTAGTGATGAGTGTACTATAATTCAAAGTGGATACAAAATAAATTATTTAAATAATAAAGTTAATGGATAAATTACTAATTAGACAAGTGGTTAGAAGTTGGTTAACCCTAAAATAAGGAAAGTGGGTTAAGATGGTTAAAAGGTAACCCCTTGAGGAAGCTACATGAAAGTATAAATAAGAGGCAAGGCTCTCTCATTTTAAATCACACTTGAGAATATTGAATGTCTATAGGTGGATGAGGTAACCAAAGTATATCTAAGCCGAATTTCAGAGAGAAAGTGAAGTAAAGAAGGCGAAATTCAAGGGAGGATAAATTCTTTTGATGATGTTTTCTAAGGTATGTTATTTACAGGTCATCTCACCATTTTTGAACTAAATTGTCTTCTAGAATGATTTCAACTGTGAAACCGATAGCCCATTGAGAAAACATATCCAAGTAGCTGTGGTACGAATTTCATCTTGTGGGTCGTTGTATTTTTGGAGTTACACTCCATGGAAAATAGGGTTTGTGGCTAGTCCTCAAACTAGTCTAAAACATGTGTTTCGGGTAAAAACGTCATAAATTATTCATAACAAATCCAAATTGAGTAATGAAAAATATGTTTGTTAGAGTACAGTCTATAGTATTCTTTGTAAAATTTTCAGATCCATACAAAAAATATTCCATGTGGGGCACACTCTACAAGTCCACTCTCTAGAATAAGCCAGAATTCAACAAGGTATGTAATTTTTGCTATAACTCCTTTTCTGAGAGGTTCCAAGTAGTGACACCTAGAGGAATTGCATAAAACACACTGAAGAAAAGTGTGTAATATTTTCATATCTTTATTCATTATAGGTGAATAGTTATGATTATTTCAAGTTAGGGTTGTTGACTAATCCAAAACTAATCATGTGATACTAAAGAAAAGTTTGATAAAAATGCCAGTCTCTTGTTTTTAAAATTAAGGAAGATTTGTAGGTATGTGATCATATACACCAGGTCTATTACAGAGTGACAAATCATATTTGGATGATGAAATTGAAGAGGGATTTTGGTTGAAGTACATGTTGGGTACATGGTTGAGACAAGTAGTTGATGAGTTGGCACATACATGAGGTGTATAGTTGATGATGTTGGTACATATTGATGAGTCATAGTTGATGAGTAGTTTATACATGATTGGTACATACTTGGTACATGTTTGGATGCACTTGTTTATGGTATAGGTTGGTCACAGGTTGTTTGGTACAAGTTGGTGCATGGTTGATGCACTTGTTTATGGTATAGGTTGATTACAGGTTGAGGTACAGGTTGATGCATGGTTTAGGTTTATTGGTACAGGTTGTTTGGTGCAGGTTTATTGGTACAGGTTTACAGCAGTATATCTCAAATTGATAGTGTGACAATGGTTCCATCATTCTACTTATACATCAGGGTGGTTGGACGGGGCAAGGACAGGTGGTTGTAGCTGGAGAACATAGGGGGTTGTATCCTCCTTTTGGTTGTAGCTAGAGAATTGAGGAGTTGGAGCTTCCCTTAGGTTGTAGCCTAAGAAACTAAGGGGTTGGAACCTCCTTCCAGTTGCAGCTGGAAAACAAAGGAAGTTGGTGCTTCCAATGAATGTAATTCTTCAAGACATATAAAAAAAAAACATTATGTGGTTTTCTCCCACTTTGGGTTTCCACGTAAAACACTGGTGTAATGCGTATGTGTATGATTGTTCATTTGTTCATTACTTATTTACTCTGAATTTATTGGATGATAATTTTGCATTGATATAACACTTGGATTATATGGTTAAAAAAGATTAAATTGCTCTATTACGGATTCACCCCCCTCCCAATAATCCAACAATAAATATTACTTTATCATTCATTTAATTCTAAATAAAATTAAGTATTGGTTTTGTTTACTAATATTACATATTAAATTGGTTGATATGATTTTATGGAGAATTAATTATCATGTATGCATTAATGAGTTGCATTTTTTTTTTTAATTTCAATTTATGTAACTAATAATAAATTGGAGGTACTTAGTTTTCTTTTATAATATTAACAACAAATTACAATATATTTTCTAAAAATCATTATCTTTACTGTTCCAAATTATCTTACCCAATCTTCCACTTTGCCCTTTTAATATGAGTTAGCCAGTTGGATCATTAAGCGACGATCTAGGTATAAATTCCTCTTGAAACAAAAGTAGAGTTATGTAACTTGATGAATGAAGACAAAGTTTATATTGCTTTGACATGGAGATAATTTTCAAATCTTAGTAAATGTTATTTAATTGTGATGTAAAATGTAACTTTCAATCTTTTTGTTTATAAAAGGTAACGTTTAATATCAAAAGCATTTGTTTTTAAAATTTGCAATTTTTGTTGAAAATAGTAATTACAAGTCGACGAGATTTTCATGTCTTCATCGATTTGTCCGACAGACAATTTGTCAGTAGTTTTTCAGTCAACCGAACTATTAGACAATGAGTCTGTATGTCAGTCTACAAATGTAAACTTGCATGTTTACTCAAATTGAGTCTAAGTCAATTGACAAGTAATAAAGTTATAAATGTAGTTGATCTTTATATTCTCGAGTTCAGTTAATTAGTTGAAGAGTCAGTCGTATTAATGGTAGTGTTTAATGTTGAGTTAGTATTACTTCTACATGAAGTCTAAATCGGAGTCCATATAATTATGAGTCTTTTAGTTAGTCGATGATGCAAGATAGATGATGCAGTGGATGCAGAGTAGAATCAGAGAGGTAGAGAGGAAGGATAAGCATCGACAACTGAGGATTTGAAGAAGTCTGAGCACAAGCTTTGTGTTAGTAGAGACAACATAATTCATTTGAGTCTAAACTCATCATTGTTATTATGTTTTGTATTTGCGCATTGTGGCGAAGTTATTAATATCAAGTATTTTGTCTGTTGACAGCTTTCTATCATATTTTTGAGTTTATGTGCTAAGCATAGCACTGTGTTATTTTACATCCATAAATCATTTCATTAAGTGTGTTTATTCACAACACTCAACAAATTGTGCAATGTGTGCACTGCGTGGTTTGTTTTGAGAACTCTGTCGTGAAGCCTATTTGGTGCACAATATTTGAAACTATGTTTCACTGATTAGTCTACGTGCGACGTCGATACGAGATCTGGTATCAAAGAAATTTTATCAGAGAAGCAACTCTGTTGGAAAGGAAATATGGCTTCTACCTCAAATTTGCAACCTCCCACTTTTACAGGAAAAACTTATGAGATGTGGTCCTTGACCATGAAGGCGTTGTTTCAAGGTCAAGATGTATGGGAGATAATTGAAAACGGTTATGTGGAACTAGTATATTAGGAAGCATACAATGATCTCACACAATATGAGAAGGATGTCTTGAAAGATCAAAGAAAGAAGGATCGAAAGGAAATGTTTTACATACATCGAACCATGCATGAGAGCATACTCCCAAGAGTTACATCAACAAAGAAATCCAAGAAAGCATGGGACATATCACAAATATCTTATCAAGGTATGGACAAAGTAAAGACTGAAAAACTACAAATTATTAGAAGATATTTTGAAACTATGTCAATGAAATATTCAGAGTTGGTAGATTCATTTTACACCCATGTCATTGACCTAATAAATCAGATTAAGTCTCATGGTGAAACCATAGAAGACAAACGTTGTTGAGAAGGTACTTAGGAGTCTTCCTCCTAAGTTTGATACCCTTGTTGTGACTCTAGAAGAGATAAAAGACTTGTTGGGCTCCAACGACCCCCCTTCTTTTTCTTTAATTAAAATCTAGGGTCCCTCGAAATTTTACTTGGATTCTTCATTTGTTTCCCTTTGACTTTGATTGGATTGGTATTGGTTTTCTTTGTTTTGAGGTTGGTTTGAGTTTATATTCTTTTCTTTTGTTTGGTTTGAATTTCATGAAATTTAAATGCCATTTCGTTTTCCTTTCTACAAAGTTTTAATGTTGATGGACGAGCTTCATAATTTGGGAGTTTTTATTACGACACATTTTTTCTATGACATTTGTTCACATTTGATCAAATTTGAATGAGGGAGAGATGAACATAGAAATATTAATTTAAACAGAAATCTTAATTTTTATCAACGTTTACTTTCATTTAAATTATGATTATGTTTTCGTCTTTTGCTCAATAACAATCATTTTCACAAAATCATTTGGTAGGTTTAATTAATTAAATTATTTTGTTAGCTTACATCTCATTTCAAAATAAAAATAAAACAATAAAATTATCGATCATTTGTTTGATTTTTTGAAAACCCAAAATTAATATTTTTCTCTTCTCCATCAACTTGAAGCTTCTAGAATTTTAAGATCATATTTGAAAGAAAAATATAAACAATGTTTGTTTAGAACTTATAGTTAGTTTAAATTCATTTTTTATTTTATTGTCTTAGATTTTGTTTTATTCACAATTTTTAGGTTATTAATTTAGTTTTCTTTTTATTTCACAGGTTTCTATTATCAGTTATTTGGTACGGATATGATCATGGTTTGATTTTATTATCAAAATACATTCAAGATAATTTATCCAAAAATAATATTGGATTGTTGCAAATAAATTATGAACAACAACAGATAAGATTTGGAAATGCGTTCAAGAACAGACAGACAATTTTAGGGGACTTGTTTCAGCCAAACCGTAAGGAATCTGAAGAAACGGTTGAAAACACATCTCTAGAATGGAACCATTTAGCTTACACGCGGGAATTTTCCCAAACAAATGCATGATTCGAGAGATATTCATGTCTCTTTATTAGGTAAATTTCAGGTGGCGGAAATTATTAGTAATGCCCAAACTATTCATTCATTGTATAAATATATGAGAAAGTTCAGAGCCATGGGGATCCAAGAAATTGAGAGGAGTATTTTTATCATTTCTTTTTTTTATATTATTTCTCTTGTAAAAAAAATTCTTTTCAAATGGAGTAATAGATGGTTGGAATCTTTGGGAGAATGGACCAGTATTTTCAAAGAAGAATATGGAATTTCAGGTTGCTTAATGGCTTTTGTCCTCTGAGTAAAATGGTTTTCTTTTCATTATAACATCTTCATATTCTTTGACTAATTGATTATGCATTGATTTAAATTAGTGTTAGTCTGTTTTATCAATACATGGTTAATTGTTATCATTTATGTATTAATTTTTTTAATCTTTAAGAGTCTATTATCCCAAAAATTCTTCATGGACCATATGATGAACATATTTTGTTGAAACTATATGAGAAAGCAGTTTACTCTTTGGATTTCGTCCTGTGTAAACTGTGCAGTGTTTTTTCATCGTCTTCTCATGTAATTTCTTGATGTGAAATGTTATTTGTGTTGAATTAGCTTTAGTTTGTTCTTCATAGAATATTTTATATCATGTTTTTCTTTATGTTGTTCATTATCTTTTGTTTTAGTTTATATCTATGACTGATCATCTATTCAAGTATTTTGAATTTACATATGATGCTAGATAGTTGGTAACACCATTCCTAAGAATTGGAATTTCTTTCATTTTTCAGTTATTGGACATTTCAAGGTCACGTGATATATAATTATTTGTCTTTCTATCATCATAAACTCACTCCAGAATATGAAACACTTCCTTGAATTTCTTCAGGAAGTATTATGCTTGCTTCTGTCACAGGTTTTCACTTGACACGAGACAAGGGGAGTTCATACAAATGTAGAGAGATGAATTTAGTTTATTACTACTGATCAGCTAGAGTTTAGTTAGTGTATTATTTATTTAATTTGTTGATTTGTGAATGAAGAGTGATTGCATCATTTAAACGTTAATTTTTTTTTTTCTATTTTCATTATATAATTTAAAATCTTAATCATTCATTGTTTATTTGGTATTTAGAGTAATAGAATAATTTTGTTTGTATTTAATCTTGTTTAGATCCATTATCTTAAAACAATTAT
Organism: Picea engelmannii; assembly: GCA_009831015.1. Lineage (NCBI taxonomy): Eukaryota > Viridiplantae > Streptophyta > Pinopsida > Pinales > Pinaceae > Picea > Picea engelmannii. The sequence continues at coordinate 1,030,575 of ML777219.1, read as the reverse complement.
TTTCACAAGGCTTTGCTTAAACCTTGTAAATTGTATATAGTTATTGTACATAAACATTGTTAGTTAAGCATTTGTAATTAAAGAGTTGATTGTTAGTATTGTATATGTAGTTAGTTCACATATTTTAGTTGTTTTAGGATCTTAGTTGGCTAATGGAGCAATAAAAACCATGAGGGTAGATTATACCAAATGGATTGTGTTAAATAGACAACCCCAGTCAGGATCTTCCCTTCCAATTGACGGTGTGTCATAAACGCACGCAAAAAATGGTGCTAGAAGGAGGGTCGATTTAATTTTAATAATTAAATGTTTTACTCCTCAGCCTATCATAATTCCAGATTTATAAATTCTTCTTTTGTATAATCTTGAAATGCACTAGAAGGCAGGACGGACTGACAAGCTAACCTTGCAGGAGTTTTTGTTTCGAATTTATTTAATTTTCCATGGCTCCCCAAATCACTGTGTTGGAACATGATTTTCACTTCTCATTACCTGATATTCCCAACAAGACAGTCTCTCTCTTATCCAAACTCACCTTTGATGGTGGGGGGAATATATATGCAAAAGACCATCTTAACAAGTTTTGGTGTAAATGAATCAAGCATGATATTTATTCTTTAAATGTTTTATGCAGATTGTTCGCTTTTACTTTCAATGTGATATCCCCAAAAATAAAATAATTTTGAAATTTAATTTTGCTGGAAATTTATTTTCGTTTTAGTAAATTCAAATCTGGAAAAAAAAATTCATTTATAGCAATTTCGAATTTTGAGTTTGATATTTGTAATTAATTATTATGAATGTTGGACAGAGTTCTAATTGGACTCAACTAACTATTTTACTATGACACTTGTATAAAAAAAAACCAGAATATTTATATTAATTGCAGGAGGACAAATGGAACAACCATGTTAAACTCAGCTAACCATGACTCCATGAGTGGGGAACAAGTTGGAACTACCTCTGGGATGATTATTACAAGTGGAAAATCGGAGATTTGGCCATTGGCAGCCCCTGAAAATCAGGGATTTAGAAAGATGCAAAAATCCCCCCCCCCCTCCCCCCCCCAAGGGAGGGAAAAAGACGTGGGAAAATTTGATAAATAACATATGCAAGGAGGCAGGACGTTGCCAAGTATGGTAGGGAAAAATATTTTTCATCTCTCTTGCTATTATGAACACTATGGATTGAGTGTGAGGCAAGAGGAGTCTGCTGAAATGGATTTTCCTTGTTGTTATGAGCACTGTTGAGTAAGTGTGAGGCAAAAGGATAACTGCTGGAATTGAAGGACATTGCTGAGGAGGAGTTCCGAGTTAGCCCTCATGGACTCATGGTCAGGCTAGGGGGTGAACTGGGAAAGTGATTTGGCTACCCTGTTCTATGGTTGGGAGGAACGTGGTTGTTCCCTTGTCTCCTCGCGATCTGGTTCAGATATGTTGCTCTACTCCTTTTTTGTTTGAATGATTTTATATCTAATGCAATGTATTTTTTAAATCGGAACTGAAATGATTTCCATTTTCTGTTCAAATGATTTGATGTCTGATGTCATGTATTTATTAAATCTGAACGAACGATAGAATTGGCCTTTTATTTGTTATGATAGTTGAAAGGATTTATGCATGGTTAAATTCTGGAAGAAAACTCCTCTAAATTAGATTCATTGTTATTTTTCTTTCTTTATTCATTTTCTGAGTGAAGTCAATGCTGAGATTGGCATATTGGGAGTGAAGGTTATGTTGTAATTTCATTAATCTAACTGTATGAATATTGTCGGGAACAACATTTTGAGTGTTGTAAACTATGCCACTTTTTCCTTTCCATTAAACAGACTTTGTAGAGACATATATGTAGTTGAGGTAGGGAGGTTGACTATTATACGAGTTTTCCCTTATAGGTCATTAACCTAACCCGTATAAAGGTATCTTGAACAAGAGAGTAAAAAAACCGAAAATCATACTATATCATTTGCAATAGAAGATCTATTATATGAACTACTTTAACAGTAAAGGAACCGGATGCACTCTAGCTTATTACGAAAATTTCCTTTGCCCAAGACTATACCAATTCGGCTATTCATATTTAGACTTTCATGTTTTAATAACGATGCACAAACAAACAAAAATGAAACAAGAAGTGTTGAATCGCGAAATGCGAAAGGGATGTGGGCTCGACATTTCGAGATTTCAGGATTCAGGATTTCGGGGTTTTCGAACACCTAATGCATAAACAAAAATGAAACAAGAAGTGTTGAATCGCGAAATGCGAAAGGGTTGTGGGCCTAGCATTTCGGGATTTCGGGGTTTGAGATTTCGGGGTTTAGTAAAGCAAAGGAACTCCGCGCATATGTAATAAGAAAATCCCGAATGCCTAAAAATCAACTTTGTATTTTATCTTCTTTTAAAATATGCTCAGCCTTTATTTGAATGATTCATGTATCTGATTTTATGCGTCTAATTGTGCTCAGTTGAAATAATTTCCATCGATGACATATGTTCATTGTAAGAAGTTTATGTTCAAAGACTGAATTCTGGAAACGGTTCCTCCTAAAACAAAACGCTAGACAAAACTATCTACATATGAACTTGAAAGAACAAATCCACCTACAGGAGCATATTTAACTCTCAAATCAAAATTCTAGGTAGGATTGTCTATGTATAGATGAGCTTGAAAGGTACCGATCTTTTTATAGGTATATGTGTACTTCTGTAATTGAAGTTCTAGTAGATCTAGCATTGAATAATTGAATTGGAGGAAGCATGTACATATAGTACTTCGGGATTTCGGGGTTTCACGATTTGAGATTTTGCAACTCCGATGGCAACAATACTAGGCTCTTCGAACTCTCGAATCTTGAAATTCTGAAAAGGGCTTAATAGGTTTTGGCTCCCCCTTTAATATGATCTTGCTCGATGACCTGGGGCTAACTCCATAGAGCACATCGGGGTTTTGGGTACCGGGATTTTGCAACTTGCGAAAATGAGGGCTCTTGCCTTTGGGTTTTCCGGGTGCCGAAATGACAAAACCTATTCCCACTAAACTGATTTGGGGTTTCGTGTACTGGGATTTAGCGACTTTCAAAAACGAGGAGTCTTGACCTTTGGTTTCCCAGGTTTCGAAACGCCGACTGGCAGCCACGTGTCCCTCCGATGGAAGGCTATGACCTTTAGCCATGGTCAACAGTTTTGATCTTTTCAGGATGATCAATGGTCGCGATCAAATCCCGGCTTTCTCCTTTTCGAAATTTGGGAGAGTCTTCACTCCCCTGCATGCACCAGGTTTAAACTTCGCGCATATTTTCTGGATCCGACGACTCTCGCAGTTTCGACACTTCTCCCCGAAGTGTCTCCACCATTCATTTCAGTTGTTCTCCTGCCCGCCCTCCCAGAGGTTAAACTCTGTGCACCCATATCCTTTCTCCAACTTATCTAACGACAGTTGTGCTCCCACCTGAGATTTATCTCTCTGAGCTCTCAAAGGTTCCTTCGACCTAAGCTTAGATACTGCCTAAATACATATAATCATGTTAGAGTAGTATGAGAGTTAAGGGAAGTGATAGAATTATGGAAGAATTTATCCATATAAGATTTTTTGTTCGAAGAAAACTTGAATGGTGTAATAATTTCATTATGGACATAAATGAATCTTACCTTCTCTTAAATTCTAATCTTAAACGAAATTGAATTGTGTCATAGAATTTTTTTATTTTTTTTTATGGTGAATTTGAGGTACATTACATATGGTATCAGAGAAAAAGTTACAACACTGGGCATAAACATGGCCACATTAATTTCTTAGTATATATTCTTATTTATGAAAAAACTAATAAATCTTGTGGTTACAAACAAAAAGCCTTTATGTTTTGTGTTGATTATGGCAGACCAAGAAGGTGCAGAAATTAGGATGGAAGGGAATCCACAACAAGGACCTCTTGGAGATCCAAGACAAAATAGTGATGGAAGCTCACCCATGGAGGTGTTGGAAACAATGAGGAATCTTATTGTTGAACTATAGGTTTTCAAGGCCGACAATGAAAAATTGAAGAAAGCACAACAGGAATAGAAAGAGATAAATGAAGTCCTGCTGCGTAGTATAGTAACCAAGAAAAGCCCAAAATATGATAAACATGATGAGGAGGTCAGCAAAAGGGCCTCCAATAATTCTGGTGCGGAAACAAAAAAAGAAGACAGTTCGTCTGAAGGTACACCTTCCGCTGAAGACAAAACCATACCAAATAGAAAAAGAAAACAAACATACCACCTTGAAGGAGAATTTAATAAGAGTAAACCAGCTACCTTTGATTTAGAATCCAGGACAGGAGAAGAAGCTGAGGCATGGTTGTTGGACATCAAAAAATACTTCCAGATCTACAACTATTCCAGCAACATAAAGGTCAGAACGACCATCTACAATCTAAAGGGGAAGGCCAACATTTGGTGGCAGGACCTGAAATTGGCCAAGGGCCTAAAAGAGAAACAGTTGGAATGGTCCGACTTTAAGAAGTATTTCAAGAAACAATACCTTTCTGAAAGCTATTATGAAAGGAAGACGAAAGAATTTTACAAGTTACGACTCAGACAGATGATGATGGAGGACCTTATAAATAAATTTATGGAACTACTAAGGTTCGTATCGTACATCCGGGAGGATAAGGTAAAAATACAGTGATTCTTAAGTTGTTTACCACAGGCCTACCAGGACAGAATTGAGTTTGATAGCCCCAAATCCTTGAGTGAGGTATTCATGAAAGCACGAATGTGCTATGACCAATATAAACAATGGGAAGAGTTTCCCAAGACCTGGAAGGATAAGAAGCAAGATCGAATGAACCAGTAGAAGAAGGGATGCCAGCCATCTCCTTAGCGGGTTGCAGCAAAAAGTTTCCCAAGGAAGGATTTTCACTCCAATCATCTGAATACGCAAGGTAGCGATAAACCTGGGAACGAAGAAGTTTGGGGACAACTCCCGCGAGAAATTAAAGTGTTGGGAGTGTGGAGAACCTCATCTAAGGAGGAATTATCCATGTTTAATTGCAGCCAACATAACTGTTGTTCACAATTTGTAGGAAGCCTCGACAGTGAGAGACGTGGGCAGAAGTCTGCATCGGATAAATGCGACCATAGATCGTCGACAAGCTGACCACTAGTCCTCGGTGGTAGAAATCGAAGGTAAAATAAAAAACACTCGAATTCCTGTTTTAATTGAACCTAGAGCTATGTTAATTTATATTACTCCTGATGTAGTAGAGTCGAATAAAATTAAGAAACTGAAACACGCAAAGTCATGGCTTGTACAACTAGCAATAGTTACTAAAAGAAAAGTAGTTGACTTTATTTATGATCTTGAGTTCAGCTTAGATGGTCAAAAGATAAGGACCAATCTGAACATCCTACCACTAGGATCTTATGATATGATTATCGGGATGGACTGGTTGGAACAACACAAAGCAGTACTAGATTGTTATACAAAGATACTTAGCTATAAAGATGAATTTGGCACTGTTAGAATAGCCCAAGGCATACCAAAACCTATGTCAGTCAGACAAGTTTCTGTGATGAAACTCAAGAAATGTATTAGAAAGGGATGTCAAGTTTATGCCATCCAAGTGACGAATCTATTAGAAAAAGAAGATAAGCCAAAGTTAGAAGACTTTGCTGTCATATGTGAATTTAGAGACATGTTTGTGGATGAGATACCAGAATTACCTCCTAGAAGGGAAATAGATTTATTCATAGACTTAATACCCAGATCATCCCCTATCTCAAAAGCACCCTACCGAATGAGTCTACTAGAACTGACAGAATTGAAAATACAATTACAGGAATTGTTGGACAAATAGTATATCAGACCGAGTGTCTCGCCATGGGGAGCACCATTCCTCTTTGTGAAAAAGAAAGACGGTACTCTAAGACTATGTATCGATTATAGACAACTGAACAAAATGACCATTAAGAACAAATACCCCTTACCAAGGATAAATGATATGTTCGATCAAGTTGGTGGGGCCAAGATCTTTTCAAAATTGGATTTACGATCCGGTTATCATCAAGTTAGGATAAAGGACGAGGACATAAACAAAACATCTTTTCGAGCAAGATATGGAATCACTAACGCACCAGCCACATTTATTTTCTTGATGAACATCATTTTCAGGCAGTACTTAGACAAGTTCGTAGTAGTATTTATCGATGATATTCTGGTCTATTCAAAGACAGAAAAATAACATGATGAACACTTAAGGATAGTTCTACAAACTTTGAGGAAACACAAACTGTATGCCAAATTTGACAAGTGTGACTTTTATCAAAAAGAGATACAATATTTAGGACATGGCATTTCCTCGGAAGGTATTTTCATAGACCCAGAAAAGATAAAAGCCATTATGGAATGGCCAGTACCTAAGGATGTGGCAGATATCCAGTCATTCATGGGAATCACCGGATATTATCGCAGATTTATAGAAGGGTTTTACAAGATAGCCTACCCTATCAAGTCATTACAAAAGAAAGGGACCAAGTTTAACTGGTCGCAAAAGTGTCAAGACAATTTTAACAAGTTGAAAGAATCATTGACATCAGTGCCCATTTTGAAGGTAGCAGACCGAGATAAAGACTTCATAGTATGCATTGATGCAAGTAAAGAGGGACTAGATGGTGTTCTAACTCAGGAAGGGCACATGACTTGTTACGAGTCTCAAAAATTAAAAGAACACAAGCAAAATTATGTCACTCATGACTTAGAATTGGCAGCAGGAATACATGCCTTAAAAATATGGTGACACTACATAATGGGAAGGAAATTTCTACTATCGACGGATAATAGCGGTGTGAAATATATGTTTAACCAACCAGAACTTAATGCAATATAAGCAAGGTGGCTAGCCTTCCTGAGCGAATTCGACTTCGAGGTCAGACATATCAATGGCAAAGAAAATAAAGTAGCAGATGCTTTAAGTAGAAGAGTCCATGGATTATTTGAGGTAAATATTAGCAGGGCAGAAAGTGATCTGTAACAAAAGGTAAGGAAAACCAGTATTAGCGATGGAAAATACACTAAGATGATGGAAGAATTAGAAAACAGTACCACAGACTCAGATAAACCAGATCTAAGTATCGACAAGAAGGGACTATTACGATTTAAAACCAGACTTTACATACCATATTCAACAGAGTTAAAATTAACAGTTTTGGACGAAGTGCATAAGAAACCATATTCTAGTCATCCAGGTTACCAAAAAACGATATCAGCACTTAGAAAACTATTTTACGAGCCTAATATGAAAGGCAAAACAGTAGAATACTTGGCTAGGTGCCAGGATTATCAGCAGGTTAAGGCCAAACACTAGCATCCAGCCAGCCTATTACAGCCATTACCAATAATAGAATGGAAATGGGAGACCATATCACTGGACTTTATAACAGGTTTGCCAAAAACTTAGAAACAAAATGATTCTATCATGGTTGTAATCGATAAACTCAGTAAGTCTGCACACTTTACTCCTGTAAAGTCTACTTTTAAAGCTATAAACATTGCTGAAATATTCATGAAAACAAATTTTAGACTGCATGGTATTCCTAAAATGGTGATTTTAGATAGAGACATAAAATTCACATCCTCTTTTTGGAAGGAATTGTTTGCAGGGCTAAATAATAATTTGAATTTCAGTGCGAGTTATCATCCACAAACGGATGGATAGACTGAAAGGAAAAACCCAAATCATAGAGGATATGATCTGCATGTATGTAAGAACAAAGCCGAACAAGTGGGAAGACTACCTACACTTGGTAGAATTTGCATATAACAATGGGTACCAAACTTCGACTAAGTTGAGCCCTTTCGAAATATTGTATGGCAGAAAGTGTACAACTCCAATTAGCTGGGATAACCCGGCTAATCGACTCATGGTTGGACTAGAGATGCTCCAAGAAATGGAGAACATGGTAAGGAAGGTACAACAGAACTTGAAAGAAGTACATGATAGACAAAAGAGCTATGTAGATTAGAAAATAAGACACTTGGAATTTCAAGTAGGAGACCATGTTTATTTGAAGGTAAAAGCCCGAAAAATCTCATTGAAGTTAGGTAACTGTGCCAAGATGGCACCCAGGTTTTATGGGCCCTTCGAGATACTAGCTTGAATTGGACCTATAGCATATCAACTTGCACTTCCAGCTAATCTAAGAATTCATAATGTATTTCATGTGTCTTTGTTGAAAAAGTATATTCATGATCCTACTCATATGATTGATTGGAACTTGGTGCAGGTGGAACCCCTGCGCATTCTGGACCGAAGAGAAATAGCTCTTCGGAACAGAGTCGTCGCTTAGGTAAAGGTGCAATGGAAGCACTTTAGTCCTAAGGAGGCCACTTGGGAGTTGGAGGGAGATTTGCAGAAATCTCATCCAATCCTGTTCCAGGAAAGGAACGAACACTGAGGACAGTGTTTTACTAAAGGGGGAAAGGATGTGATATCCCCAAAAATAAAATAATTTTGAAATTTAATTTTGCTGGAAATTTATTTTTGTTTTAGTAAATTCGAATTTGGAAATTTTTTGTCATTTATGGAAATTCTGAATTTCGAGTTTGATATTTGTAATTAATTATTATGACTGTTGGGCAGAGTTCTGATTGGACTCAACTAACTATTTGACTATGACACTTGTATAAAAAAAAACCAGAATATTTATATTAATTGCAGGAGGACAAATGGAACATCCATGTTAAAATCAGCTAACCATGACTCCATGAGTGGGGAACAAGTTGGAACTACCTATGGGATGATTATTACAAGTGGAAAATCAGAGATTTGGACATTGGCAACCCCTGAAAATCAGGGATTTAGAAAGATGCAAAAATCTCCCCCCAAGGGATGGAAAAAGACCTGGGAAAAATTGATAAATAGCATATGCGAGGAGGTAGGACGCTACCAAGTATGCTGGGGAAAAAGATTTTTGAGCTCTCTTGTTGTTATGAACACTACGGATTGAGAGTGAGGCAAGAGGAGTCTGCTGAAATGGATTGTCCTTGTTGTTATGAGCACTACTGAGTAAGTGTGAGGCAAGAGGATAATTGTTGGAATTGAAGGACACTACTGAGGAGGAGTTTCGAGTTAGCCATCATGGACTCATGGTCAGGCTAGGGGATGAACTGGGCAAGTGATTTGGCTGCCCTATTCTACGGTTGGGAGGAACGTGGTTGTTCCCTTATATTATCGCGATCTAGTTCAGATATGTTTCTCTACTCCTTTTCTGTTTGAATGATTTTATATTTGATGCAATGTATTTTTTAAATCGGAATTGAAATGATTTCCATTTTCTGTTCGAATGATTTGATGTCTAATGTCATGTATTTATTAAATCTGAACAAATGATAGAATTGGCCTTTTATTTGTTATGATAGTTGAAAGTATTTATGCATGGTTAAATTCTGGAAGAAATCTCCTCTAAATTAGATTCACTGTTATTTTTATTTCTTTATTCATTTTCTGAGTGAAGTCAATGCTGAGATTGGCATATTGGGAGTGAAGGTTATGTTGTATTTTCATTAATCTAATTGTATGAATAATGCCAGGAACAACATTCTGAGTGTTGTAAACTATGCCACTTTTTCCTTTCCATTAAATAGATTATGTAGAGACATATTTGTAGCTGAGGTAGGGAGACCGACTATTATACCAGTTTTCCCTTATAGTTCATTAACCTAACTCGTATAAAGGTATCTTGAACAAGAGAGTACAGAAACAGAAAATCATACTATATAATTTGCAATAGAAGATCTATTATATGAACTACTTTAACAGTAAATGAACACTATGCACTCTTGCTTATTACGGAAATTTCCTTTGCCCAAGACTGTACCAATTCGGCTATTCATATTTAGACTTTCTTGTTTTAATAACGATGCGCAAACAAAAAAAAAATGAAACAAAAAGTGTTGAATCACGAAATGCAAAAGGGATGTGGGCCCAACATTTCGGGATTTCAGGGTTCGATATTTCGGGGTTTTCGAACACCTGATGCATAAACAAAAATCAAACAAGAAGTGTTGAATCGCGAAATGCGAAAGGGCTGTGGGCCTAGCATTTCAGGATTTCATGGTTCAAGATTTCGGGGTTTAGTAAAGCAAAGGAACTCCGCACATATGTAATAAGCAAATCCCAAATGCCGAAATATCAACTTTGTAGTTTATCTTCTTTTAAAATATGCTCAGTCTTTGTTTGAATGATTGTTGTATCTGATTTTTTGCGTCTAATTGTGCTCAGTTGAAATAATTTCCATGGATGACATCTGTTCGTTGTAAGAAGTTTATGTTCAAAGACTAAATTCTGGGAACGGTTCCTCCTAAAACAAAACGCTAGACAAAACTATCTACATATGAAATTGAAAGAACAGATCCACCTACAGGAGCATATTTAACTCTAAAATCAAAATTCTAGGTAGGATTTTCTATGTATAGATGAGCTTGAAAGGTACCGATCTTTTTATAGGCATATGTGTACTTCTGTAATTGAAGTTCTAGCAAATCTAGCTTTGAATAATTGAATTAGAGGAAGCCTATACATATAGTACTTCGGGGTTACGGGGTTTGGGGTTTCAGGGTTTCGCGATTTGGGATTTCGCGACTCCGATAGAAACGATACTAGGCTCTTTGAACTCCCGGATCTCGAAATGCCAAAAAGGGCTTAATAGGTTTTGGCTCCCCCTTTAATATGATCTCACCTAATGACCTAGGGCTAACTCCACAGAGCACATCGGGGTTTCGTGTACCGGGATTTCGCGACATGCGAAAATGAGGGCTCTTGCCTTTGAGTTTTCCAGGTGCAAAAATGATGAAACCTATTCTCGCTAAACTGATTCGAGGTTTCGTGTATCGGGATTTCGCGACTTGTGAAAACGAGGAGTCTTGACCTTTGGTTTCTCAGGTTGCCAAAACGTCGACTGACAGCCATGTGTCCCTCCAATGGATGGCTGTGACCTTTAGCCACAGCCAACAATTTTGATCTTTTCGGGATGATCAATGGTCGTGATCAAATCCCGGCCTTCTCCTTTTCGGAATTTGGGAGAGTCTTCACTCCCCTGCATGCACCAGGTTTAAACCTCACGCATCGTTTATGGATCCGACGACTCCCGCAATTTCGACACTTCTCCTCGAAGTGTCTCCACCATTCATTTCAGTTCTTCTCATGCGCACCCTCCCAGAGGTTAAACTCTGTGTGCCCAGATCCTTTCTCCAACTGATCTAATGATAGTTGTGCTCCCACCTGAGCTTTATCTCTCTGAGCTCTCAAAGGTTCCTTCGACCTAAGCTTAGATACTGCCTAAATACATATAAGCATGTTAGAGTAGTATGAGAGTTAAGGGAAGTGATAGAATTATGAAAGAATTTATCCATATAATCTTTTATGTTCGAAGTAAAATTAACTGGCGTAATAATGTCATTATGGATAGAAATGAATCTTACCTTCTCTTAAATTCTAATCTTAAACGAAATTGAATTATGTCATAGAAAAAAGAAAAAAAAATGGTGAATTTGAGGTACATTACATTCAGGGGTCGGATTAAAAATTGGTTTCAGTCTTTTCCAGCATATCATATTATTGATTGGTTTCAATTTGTAGAGGATTTTTAGATTCTTTTGAAATCTATGATTAGAATCGAGTATGTGAAGAATTTCAGGTTCTAATAATCAATGATGATTCATCTCCATAAGGCTTTTCAACAAGAATCCATCATGTTCTTTGTAAATTTAATCTTGATGACATGTCATTTGTACTAAATCTCCTCTCTGATACTTGTGCCCCTTTCATCCAGTCATATTCAATCGTGAATGATGAATCAGTTACAAATCCTGACACCCAATTGCAATATGAATTTTGTTTGCAAGATGAGAGGAATCCATCAGAAAGCATTGAACAAGCAAGGGAGGTAGAATCTATTGAAAATGTTCTCACTAAAAATCAAATTGGTTTTTACTCTGAACCGTTGCATCTTCAATCCTCCACTATCATGGAAGGAGATTTTATTGTGGGTTTAGGTATGTGTCCATCTTTTTCTAACTCTTTCTCTAATAAGTACTTAGATTCAATTATTGAAGAACACTTAGGTGATGAAAATGATCTTAAGCGTTCTAACATTCCAATGAAACAGATTAGAGATGTAGATCTACAATTGGAAGAATAAACATTACACCTTCATCCACAAATCATACCTTATCCACATGAAATATTAGATGTTTGTCATGAAAGTTTTGAATTGTCTATCATATAAGAGGAAAATTTAGATGATCATATTATGTTGAAGGATTTATCACCAAAAGAGAGTGAAAGTATTAAGGAAAGTGAAGATGGATGTCTTGAGAATACCATTGTTAATTATCATAGCTCAAGAGAATCTTTTCACGTGCTCATTTCTAATTCATTTTACTCTTTATATCCCAATCTCTTCTTATATTCTAGTGTGCATGGTATTTTACCCACGGTATCATACTCTTTTCCCTCACAATCTAATCTTTTCGATATGTCAATATTCAGTGAAATTAATTACAAACATAACATTTATGAAGTCGGATTTGATGCTCTTTCACTTTCATCACCCGCATGGAAAAAAGACATATTGCAATATGATTTTACACGATTTATTTTTGAAAAAGACAATGCACTCATTCTTATGGAGATCAAATATTTTGCATTGCATATTCGTTCTTTGATTAGTTCGAATTTTAATGTTTATGCTTCACATTTTGAAATGATCAATCTCATCAAAGGAAGAGTTCAAACCAATAATCTAACTGATGTCATGAATCCTCTTATTATGTGTTCCCCATTGATATATCTATTTCATCAAAGTCATAGTTTGCATCCTAATTTTTATGACATGATCTTAGAATGGCTTGAAGATTTGTATCTAAAAAATATTCATAATAAAGATAAAGTTTTGATTGCTTTGTTTCTACCTAAATATATAGGAAGTAAGCATGACATGATTTTTTTAGATTCTCCATGTGAAGAAATGGATGAACACTTGGAGAATTTTCAGGAGGATAGGGCACTTCAGCCTTGGCTGATGGTTATGTCAGGTCCCCATAATATTGACAAGTTTTTCAAACTCACTTACACTCTTCCATGCCATTATGACCCATATCACGACAAGATTGCAGAATGGTTGGAGCATTCATACATCAAGAAGTTTCAAAAGAATGGTAAGATCGTTCTTGTTTTGTTTTTAAAATAATATATAGTAGGTAAGCATGACGATTGTTTTGCATATCCTCCATGCGAAGAAATTCATGAACAAGTGGAGAATTGTCAAGAAAATGGGGAATTTCCATCTTGGTCGATGGTTATGTCAGGTCCCCATGATTTTGGTAAGTTTTATGAATCTAGTTACATTCTTCCATGCTTTTGTGATCTATATCATGACATAATTGCATATTGGTTGGAGGGATCATATATTAAAAAAAATTGACAGAATGGTAAGGATATACTTACTTTGTTTCTGAATGAAGAACATGAAGGTAAAGGTAAGTATGATGTATTTATTTTTATTTTTGAAATACTTCAATCCATCTTACTAATTCGAAATTTCTTTGTCTTTGCAGGATTGGAGTTACTCCGATGGCTACATTGGAAGTATGACTTCACTTAGTATTTTTATTTGTTTAGTAGTTAGAGTAGGTTTAGGAGTAAGTTTCCTTTAGTTTTCTTTCTCAATGTTTCTTTTTGTAATAATATAGTTATGAACACAGGTGGGTACACCAAGAGAACCATAATATGAATGTTGTCAAGGAAATCCACTTCAATCATTTTCTCTTTTCTTTTTCGTTGAATATTTCTTTTCAACAATGCATTATCAACATGAAAATTTTAAAATGGAAAGTAAAGAGATAAGTAAATTTGAACTATCAATTCACCCGATTCAACCCTGACCCGAGGTGCCACGAGTAGGACTACACTCATATTAATAAGGATTTTTCTATTTTCTTTTAGTCTCTTATTTTTAATAATAATGCTTTGTCAAAGTAACATCTTATGCATCACTATATTAAGAAAAGAACTTGTTCGCACATGAGATTTTTTATGATTTAGTTTTTCCTTTATTTTATAGTGGGATGCTAGTAGATCCCAAAGCTCGGGTTTATCTTTGGCCAAAATTGTTTCTGAAAGTGTGCTTTTGCTATTTCGATTTTGTTTGTTTTGATATACTTCTGATTTTGAATCCCATTAATAAAATCTGATTTAGTTTGTTGTTGTGTGTGTGTGTGTGTTTTCTTTCTTTGATTGAACTTTCTTCTTGTGTGTCTTTTTGAATAATTATATTTCTGATCAAGGAGCGATTATCGAAGGAAGCATTCATTTCAAGACTTATGTTTTTGAAAGAAATTTGAAACAGTTCAAACAGTTTCTGATGTTAAGGTTCAGCTCAGATAATTGATTTGTAAGTCAGTTGAGTACTATGAAATCCTAAACGGTCTTTGTTAGAGTATTACCCCTGAAATGTGTCAATATCTTTGGGAATTACAATTATCCTTAGACTTTTTACACCTTCCATGTTCTTAAAATATCACTCTTAAGTGATTCTCCATTCTCTAGATGAATTCTTAACCGAAATCTAAAATCTCTAAACCATGATAAAACTTCCAGTTTTGAAAGCAAAGAAACAAATATGATCAATTGTTCACCTGTATTGCAATTAACCTCTAGAATCACCCCATTCTCTTTATCATCAATAAATCTATAATTGTTTTATTATTTAAAAGTGGCATAAGAGAGTTGAAAGCAATTATGTGTGGGAAGTGTGTGTAAACCCGTTGGGGTACTGAACACACTCGTTGGCAGCAGGTAAATGCACACATGATACCAAGACAACTTCGTCGGGGTACTGAATAGACCTACTGGTAATGAAGCAATTTCGGGTCGAGAGGTAGTAGGTATATGCTTTTAAATTAATTTTTATGGAAGTATACATCATGTGGATACAACTATTGGATGGGATTAAAGAATTTGAGTGGGTTAAATGACATCCCTCTCAAGGCTATGGACGCTTGCTGGAAACAGTGGCTCTGTCAACGGTATTGAAGTCATTTTATAAACAACATGACTCTTTGATTAAAACACAACTTCAGGTTATAATCCTCTGTAGAAGAATTATTTTCTTCTTTTCTGATATTTTTCCATAAATCTGAGCTAGGCTTAACATTGTGTAATATTAATATGAATTTGTTTCAAAGCAACTTAAAATTATATCCAAGCCTTATTCTTCTTCCCTGCGATGAAATTTTAATAGGTCAGAGATAATTGTTTCACCCAATAAGTCGCCATTTGTTGGGCCCCAACAACTCCCTTCTTTTTCTTTAATCAAAATCTAGGGTCCCTCGAAATTTTACTTGGATTCTTCGTTTGTTTCCCTTTGACTTGATTGGATTGGTATTGGTTTGCTTTGTTTCGAGGTTGGTTTGAGTTTATATTCTTTTCTTTTGTTTGGTTTGAATTTCATGAAATTTAAATGCCATTTCCTTTTGCTTTCTACAGAGTTTTAATGTTGATGGACGAGTTTCATAATTTGGGAGTTTTTATTACGACACATAGTTTCTATGACATTTGTTCATATTTGATCAAATTTGAATGAGGGAGAGACGAACATAGAAATCTTAATTTAAATGAAAACCTTAAATTTTTATCAACGTTTACTTTCATTTAAATTATTCTTATGTTTTCGTCTTTTTCTCATTAACAATCATTTTTAAAAAATCTTTTGGTAGGTTTAATTAATTAAATTATTTTGTTAGTTTACATCTCATTTCAAAATAAAAATAAAATAATAAAAAAAAGAATTATATATCATTTGTTTGATTTTGTGAAAACCCAAAATTAATATTTTTCTTCTCTCCATCAACTTGAAGCTTCTAGAATTTTAAGATCATATTTGAAAGGAAAATATAAACAATGTTTGTTTAAAACTTATAGTTAGTTTAAATTCATTTTTTATTTTATTGTTCTAGATTTTGTTTTATTCACAATTTTTAGGTTATTAATTTAGGTTTTTTTTTGTTTCACGGGTTTCTATTATCAGTTATTTGGTACAGATTTGATCATGGCTTGATTTTGTTATCTAAATATGTTCAAGATAATTGATAAAAAATAATATTGGATTGTTGCAAATAAATTATGAACAACAACAAATAAGATTTGGAAATGCATTCAAGAATAGACAGATGATTTTGTGGGACTTGGTTCAGCCAAATCGTAAGGAATTTGAAGAAATGGTTGCAACCCCATCTCCAAAATAGACCCATTTAGCTTACCTACGGAAATTGTCTCAAACAAATGCACGATTTGAGAGATATTTGTGTCTCTTTACGAGGAAAATTTCAGATGGCGGAAATTATTAGTGATGCCCAAACTGTTCATTCATTGTATAAATATATGAGAAAGTTCAGAGCCATGGGGATCCAAGAAATTGAGAGGAGGATCTTTATCCTTTCTTTTTTGTATATTATTTATTTTGTAAACTTTTTTCTTTTCAAATGGAGTAACGGATGGTTGGAATCTTTGGGAGAATAGACCAGTATTTTCAAAGAAGAATATGGAATTTCAGGTTGCTTAATGGATTTTGTCCTGTGAGTAAAACGGTTTTGTTTTCATTATAATATCTTCATATTCTTTGAGTAAATGATTATGCATTGATTTAAATTAGCTTTAGTCTGTTTTATCAATACATGGTTAATTGCTATCATTTATGTATTAATTTTTTTAATCTTTAAGAGTCTATTATCCCAAAAACAAATCGTGGACCATATGATGAACATATTTTTTTGAAACTATATGAGAAAGTAGTTTACTCTTTGGCTTTCGTCCTGTGTAGACTGTGCAGTTTTTTTTCATTGTCTTCTCATGTAATTTCTTGATGTGAAATGTTAGTTGTGTTGAATTAGCTTTAGTGTGTTATGCACATAATATTTTATATCATGTTTTTCTTTATGCTGTTCATTATATTTTGGTTTAGTTTATATCTGTGATTGATCATCTATTCAAGTATTTTGAGTTTACATCTGATGCTAGATAGATGGTAACACCATTCCTAAGAATTGCAATTTCTTTCATTTTTAGTTATTGGACATTTCAAGGTCACATGATATATAATTATTTGTCTTTATGTCGTCATAAACTCGCTCTAGAATATGAAACACTTCCTTGAATTTCTTCAGGAAGTATTATGCTTACTTCTGTCATAGGTTTTCAATTGACACAGGATAAGGGGAGTTTATAAAAATACAGAGAGATGAATTTAGTTTATTACTGCTGATCAGCTAGAGTTTAGTTAGTGTATTATTTATTTAATTTGTTGATTTGTGAATGAAGAGTGATTGCATCATTTAAATGTTAATTTCTTTTTTCTATTTTCATTATATAATTTAAAATATTAATCATTCATTGTTTATTTGGTATTTAAAGTAATAGAATAATTTTGTTTATATTTAATCTTGTTTAGATCCATTATCTTAAAACAATTATTTTCACAAGGCTTTGCTTAAACCTTGTAAATTGTATATAGCTATTGTACATAAACATTGCTAGTTAAGCATTTGTAATTAAATTGTTGATTGTTAGTATTGTATATGTAGTTAGTTCACATATTTTAGTTGTTTTAGGTTCTTAGTTGGCTAATGGAGCCATAAAAACCGTGAGGGTAGATTATACCAAACGGCTTGTGTTAAATAGACAACCCCAGTCAAGATCTTCCCTTCCAATTGACGCTGTGTTATAAACGTTCGTCAACAAGACTCGAGTCAGTTTAGTCTAGACAAACTACAATCTTCCCTAATTAATCATGAGCATAGATTGAATAAGTCAAGTATGTCATTAGAGAATGCATTTTTCACGCAATCATCTATAAGTCGTGGAAGAGGAAGGGGGAGAGCTAAATATAGAAGAAGAGGAAAAAGTTATGTTAGAGGTGGATGCATTAGAAGTCATGGAAATACTGGTGGAAGAGGTCAAAATCCAAGTACCAGTTAGCCAAGTGCTCAAAGAACTGTCAAAACATTCAGTTCCATTACTATAAAAAGTATGGACATTATACATATGAGCGCAAGAAAATACAGTATAATCAGAACAAGCAAAGTCAATCTCATTCAAACAAAACAAATAACAAAACTCACCCCCTGTTTATGGCGTGCATTGAATTAATTCCTATAGTATCCCCAGTTGAATGAAATATTTCTCAAGCAAGTCCATGTGACATATGGTATTTAGATTCAGGTTGCAGTAACCACATGACATGAAACATAGAATTTTTTTCCAGTTTAGATGAGTCAGTCCAAACCAAAGTGACACTTGGATCATATATCCAAGTCATTGTCTTAGGAAAAGGCAGTATAAACATCTTAACAAAGCAAGGAGAACAAAAAATTATGTCTGATGTATATTATGTTTCTTGTCTGAAGCATAATCTAATGAACACAACATAGTTGTTACAAAAAGGTTATTGAATCTACATGGAAGATAATCACTGTGTGATTATGGATAAATTCCCAAGAAACCAACTTATTGCAAGAATCCAGATGACAAGTAACAAAATGTTCCCATTGACATTGAATCCAACCAAGAAGAAGAATACGGTGCTAGTTGTTGGTAAAGTAAAAGGTGTGTAGTTAAACACTGCATCTACAGCAAAAAGTGCATGCAATTCCAAGGAAGAAAATAGCGTGCCTAGTACTAAGAAAGGAGAAAGTGGCACAGAAGTGAATGAAGCATTCCAATCTGAAGTACATGATGATTCCTAGTTATGGAATTTCATATTTGGACATTTGAACTTTGGAGGTCTAAAGTTGTTACACAAAAAGAATATGGTAAAAGGTTTGTCATTGATTGCAAAAACAGAAAGGATATGTGAAGGTTGCATATTTGGCGAGAAACACGGAGAATCGTTTTCAGTTGGAAATTCTTAGAGAGAAAAAACACCACTGGAAATAGTACACTTAAACATTTTTGGACCAATGCAAACTCCATCTATATGAGGAAATACTTATTTTCTAGCATTCATTAATGATTTCTCAAGAAAGACATGGATGTATTTTCTAAAGCATAAATCAGATGCATTGGATTGTTTCCAATAGTTTAAATCACTTGTTGAGAAGCAGAGTGTCTATTACATAAAGTGACTAAGAACTAACAGAGGAGGAGAGTACATTTCAAGAGAATTTAAGAATTTTTGTAAAGTTCATGGAATCTATAAGCAATTTACCACGCGATATACACCACAACATAATTGTGTCACAGAGAGTAAGAACAAAAGCATCATGGAAATGACACGTAGTATGTTTTCAACCAAACATTTGTCAAATGAGTATTGGGCTCAGGTAGTAGCAACTTCAGTATACATATTGAATAGATGTCTGACAAAGAGTGTGAAGAATAGAGTTCCTCAAGAAGCCTGGACAAGATTAAAGCATAATGTGGCTCACTTAAAAAAAATTGGTTGCGTTGCATACGCACATGTTCCAGATGAGCTGAGAAAGAAGATGGAAAAAAAAGGATAGAAATGTATATTTGTTGGGTATTATGAAGACACAAAAGCATACAAGTTGTATAAACTAGTCGCAAGAAAAGTCATAATCAGTCGCGATGTTTAGTTCATGGAGAATGAAGCATGGGATGGAAGCATAGCAAAGAAAGTGAAAATTATTGATGCAATGGAGCATGATGACACAAAAGACGAAGTGTTTCAAACACCATGTACAAGTCATAGTGCAATCCCTTCTACACCTAGCATTGCGATGCAAATCATAGCGCAGAATACTCCAGAAAGAACAAGTGCATAGTCTACACCTAGAGTGCAACAAATAGTCCGAGTAGTTCTACATCCCCAAATCCAACTTTAGCAATTTTGTTACCAAGAAACACAAGAATTTTGCATGACATCTATAATGAAGACGCAACAAATTCATTTTCAGTTTTTTCTTTGTTTTCACAAATAGATGATCATTTAATCTTTGAAGAAGTTATCAAAGATGATGTATGGGAAAAAGCCATGGATGAAGAAATCCGATGCATAGAGAACAATCAGACATGGAAGTTAGTTGATGTACCTAATGACAAGGATGTGATAAGTGTCAAGTGGATTTACAAATCCAAGCAATATGCAGAAGGAAAAGTGCAGAAACACAAGGCAAGGTTAGTTGCAAGAGGTTTTACACAAGAACCTGGAATTGATTTCAATGAAACATTTGCACTAGTTGCATGCATGGACATAGTGTAATGTCCCCAAGGATGAGCCCAGTTGTAAATCTTGTTTACGAAATGATTTGTAAAAAAAATTATAGGCTGGTGAGCCAAGTTTATATAAGTTGGTGGGCTTATGTGATTGTTAGTCTAGAGAGCCTAAGTGTTGAAGGCCAAGAGCATGCTTTTGTACATGTATCTATGCACATTATTAATAAAAATATAAACATCGTCGCGTGCAGACCGACCACGATGAATGAGTGATGGGGGACTAAGCTTCCACAGAGTGGGCAAGGGATTAGGGGCTGGAAGGTGGGAAGAGGGGCTAATTGTTGAGCCTAGGGGTTTAAGTCCTTGGGAATAATATTTTAATATTATTCCAAAAAGACCATGTGAAATATATGTTTTATCCTAAGTTCTTTTTGGAAGGACAAGCAACTTCCAAATGGAAGGAATGCATGTTGAAGGAACGCATGCAGTTTCATGGGTGACAAGTGTCAACCCAAGCACATGTAGATAAAACTGCTAAGTTGAGTCGTGATGGGGGTTCCTCCTCCATTCCACCGTCGATCGTCTGAACGTGAGTCTCATCTGACCTCTGAAAGAATACCCTGGTGCATCCCTAGAAGCCGAAAATCCTGTGTTGATTTCTGAGATAGTCGGTACATTCCTTGCCTGAACAATTTGGGCCTGTGCGTGGGATCTCTATACACCTTGTGCAATCCCGAAACCAAAACCGTGAGTCTATTTCATGTTTGTTGAGCATGTTTGGGAATCCCGTGTCCGTTTTCCCAGTTGGTTGTTGTGGCCACGCAGTGCTGGACTACGCGTGGCTTACTATCCAGTGTGAGTTCATGCTTAGCCTATGTGTAATCTCTCTCTAGGTGAGGGAGGTGATTGTTGTTGGAAGAGGCAGGTTTTCAGGCCTATGAACAACTCTCTCCAGGTGAGAGAGTTTGTTGGGAAGTGGTTTCTTCTAGAGAGTGTCCAGCACCATCTTTGGGCAGTGAGACTTCCTGATCTGGCCTATTGATAAGGCCCAGAGAGGGAGGTGTAGCACTGATGGACTGTTCTTGTGAAGGTGTATACTCCTGGGTGGAACAGGCATGTGGGGAATGAGAGTCTGGGAGTAGTGGGCATAAGATGGCATCCTGGGAATAATCCTTCCAGTCATTATGTGTTGTTTTCCCTGTAACCTCAACCTAGCCTAGGATTCCTTACCTTGGGGTGGAGCTTAGTCCCAGCTCGGGGGTGACCCACTGCTGAGCTTGATGAGCAGCAGGTTCTAAGGTTGGGAGGTTCGTGGAAGGCCTGCATCTGGTTGGTGGAATTACCACCGTTTCAAAGATAAGTACCAGATGATGTTTTAATTACATTTATGCATCTATCTGTATTTATAGTTATCATGTATTTTGTTGTGCATACGAATTAATGTTAAAGCCATTGATTATTTATAGTAGCAGTAATTCTTATATTTACTCTGAGTTTAAATGTGTTTCATTTTCTTAAATGCATGTCTTATATATATAATTAAGTATGAGATTGTTATTCCATGAAGTAGCGCCTACCCGGCCCGGAATGGGGGTGTTACAGTTTGGTATCAGAGCGTTACAGTATGAAAGAGTGTTACAGAATGGTATCAAAGCCAAGGTTTCGACGTTGAGCCTAGATGGGCTAGTTGAGTGGTGTTTGGATCGAGCGTTTGAGGAGAAATTATGTCTGGAGGACCAATTTCAGACCTTTGAATGCTCCTGAGTGTCAAGGAGTTACTTGACCATGTTACCAAGCTCAGGAGGTGTAGTGGTGTTATGAAATCGTAGCCAGGGTGGCATCTGGCCAGAGGGAGAGAGAGAACTCCACACCAGAAGTGTTGGAGCCGTAGGATTTTTTCAGGGAAAAGAAGAACCCTCGTGACCGTCAGATCTGGAAAACATGCACAGGGTTTAAAAACCCTCTCGAGTTGCACAAGAACGTGGAAATCACGATACGCGAAATCCTGAATTCGTCGGGACCGTCCATCAGGGGGAACACGTGGCTACTGGACGACGTTTCGACACCCAGGAAACCAAAGGGGAAGAACCTTGTTTTTGCAAGTCGCGAAATAGAGAAACATGAAATTTTGAAACGATCTACACCATAGATTGTAAGAGAGGAACTTGATCGTTGGATCAAGTGGAAGAGTAGACAGTAATTTCATAATTTCAGCAAAAGGAAGTTCGAGAGGTGTGGATGCTTGAACTCCCGATGCCATAAACCCCGAAACGTCAAAAGGATATGCACAGTGGATCCAAGAAAAGTCTAATCGTTGTATTTTCGATTAGAATGGACATGGACACATGGATGTGCACCACGTGTGTAACACCCATCTAGGATGTTTAAACAATTAATTCTTCATTTTATACATACACAATAACAACTTTGCTTTAACATAATTTCATTTCATTTACACATTTCTTCTACATTTGCTCATTGATAAATCTAATTAGCATGATGAAATAGTAATAGGTTAACTCTAAGATTTTCAACTTAAAACAAAAGTATATACAAAATATCAACAACAAATACCAATGAAAAATACCTCTTCCTTAGTTTGTCAAAGTTCATCGATTGTAATGTAGTCCTAGGCGCTTCCTAGCATTCTTTTCCCGCTTTACCAGAGTGAAACAATGGAATCCTCCCTGGCAACTAGAAGCCTAGCTAGATTCCTAGCTCCAGGTTTCGGTTTCTTGGCCCTCCGTGTCCGTGACTCCAAGAACAGCAAAGCACAAATGCTCAAAGAAAACTATCACAAGAATTATATCTTCCAAGAATTTCATAACCTCTCATCATGCTCAAACCTCTCCATCATCTCCTCTCCTCTCTACTTCTTCTCCCTATTTATCAAGTTCCCATACACACTTCCCCAAGTCTCCTCAACCACCCTCATTATTATCCATCAACCTTCCTTATCTAGATATTTTGGGAAAATATTAAAATAAAACTAAATATAGCATTAAACAATAATAAATAAAATAAAAAGTCTTTATTCTCATGCTAGATAATAAATGTTATTTGATAATTTTCCCCAAAATGTACATAACACTCCACCATGCTCATTTAATTCATCACACCCACCATTTATCAAAGTCAAGAAAGTATTTAATGCTTCTAGATATTTGTATGCAATATAATTTACATATTCAATAAACATTCAATTACATAGTTAATAATTTACTTTAATAATTAATACATTAATTACTTATACTAGTGTACATGGATAGGGTATGTGTGCGTAGCTAGCGGACACATATCTCATGCATGTACTAACGATAAACAATCATTGCCTCTAGTGCATAGTTCCTATATGCTCACCAAGACATGTAGGACAACAGATCAAGCAATGCATCATTCAATAATCTTAACGAACTAAATTACACCAATTCATCAATAACTCATTCCAATATCAATATACTTCTACCAAAATCCTCTACATGTTACTATCCCTTTTAACTCTTACAACCCTCTTAATCTCCACTACTTAATTATATATCTATTTTATATATAATCAAGTAAAATACGGAGGATAAAATATACAAAGAATAAAATATTGTATATTTTAACAATGATATTTTTTTATTTTTTTTTAATATTAAAGTGTACATTTATTATATATATATATATATATATATATATATATAATATTTCACAATGTTGTTTATCTATTATTATGCTCATATAGTTAGTGATAATAAGTGAGTCTCTCTAACTGTAACATAGAATTTTTGGTGCATTTCTTGTTAGAGTTAGATACATCAAATTGGGGACATAATTCTCCAACTCAATTCTAGTTTCCTTATTGATTTAATCACTAAAAGACATCCTGCCCAAACGTCATGAAAGTTCACTTTTTGGAGGGTAGAATAACATATCAAATTCAAAGTACAGAATCTCGATTACAACATATTTACTAATAACAAATTTACATATCTCTATTTTCTATTCAGGGTCTTACAATTAAGGAGTATCGCCAAAAAAATGGTAAGGGAGGCCCACGGCTACCCAACATGATGGTGGTGGAAGAGAAGAAATCAAATTAGTCATAGATGGTGGTGGAAGAGAAGAAATCCAATCAGTCATAGATAGTTGGAGAAGGCATTGTCTATAAACCACATGATTGGAATATTGGAGTGAAATGCGGTGCACATAATAATTCAATGACTTAAAATCTTGAAAATCAAATAGGGAAAATAAATCTGATTGTCAATAATACGTAATAATATGTGTATGCTGACATTTGTTTTTAATAGGGAAAGAGAAAAATCTATTGCATTGTCCGTAAAAAAAAAAAAAAAAAAAAAACACATCATATCTTTATAATATTCAGAAATATTCAATGATTTGATACTAGTGTGCGGGAATGGGCTCAATCTACGGAACATAAATTAGAACACAAATTTATGGGTTATTTCACATTGATATCATGAAGAATTGAATGTAATAAGCCATTGATCTCAAATGAGGGACGCTAACTCTATCTGGAGAGGTCAAATCAAATTTACTCTCTTGTCGGCGTGTGTAGGCTGCTAACTCTATCTGGAGAGGTCAAAATCAAATCAAACTTACTCTCTTGTTGGCGTGTGTAGGCTGCTAACTTACTCTCTTTTTGGTGTGTGCAGGTTGTTGCAACGCAGTCATATTGGTATCCGGCCTTCCCCATGGCGTTAGACTGGTAACCGGTAACGTGTTTGAATCCTCTAACCTCCAACATTTTCAAAGAAAACTACGAGAATATAACGTTGGAAGTTGCTTGGGAGGAGACATACGAGGTAGTTTATGGTGCATATGAAAGGGCCTACCATGCAGTGTTTCAGGAGCAAGACCAAGAAGGAAATTTGTGGATCGGTCTTAGGAAGGAGTTGAAAGTGTCATTGGAAGTGTACATGTTTGGATTTGACACTTGGTAGGGTTTTAGATGGTGATTTAGTGTAAACAAATGGCATATATTTGCAGTTTGTGCAATTATCTACTTGAGGATTCACGGGCTTGTGACCTTGCTTTCTAGCACAGTCATTCCATGAGTACTTACCTATGTCGCATGGGTACATATGAGAGGGGGTATGTGTACAACAAGGATGAAAATTTTTTGAACTATGGGTACGGGGTACCATAATTTTCCTTTGTAAAGGAGCAGATCATCAGGATGTGGGCACGGGGAATAAGCCTGGGGGAATAGAATTTTCCCTGCAACTATGGTGGTTGCTAAGCCCTTATTTGGAATTGTATGGTAAGTGGTAACTAGTTTGAACAAGGAGCTACTATACTGATATTTTCCCCTCAATGCTTTCAATCAGTTTAATACAGGTTAATCAGGTTAACATCAATTTGAGAAACAACGGTTGGAATGCGTGATTGAGAGAATTATGTTGGTTGCTTTGCTTGCACTTGGGAGAAAAACTGCAGGTGGATGATAATGGTATTTGAAATATCAGTTCATGTGGGGACATACGATATAAATCTCGTTTTCATGGTAGGTGGAGGTGGAGGTGATTGCTCAACCCCTGCAACAATTCACAGAAATCGTGTTGACTCAAGGAATTCATAGTGATGAATCTGTTTTACCCACAAGAATTGCAGCAGCATTCTTTGGCAATCCATCCTGAATCGACTGCTTCTTCGGCTCAGATTGGCCATGGGAATTGACTCATCGTAAGAGAAGATGACCCAGATAGGCCAGACCTATAGCAACAGCGGGCTCAAAGGAGAGGTCAGATGTGAGATTGAATCCTTTGAATACAGGGACATGGATTTGCTTCGAGGTGGTTATGGTCTTGGCCCAAATTGTTTCAGCTCTGGTTATTCTGGTGCTTTCCAGATATGAGAAGTCGGTTTCGCCTCTTCGTTTGTGGGTTGTAGGATATGCTTTTGGGTGTTGTGGCAGCCTTCCGCTACTCTATTGGCATTACAAACATCCTTGTCTCGATAATTCTCATGTTGATCAAAATAGTAATACCCATCGTCTCAACTTCAGTTCTCTGAATACTCATGTGAGGGCGCACGATTATGCAGGAAGAACTGTTGGGACGGATCTTGCAACAATTAATAGCTCCAATGGAGGTGGCCTTACCAATGGTGAATCCATGATTTCTCTCTTCATGGAACGGTGCAGAATGTCATTAGACTTTTTCTTCGCAGTATGGTTTGTCATAGGGAATGTGTGGGTATTTGGCACAAGGCGTAAATTTGTTGAGGATGCTCCAAGTCTATACAGGTTATGCATTGGTTAACTCATGTACGCTTATGACATATTATTTTTTTTTACTATCATATTGATTATCTGGTTACTGAATTCCACATGTCGATTTTCTGGGAATCTTAACCAGGATACCAATCATGCTCTAGCTGAAATCACCTCTTTGATTCTAAGATATAACAGGAATTAACTTGAAACTAATTTTCACGATGTTCTCACATTAAAGTTTTAGGGAAGAAATATGTAATTACCCACTTCAGAGAATGGAAAAATGCTTATAATAGGAACCTTTTCACTGTCTCAGAATAGAAGTGGTAGATAAAATAGAATATAAATAAGAAACAGGCAACAGAGGCTTCTATAAAGATTTTCGGGATAGTGAACTAAAATATAAATCAAAGACAAGTATACTGCAATATTTACTTCCCTGCAAAACTAATACCTATGCCCAATTGAAGACAATGCCGATCATTTTGTAATTGCATGCACTCCATAAAAACAATACAACCTTGATGTACAGGTATTGGGTTATTTTCTACTAACAATTTTTCATTATATCAACATAAACCATCATCTACTTCCTTGAAAATTTGTCAAAAGTTTAACTCCTTCACAGCCAGACCACTTCCATAAGTAGCCTGTCAACTAGTGATGAATTCACAATTAAGACATCAATCACTAAGAAAATACAGAACTAGTTTCCCCAACTACACTTTTGAGTGGCCTTGAACCTTTGGGGAAATGGGGAAATTAAAAATAAATAAAAATTTGATCCATTGATTAGAATTATAATGTATTTATCTTTCGCAGGAATAACATTTGAAACAAAATTATGGAAAATCCTGCGTTTTATTTTTTTTATTATTATTTTTTTTATTGTCCAACAGTTTGGGCTATTAATACAGTTCTTTTTTTTTTAGGGATATGTTCACGCTTGAGAAGCGAGAAGAAAGAAAGGGATCCAAAAACCAACACTATAAATGAAATAAACATTAAAGCAGACCAAATACCAACAAACCAAGAGTCCATTATTCGACCAGAGGTGACGTAGATAAGGAATCATGCTCCTTCATGTAACAAAACAAATTGGATTGCAGAGGAAAAATACAAAATCCCAGTGTTGTGGGTGGTCAAGCCCAGGTTTCAGTTTTGAAACCGGGCTTTGATACCATGTGTAAGAACCTAGTTTAACAAAGCCTAAAAAAAATTGTTAATTTAAACAATTAAGATTATTCAGCATAAGCAATAAGCAATTTCATTTCGACGTATAAACAATAAGCAATCTCAATATTCAACAATTTAAATTTATGAACAACAATCTAATAAATTACATAACAACCACATAACCCAACAAATTCATGAATATAGATACCTCTGGCTGATGCTATTTTCCCAATATCCGGTTGTCCTCTCTGTTGCTTTGCCCAAAACTCTGCATGATGCTTTGACCAAACGCTGCCCAAAACCGACTAACACCCAGCCAGCTAGGAGCAGCCTATCTGGATCCCTAGCTCCAGGATTCCGTGAGGATTCCTGGCCCCAGAGCCCAAAACTCCCAGCAACCTGGTGCCCCCTGCAATAGTTCACCCAAACTCGAAACCAGAAAATATCCCTCAGAAAATACAGTCCTCTCCTGCAATAATGCTCCTCTCCCAAATTTTCATCCCCCATTCCCAAAGGCCTCTGCCCAGTCATATCCCCCTCCATTCAATGACTCTTACCCTCCTTTAATTCCACCCACCTTATCCCTCCATTTATTACCTTATCCTTCCATTTATTACCTTATCCCTCCACTCAATGCTTCATCCCCCTGCATACGTAAAGTTTTAAAATAAATAAAAATTATTAAGCTCTTAATTCATTACCCTAACCTTTAATGAGTTAATTAATTAATCAACAGATATAAACAATTAATAAATAATTAATTAATATTATTAATTAATATTATTAATAAATAATCATTATTTAACTAAAATATATTAGGACAGTTAATTACTTAATTAATTATAATTGATAAGACCTATGTAATTATTTAACTAGGGTTGTTACAACGTGCCAGCAAGTCGAGAAGATAGGCGAGAATGGTGGGACCTGATGATGTCACCGAAGGTGACCTGGACCCTCTTGAACGTGCCACCTGCCACCATGGCTAAGGGCGACAGTTGTACTGTGGGCCCGGAGAGTAAAGTAAATTAGAATTTCAAAATTTGGGAGTTGGAGTGACAAGAGGTTGGGATTCACTGCATCATGAACTCCTGGGTACTGAAAACCCAAAGTCCCGAAGTCCCAAAATTTGCAGAGTCGTTAGAGCTCAGAAAACTTTGTGAAGTCAAAACGTTTTCTCACTCACGTTGGTTTATGAATATTGTGATTTTGTTAAGGGTTTAAGGCCTGACAAACTTTGGTTGACTGCACATTATGTGTGCAGAGTTCAACGAGTGTCAGGACAGCCAAAAATCGATGTCGAGTATGGAATTGGAAGAGGTGCAGATTGCCTCCGAAACAGAGGACGAAAGGGTAGGAAGGAATGTCAACCTAGGAGTCGAAGGATAGAACTCCAATGGGCACGGAAGAGAATTGGATAAGGAAGGGAATATAATGAAACTCATTGAAAGATTGCAGAAAGATGCCCAGGCTCGCCGAGCTAATAGCCGAAAGCTCATGAGGGTCAGGGATCAACAGGGTGAATTCAACTTAAAGATGTTGAAGAGCCTGGAAAGAATAGAAAGGAAATTGGAGAAGGGGAGTGACTCAAGAAAGACAGAGAGTCGCAGGACCCCTAAGAGGAAAAGAAGATCAAGAAGTGTCAGGACCCCTGAGAGAAAAAGAAGATCGAGGAGTGACAGCAGACATCATCGTCGCTCCCCAAAGCATTCCGGTAAGGAAGCACACAATAGTTCAAGCCCATCTCCTACCAGAAAGAACAGAAGATCTGGGATGGATGAATTGAAAGTGGAGATGAATAAGATTAAGCCTCCTACATTTGATGGAGAACATAAGAAGGAGGAAAATGTCGAAACATGGTTGCTTGGCATGAGGAAATATTTCCAACTTCATAATTATTCCTCTCATGCAGAAGGAAGAATTGTGATGTATCAATTGAAAGGAAAAGCATCCATGTGGTGGGATCAGTTTGTGCAGGTGTAGCAAATTAGTGAGAAAGATATCACTTGGAAGGAGTTCAAGAGGTATTTCGAGAAGAAATACCTGACTAAAAGATACTAAGAAATACCTGACTAAAAGAAAGATGAAGTTGTTCTTCGAACTAAAGCTAGGCAGCATGACCATTGATGAATACGAACAAAGTTTCTTGGAACTACTGAAGTATGTTCCATTCATCGAAGATGAGGCTGTCAAGATTCAGAGGTATCTGAGTGGACTGCCACCTGCCATTGGTGACAAGATTAAATATGATGATCCTAAGACTATGGAAGAAATAATAAGAAGGGATAAATGCTTATATGAACAACAAAGAGAAAAGCCTACCTTTCGGAAGGCTTGGAATGACCAGAGGAAGTTTAAGAAGGAACATAGGCAGAAGGGAAACAAACCTCCCTTTTTCAGAAATAATCCTCAAGGACATCCATCATTTACAGAGCCGAGAATGGATGAAATGGGGGAACAAAGGCAGAGACAGATGCCCATTCATTGTTGGGGATGTAAAGGGAACCACAAGTACAGGGATTGTCCCCATAAAAATGGCAAAGCAAGAGTTTTCCATACTATTCAACAAGCTGAAACAGTGGAGGACATGGGCAGTAGAATGCCAAGGATCTATGCAGCCTTGGACAACAAACAAGCTAAATTTCAATCTCACATGATTGAAGTGAAAGGTATGATTAACAACTAACCATTTATTATTTTAATCGATTCAGGTGCTAACCATAGTTATATAGATCCTAGGGTGGTGGAAAGTTTGCATTTATCAAGAATAAAACATGAAAAGTCTTGGTTAGTGCAGTTGGCTACAGGAACCAAGAGGAAAGTCGTTGAGTTGGTGAAGTCATGTCCTGTGGACATGAAAGGACTGAGCACGAAGGTTGAATTGAATATTCTGCCTTTAGGATCTTATGATTGTTTAATTGGAATGGACTGGTTGGACCAGCACCATGCCCTTCTGGACTGTTGTAATAAGAGGTTTACATTCCTGGATGAGGAGGGAAATCAAAAAAAAGTCCAAGGGATTCCTAGAGTTGTGGCTATTAGAGAAATTTCATCCATGCAGCTGAAGAAGTGTTACAGAAAAGGTTGTCAATTATTTGCAGCCCGTGTGGAAGAAGAATCCAAAGATGAAGTCTCAAGGATTGGATACCATGAGGTACTCACAAAGTTCAAAGACGTATTTCAGGAGGTACTTGGACTACCTCTGAAGAGAGACATCGATTTTTCTATAAATTTGATGCCTGGAGTAGCTCTAGTTTCGAATGCTCCTTATGGAATGAGTACGCCAGAGCTGAAAGAGTTGCAATTTCAGCTTGAAGATCTTCTAAAGAAGGGGTACATTCATCCTAGAATGTCACCTTGGGGTGCCCTGGTCCTGTTCATGAAGAAGAAGGATGGGACGTTGAATTTGTGCATTGATTTCAGACAGTTGAACAAAGTAACTGTCAGGAACAAGTATCCTCTGTCGAGGATCGACGATCTTTTTGATCAGTTGAAAGGTGTGAAAATATTTTCGAAGATAGATCTCAGATCGGGATATCACCAGGTAAGAATAAAGGATGAGGACATCAACAAGACCACCTTTAGAACAAGGTACARTCATTACGAGTTCACAGTGGTGTTGTTTGGACTGTCAAACGTGCCTATTGTTTTTATGTGCTTGATGAATGGTGTATTCAGGGACTATTTAGACAAGTTTATCATAGTCTTCCTGGATGACATCTTGGTGTATTCCAAGTCAGAGGAAGAGCATGAACAACACCTGAGAATGGTGTTGCAAGTGTTGAGAGAACACCAACTGTATGCCAAATTGAGCAAATGCTCATTTTGTCAAAGGCAGATCCATTACTTGGGGCACATTATTTCAGAGGAAGGGATCGCCGTGGATCCTAAGAAGGTTGAGGCCATCCGAGAATGGTTAGCACCTAGGAATGTGGTGGAAGTTAGATCCTTTATGGGTCTGGCGGGTTACTACAGAAGTTTTATAGTAGGGTTCTCAAAGATAGCTCACCCTAACACCTATGTGCAAAGGAAGGAGAAAAAGTTTCAGTGGACTAAAGAGTGTGAGAAAAGTTTCCAGCGATTGAAGCAAATGTTAACCAGCACTCCAATCTTGAGGATTGTAGATCCAAATGTGGATTTCATGGTATGCATTGATGCATTCAAAGAAGGACTGGGAGGGGTCCTCAGTCATAACGGATTTGTAATCTGTTATGAGTCCAGGAAATTAAAAGAGCACAAAAAGAACTATGCAACCCATGATTTGGAGTTGGTAGCAATCATTCACTCTCTGAGGAAATGGAGACATTACCTCATGGGAAGGAGGTTTGAACTCAGAACAGACCATAACAGTCTGAAATATTTGTTTGATCAGCCAACTTTAAATGTTAGACAAAGTAGGTGACTGGAATTTCTGTGTGAATACGACTTTGATATCATGCATATCAAAGGGAAGGAAAACAAGGTGGTTGATGCACTCAGCAGAAAGGTGCATGAATTACATGCTACATCCATTAGCAAGTACATGATTGATATTAAAGATAGAATTTTGGAAGCTGCAAATGCAGATTTGTAGTACAGAGACTTGGTAGAAAAGCTACAACAGAGAGAGAGACCACAAAAAGAGGAAAATTACACCTTGGAAGTTGAGGGGATACTTATGTACAAAAACAAAGTGTATATACCCAATGTCCAGGAATTGAAACTTGTGATTCTAAAAGAAATGGATAACGTGACTTATGTTGGACACCCTGGATATCATAAGATTGTGACAGTAGTCAAAAGCCATTACTTTTGGCCGGGTATGAAGAGAGAGATCATTGAATACATCGCCAAATGTATGGAATGCCAGAAAGTTAAGGCTGATCATAGGCACCCAGCAGGGTTGTTGCAGACTTTACCCATTCCTGAATGGAAGTGGGAAGTGGTGACCATGGATTTTATTACAGGATTTCCCAGAACAAGCAAGCAGCATGATTCGATCATGGTTGTGGTGGAAAAGCTTACAAAAGCTGCCCATTTTATTCCACTGAAAACCACTCACAAGGTAGCAGATGTTGCTAATATCTTCTTAAAATAAGTGGCACACTTGCACGGAATTACTAAAACGATTGTGTCTGATAGAGACCTGAAATTCACCTCGAATTTCTGGAAATGATTGTTCAAAGGATTCGGAACGAATCTGAATTTTAGTACAGCGTATCATCCCAAGTCTGATGGACAGATAGAGAGGGTGAACAGAGTAATAGAGGACATGCTGAGAATGTACGTGATGGACAAACCATCAAGATGGGAAGACTACCTACATTTGGTAGAATTCGCCTACAATAATGGGTATCATGCATCGTTGAAGATGAGCCCATTTGAAACACTTTATGGAAGAAAGTGCAACACTCCAATGAGATGGAATAATCTAGCTGACAAAGCAGTAGTTGGGCCAGAGTTGCTTAAGGAGATGGAGGACCAAATGATAAAAATTAAACAGAATTTGAAAGCTACCCAGGATAGGCAAAAAAGTTATGCTGATAAGAACAGAACCCACCGAGAATTCAAAGTGGGTGATCATGTTTTACTGAAAGTGAAAACTAACAGGAGTTCCCTAAAGCTGGGAAGTTGCACCAAGTTGGTAGCAAGATTTTGTGGGCCATTTCAAATCTTGGAAAGGATTGGGCAGTTGCATACATGCTTGCATTACCTGCATCTATGAATGTACATAATGTGTTTCATGTTTCATTGCTTAAGAAATATATACCTAATGCTAATCATGTTATCGATTGGAATGTGATTCAGGTGGAACTAGAAGGTGTCATGCAAGTGCATCCTGTGCACATATTGGACAAGAAAAACAAACAGTTCCATAATTGAGCTATAGGGCTTGTAAAGGTCCAGTGGACCTGGTACGGCCCTGAGGATGCAACATGGGAGCATGAAGATGTTATGCGGGCAGAGTACCTGAATCTTTTTTAAAATTTTGAAAATCTTGTAGAAGCTGTGTAAATTTGCACTGAGGACAGTGCAAAAATAAGGGGAGGGGGATTGTAATGTCCCCAAGGCCGAGCCCAGTTGTAAATCTTGTTTACGAAATGAGTTGTAAAAAAAATTTATAGGCTGGTGAGCCAATTTTATATAAGCTAGTGGGATTATGTGATTGTTAGGCTAGAGATCCTAAGTGTTGAAGGCCAAGAGCCTGCTTTTGTACATGTATCTATGCACATTATTAATAAAAATATAAACACCGCCACGTGCAGACCGACCACAATGAATGAGTGATGGGGGACTAAGATTCCACAGAGTGGGCAAGGGATTAGGGGCTGGAAGGTGGGAAGAGGGGCTAAGTATTGAGCCTGGGGGCTTAAGTCCTTGGGAATAATATTTTAATATTATTCAAAAAAGACCATGTGAAAGATATGTTTTATCCTAAGTTCTTTTTGGAAGGACAAGCAACTTACAAATGGAAGGAACGCATGCAGTTTCATGGGTGACAAGTGTCAACCCAAGCACATGCAGATAAAACTGTTGAGTTGAGCTGTGATGGGGGTTCCTCATCCATTCCACCGTCGATCGTCTGAACGTGAGTCTCATCTAACCTCTGAAAGAATACCCTGGTGCATCATTGAAAGCCAAAAAGCCTGTGTTGATTTCTGAGATAGCTGGTACATTCCTTGCCTGAACAGTTTGAGCCTGTGTGTGGGATCTTTGTACACCTTGTGCAATCCCGAAACCAAAATCGTGACTCTATTCTGTGATTGTTGAGCATGTTTGGGAAGCCCGTGTATGTTTTCCCAGTTGCTTGTTGTGGCCACACAGTGCTGGACTGCGCGTGGCTTACTGACCAGTGTGAGTTCGTGCTTAGCCTGTGTGTAATCTCTCTCTAGGTGAAGGAGGTGATTTTTGTTGGAAGAGGTAGGTTGTCAAGCCTTTGAACAACTCTCTCTAAGTGAGAGAGTTTGTTGGGAAGTGGTTTCTTCTAGAGAGTGTCCAGCACCAGCTTCGGGCTCTGAGACTTCCTGATCCGGCCTGTTTTCGAGACCTAGAGAGGGAGGTGCAGCACCGATGAACTGTGCTTGTGAAGGTGTATACTCCCAGGCAGAACAGACATGTGGGGAATGAGAGTCCGAGAGTAGTGGGCGTAAGATGGCATCTTGGGAAGAATCCTTCCAGTCATTCTGTGTTCTTTTCCCTGTAACCTCAACCTAGCCTAGGATTCCTTACCTTGGGGTGGAGCTTAGTCCTAGCTCGGGGGTGACCCACTACTAAGATTTATGAGCAGCATGGTCTAAGGCTGGGAGGTTCATGGAAGGCCTGCACCTGGTTGGTGGAATTACCACCGTTTCAAAGATAAGTACCAGATGATATTTTAATTACATTTCTGCATGTCTGTGTATTTATATTTATCATGTATTTTGTTGTTCATATGAATTAATGTTAAAACGATTTATTATTTATAGTAGCAATAATTCTTATATTTACTCTGAGTTTAAATGTGTTTCATTTGCTTAAATGCATGTCTTATATATATAATTAAGTATGAGATTGTTATTCCGTGAAGTAGCGCCTGCCTAGCGCGGAATGGGGGTGTTACAGTTTGGTATCAAAGCGTTACAGTATGAAAGAGTGTTACACATAGTCAGAACAATGTTAGCAATTACCGCGCAGTACAAATGACAAGTTTATCATATGGATGTAAAGTCAACATTTCTGAATGGACATTTAGAAGAAGAAGTGTATGTGGAACAACCACAAGGTTATGAGGTTCCAAGAAAAGAATACAAAGTATACATATTAAAGAAAGCACTTTATGAGTTAAAGAAAGATCCCATAGCTTGGTACAGTCGCATTGATTCTTATCTCACACATACTAGATTTCAGAGAAGTGAGAACGAGCCAACATTGTACATCAAATCAAATCAACAAGGTAATATGTTAATTGTTTTCTTATATGTAGATGATTTGATTTTTACAGGTGATTTTGGCATATAAGAATTCAAGTCACTCATGAAGGATGAATTTGAAATGACTGATTTAGGGCTTATGAGATATTTTTTGGGAATAGAAGTTCACGAGTCCAAAACTGGTATATTTATCTCACAGTCTAAGTATGCACATGAAATATTGAAAAGATTCAATACGATAAATTCCAAAGCAGCCCCAACACTTATCATAACATAATTGAAGTTAAGAAATAAAGATAAAGGGTCCAAGGTGGATCCCACACTGTTTAAAAGACTGGTAGGCAGTCTTATGTATATCACAGCGACAAGCCCTGATATTATGTATAGAGTGAGCCTAATTTCAAGGTTCATGGAAACTCCAAAAGAATCACATTGAAAGGAAGGAAAGAGGATATTGAGATATGTGAATGGAAAAAAAAAATTGGCATTAAGTACTCCACTTCAGAAGATTTCAGACTCATCAGATACACTGATAGTGATTGTGGAGGTAGCATAGATGATAGGAAAAGTACCTCTAGGTACACATTTCATTTTGGAATGGGTATGGTATCATGAACATCAAGGAAGCAACCCATAGTGACTCTTTCTTCAGCAGAAGCAAAGTACGTCGCAACTACAAGCGCAACTTGTCAAGCAATTTAGATGAGAAGAATGTTAAAATATTTGTTGGAGGAACAACATGAACCAACAACAATATTCTGTGACAAAAATTTAGCCATCATGTTATCAAAGAACCATGTGTTTCACAAGAAAACTAAGCACGTTGATTCAAGGTATCATTTTATGAGAGAATTGGTGAATAACAAAGAGATTTGTTTAGAGTTTTGCAGGTCAAAAGAACAAGTCACAGACATTTTTACAAAATCTTTGGCAATAGATGCATTTCAGCATCTCTGGGAGTCTGTGCAATAACATATGAGTGACAATAAAATGTAAACTCAAAATTTTGATGAATATTTTGTAATCCCACCTACTTATAATTAAGGGGGGGTGTTAGAAATAGTAATTACAAGTCGGTGAGATCTTCACGTCTCCGTCGATTTGTCAGTCAGTCGATTTGTCAGTAGTTTGGCAGTGAGTCGAACTGTCAAACAATCAGTCTGTATGTCAGTCTGCAAATGTAAACTTGCACGTTTACTCAAACTCAGTCTAAGTTAGTGGGCAAGAAGTTAAGTTATAAATGTAGTCGATCTTTATCTTCTTTAGTTCAGTTAATTAGTTGAAGAGACATTCGTATTAATGGTAGTGTTTAATGTTGATTCAATCTTACTTTTACAGGAAGTCTTAGTCAAAGTCCATATAAGTCTGAGTGTTTTAGTTAGTCGATGATGCAAGATATATGATGCAGTGGATGCAGAGCAGAAGCAGAGAGGTAGAGAGGAAGGAGAAACAGCATCATCTTAGGAGTTGAAGAAGTATGAGCACAAGCTCTGTGTATGTAAAGTCAACAGAAGTCATTTGAGCCGAAACTCATCGTTTTTATTATATTTCGTATTCGCTCACTGCGTCGAAGTTATTAATATCGATTATTTTGTGTTGGCAAATTTGTGTCATTTTTTTGAATTTATGTACTAAGCATAGCAGTGTGTTATTCTGCATCCATAAAGCGGACAACAAATTGTGCACTTTGCGCAGTTAGCTTCAGTTAGCTTTTAAAACTTAAGTAGTCTGCATGGATCCGAGAACTTTTAATATCAAATATTGTTGCTATAATTTTTTTTTTTGTACATTTAAATTTACAAAAAGTAAATAACATTTATTTCCCAATTTAATGTTCAAAAAATAAATAGCATAAACCATTTTCTTATATCAAAGTGCAACCCTTTTACCAAAGTACATAAATTTTGAAAACTTGCAATATATATTAAGAGAGGAGACACAATCTTGACATAAGCAAAATCCATCAATTAATGCATAAATGAACGGGGTAAGTAGCAAGATGTTTTAAAAATGGAAAACGGGGTAAGTAGCACGATGTTTTAAAAATGGAAAAGAATAACGCTCTGAAGATTCTATCAAACATTATTTTTATTTTAATGCAGGAGTGTTACAGTTGTTTATATGCTGTGAAAGTGTAGCTGGATTCCATTAAAGGGCATGACACTTGATAGAAACGTAGGAGACTCTTGTAACTCGGTGATAAATAGAAGACAAATCTTGACAATATCATGCTAGGTATCGCCTTCTTTCTTCTCCCTGTGAGCCAGCTTCTCACCGGGCCAAATTCTTCCCCCAAACCCTAACGGAATTAATCCAGTGGCGTTCCTCTTGCTATTGCTCATCATGTAGAATCGTTCTGGAATGAATCCACTGGCATTCCTCTTGCTTTTGTTTATCATGTTGAATTCATAGACATCGTCTCTGTCCCATATATCAAGATCTCCGTACTTGCCCGCTATGAATGGATGAGTACAGACATTCCTTTGGGAAATACAAAGTTCCCCAGCTGTACGTCTTGCTTGGACTGTCCAATTGTGTAAGAAACAAGGGGTACATCTTCACGGACATGTTGAGTTGTTATGCAATTCTTTACCCTCTACCGCGGGTACTTGGCATTTTCTTTTCTGATAATAGAAGCCCCAGCAAATCCTCTCCAAAGCCCGCGCCGGCGCTGGATCTCTGAAGGTACTCTTTGATCAGTTGCATGATTAGGAAGTTGGCATTAGCCGCTAGATTCTGAGTTTTCTTGTTGGGTTCCAACCTAACAATGTCCACACAACATTCTTCATTTGTTTTAATGTGGGTATCAATGAAGAAACTAAGCTGCATAATAGGGAAACAATGAGAGCTTTACCATACCTGCTAGTTCCAGAGATCCCTGCAAATCTGCTAGCTTTGAAAATAGTCTGCTGAAGAAATTTGACCTTATCGAGTATCTGAAAGCCTTTTCCCTAGGTGCTCCCGAAGTATATGAAAGCCTTTTTCCGTAGATGGTCTCGAACAACAGTTCGATAGTTCTGAAATTTTTAAGCTACACCCATGTCCTCCCTCGCTCACTCATCAAGAACAGGCCCACAAGCCTCCGCCAAGGTGGCCAATGGCAATTCTAATGGACGCTAATAATTGCTCCTGTAAAAACTTAATTGACATTTGATGGCTCTAATCGTAAATCCTAACTTTTTATACACCATTTACAATTGGAGAAGTAAACTGTTATTTATAAAGAGACGTTGCTTCATATAGTTATGAAACGTTAATAAACTCTAAAAAAATTAAAAAGTATACAGAAAGTACTCCATCTTGCGACAAAGTGGCTCTTAAAATTGGGTAATAGAAATATATTATTGAAGTGAAGTCCCTTATTATCTTAAAAATGTGCAATACTATATTCCTGGAATAAAATATTTTCGTAACTTCAAAAGATGTATATATTCTTACAATGTGAATAAAAGGAAATAGCAAAAAATATATGAGTAAATGAAATAATCCAACCATGCAGAGAAGACATATTATTACAATCAAGGTGAAAAGAATATATCAACTAAGTTAAAAACTCCATCAAATTAGTTCAAAAGGGTATGACTCAAACATAAATATATAACTATAATTAATAATAATAATAATAATAAAAATGGATGGTCGTCATCCAATATTCATTTATAAATGGAATTCTAAACTGGAACCATTTTAAATCACCTGGTTTTTTAAAATCAGTTTAATCGGTTTTTTAAAATCAGTTTAATCGTTTCTTAATCATTCTATTACTAGGTTAAGATGGAAACCAGTCCTGACTTTCTCGGCTTTAAGAGCCATGCAAATGATACGACGCTGGTGAAACCAGTCCTGATCTTCGGCCATGATAAGTCCATTGACAAAGACAGGATATCTGCCATTCTTGAGAAATGCGGGCCTCCTCCAGTTGAAGGACCATGACAAGCTTATCTCGTCTATCAGCTTTGGCTCTTGTATATACAAAACTGCCTCCATGGAACACTCCCAAACCTCCTGCAAAACATCAACTATATTTTTCCAAACCTGCAAGTGCTTTTGTCAAAATGCACTGTAAAAAAAAACAAGTTAGAAAAACAGAGATGAACAACTAGCAAATGTCATATCATGGTTTGCTTTGAGGCAGATCGTTAGGATCCCAACTATCAAGATAGCTTGGATTATATTTCATTTCGTTTGGATTATCTTCCCCACTTCTTTCTTGTGGCCCACAAACCCGTTGTATCACTTGCTTATTGAGCTCCAAGCCCTCCAAGCCAAGAAGCAATTCCGAAGAAAATCCCTCCTTCGACTCCTTCTGGGTAAACTATCAAGATAGCTTGGATTATATTTCATTTTGTTGAATATCAACCAATACCAACAAGAGAAGAGAGAAAGCACAGCCTTGTAATATTCAAATCATTCTCTACTTCTTTCTATTTCTTTAAGAAAACTCAACTGAAAATATTATTCCTCTAAAAAAAACTGAGAAGAATTTTAATATTGCAGAGCTGGCTCTCTGACTTCTCCTATGGGTGTGGGTGATAAAAACCATACCGAAAAAACAATCAAGATATCCGCTCCACAAGCAATCAAGATATAATGAAAACGATATAGAACACAGATGAGCACTGTACTACACAAGCAATCAAGATACGATGAAAAACATAGAGAAAACAGATGAAGTGGAGGAACTGCACTTCACATTCCTCCAACATAAGTGAAGTTCCAACATTCATGCAACATATTTATAGTATGAGCAGAGAGAAGAATAATCATTTAACATAAAAATTAACTTGTCACAAGGTTACTAGGTGGGTACTTACTCCATCAAGCGCTCTCCACAGGCGTACGTGGTTGGTACTCAATCACGTGGATCAAGGTGGAGGAAGAAGCCTATGGGTAAATTATTTGATTTTAAATCGACTTGTTACACTTTGATTTCAAATTGAAATGTTACTTTTGGTTTTTCTCATGTTTTGATCAGGTGAGTTGCCTATACCGCCAAGGCTGAGACAGAAGCAAAGGAAGATGCCTTTTGCACGAATTTAATATCGAATTGGTGCAGCTGGCAGGTCAATTGAACGGTGATTACAGTCTGGATAGCTATCCAGATGAACTCCCAAAGATTACAGTCTAGAAATTATGGAAACTAGGTGGGCACTGGGTACTTACTCTATCAGCACTTTCCACACGTGTACGAGTTTGGCACTTAGTCACGGGTCACTGGGTAGTACTCTACCGAGTACCGGCGCTCTCCACATGTGTACGAGACTGGTACTCAGTCACATGGGAAGGTTTTGTCGGATGACAGTATCTTCACAGTGTGTAAGCATCTATATCTATCCGAGACTCCGAGGTTATGTATGCCTTGGCCGCCACCATTGCTCATGGGTTCTTACACACTGTAAAGATACTGTACTTCAACAAAACCTTTTTGTATATCCTATGGGGGCGTGAGCAATATCCAAAATCATTTTGTATATTTGGATATCCTATTTGATGGTGAACAATATCCAGCTTGCTACTTAGTATTAAATGGATTAATAATTATAAATCATGTAATCTGAATTGTTTTCCAATTCAATGTACATTGAATTATTTTCATTGTGTATTTTAAATGGATTTGACATCACTTCAACAAAACCAAAACATTATTATATATTTGGATATTATTGGAAGATAAGCAATATCCAGTTTGTTATGCACTATTAAATGAACTAATAAATTATAAATCATCTAACCTGAATTGTTTTCGAATTAATCTTCACTGAGTCCGTAAAAAAATACAAAGATTGAAAAGTTTTACCTTTTGGTGTTTTTGTTGTTTTCTTTGGAAATTGGCTATTTAAATTTAAACAAAATCTCTATTTTTTGTTGTTTAAATTGTATTTCTGAATGCATAAATGGATTCACTTGGAAATAATGGAGTAAGCGTCAATTGTAAGC
This sequence comes from Picea engelmannii, assembly GCA_009831015.1. Classification (NCBI taxonomy): domain Eukaryota; kingdom Viridiplantae; phylum Streptophyta; class Pinopsida; order Pinales; family Pinaceae; genus Picea; species Picea engelmannii. Next base: position 989,141 of record ML777219.1, on the reverse strand, counting down.
ACCATTATAAGCTTCAGTTGTGAGAGTCAATTGTAGGTGTGTTAAGAGTCACTTGTAGGAGTGTTAAGAGTCAATTCATAGTTGAGAGTCTAGTTGTCTTTGGTTTGCATGTAACCATTCAGTAGAGTATTTTCTATATAAGGATGTAATCTGTCTTCATTGAATAATATAGAAGCGAGCGTAGCCTCACTGTGTTGTTTGTTTCGCATATTTTATCTTGGTATTAGAACCACGAGGAGAGAGCGTGGATAGCATGAAAAACGTTGGATATGATTCGTGAAAAATCCAGCGACCAGTTTATAAGAGTCAAGAGGGCGAACTTTGCTAAATCCGCGAGCTTGCGAGGAGGGGCGTGAGCAAATCCGTCTGGTGCATTCCTCTATTTACGGAAATATTTGTTGGTCCGCAGGATGGATAAGAAGAGCCACGTGGGCTCGAGTTGCATGGAATAGGAGGTTACAGTCAGCGTGAAGAATGTTGCATGAGTTTTTGAGATCTGGTGCAAATGCGTCTGTTGCATTTGTGAAAAAGCGTGAGGTGCGGAAAGCATGTGGTGTTTGAAGACGTGGAGTTTTTACCGACCATGGGCCAATCGTGAGTTTCGCTGCATTTATATGGACGGATCAGTTTTGTTTCTTGTGCATGTGGAAAGCGTCGACCTCATACAATGCTCTGCGTGAGTATATAAGAATTCTAGAAGCACGATCTGCTTGAGGTTAAAACATGAGGTTCTTTTTTGTTTGCATACTTTTGAAGTTATAGCATGAAGCGTTTGATTATTTGAGAGAGGTATAAAGTTTTTTTTCAAAAAGAGGGAGTTATTCACTTCATTATTAAAGTGGGTTCTTTAAAGTGGGTATTTAAAGTTTTAAGAATTTTTTACTATTTTATATATAAAGTGGAGTTATGAAAGGATGAAGCATCATAAATAGTGAGGTGGTAATTTAAAAGTAGATTATTTAAGAGAATACTATTTGTGAGATTTTGTGTGTGACTATTTGTTTTATGGAAACAAAATTTTGGTGATTTGAGCATTCAGAAATCTAGCACAGGAACCTAGAGAGGAAGGGTGTGTTGAGGTTATTTGTATAGTCGAGATTGAGATGGATCGATGGTATCCGAAGGTAGAGCGACAGAAAGTTGCATATCCTTGGTGTTTCACTTGCAGAGAATATCTTGCAGCAATGGTGAATCCGCTGGCAGAGACCTACCTCAATGAAACCAACAAGTTAGATGGATCGAATTTCATTAACTGGAAATTCAAGATACAGAGGCTCATGGAAGGCTATGGTGTCTGGAACATTGCGAAGGGAATTGAACTGAAACCTGATGCGGCTGCAGGTGCAATAGTAGCACAAATCCAAGATTGGGAGAAGTGCAAAAACAAGGCAAAGGTATATTTGCGCATGTCTATTACAGATAGCATAATTCCACATATTAGAGAAGCTACAAATTATGTTGCAACATGGACAACGCTTAAAACATTGTATGAAACTAGCAACACAAATCGCATTTTGTTCCTGAAAATTAAATTGCTAGGCATTAAAATGGATGGAAATGAATCTGTTAGTTCATTTTTGGGTCGTATTAAAGAGGTGAAAGACAAGCTAGTAAATATAGGGGAAACTGTTTCCAACACTGATCTGGTCACTATTACCCTAAATGGTATGCTAGAAGATTATCATATGTTCATAACAGGTCTTGCAGCAAGGGAGAAACCTCCTACGTTTGAACTGAAAGGTATTTTGCTACAAGAGGAAGAGAGGCGCGGGAATCTGAAGCCTCCGAGTAAAGATTTGGCACTGTGGTCAAATAATAGATCTGCGAGAGGGAGATCAGGAGTAAGAGGCAGAGGAGGTAGTTCATGGCAAAGAGGTGGTTCATGGCAAAGAGGCAGTTCATCGCAGAGAAGACAACCTCCAAATCAAGGTATGCAATATGATAGGAATGAGTCAAAGAGTTGTTTTTATTGTGGTCGACCTGGACATATTGTTAAAGACTATCATAAGAAGAAAAGTGATGAGGCTAGGAATAAACCTAGAACACATTCAGGTCCTTATGCAGAAAAATCTTCAAATCAAGATCTCAGATTATTTATTGCTAGTGATGATAAAAATGAACCCCTGAATTTTGACTCACGGGATCTTAGGTTGTTTGTGTCTAATGCTGCTTTATCTGCTAAAATGGATGATTATGATGCTTGGTTTGTGGATTCCGGAGCATCAGTACATATGACTTGTAATAAAAATTGGTATGTTAATTTTAAAGAAACAAAGAATGGTGCCAGCATATATCTTGGAGATGATCGTGCTCATCAGATCAAGGGATATGGAGACATTCCTGTGACATTGTCGAATGGTACTGTTCATCACATTCGCAATGTGGTGTATGTGCCAGGAATAAAGAAAAATTTGATCTCTGTGTCCACCATTACAGATCAAAACTTGAAGGTTGAATTCTTCAAGAATTATTGCATAGTGAAGGATCTGCTAGACCACTTCCAAACTGTTGCAACGGGAGTCAGAGCAAAAGGTCTATATAAACTTGATGTTACTAGCAAAGCACATCATGCACTGACTTCTACCATTATGCCAACAAATATTCTTTGAAATCAAAGGTATGGACACATTAATCATCCCGATTTATTGTTATTACAGAAAAAAAATATGGTTGAAGGACTTCCCATGTTAAAGAATGTGCAAGATACCGGATATATAAAATATGCAGAACATAAATGAAATTCTAGAAATGACAGAATAACAGTAAAATATCCAGCATAATCTTCACAATACACAGAAATGATATATGAAATAGCAACAGAAATAACACTTTGATTCAGATAGCAATGTTCACAGGCCTCTTCGAGGGGGCAACCTCCAGTCGAG
>ML777219.1:965779-976510 GCA_009831015.1 Picea engelmannii | reverse complement strand
AGCATTGTATGGACTAAAACAGGCACCTAGGTCATGGTATGAGAAGATAGACTCTTTCTTTCTTCAACAGGGTTTTATGAGGAGCAAAAGTGATCCAAATCTGTATACCAAATTTGATGAACATGGGTATATAGTATTGATTTTATTATATGTTGATGATTTAATAATTACAGGAAATGCAAAGAAGTTAATTGATGAAATCAAGGAGCAGTTATCAAAGGTATTTGAAATGAAAGATCTTCGTGAGTTACATTACTGCCTAGGTCTTGAAGTTTGGAGAAATGCAGGACAAACTTTTGTTTATCAAAGTAAGTATATCAGAGAAATACTTAAGAGATTTAAAATGGATCAGTGTAAGTCTTCTACTGTTCCCATGCAGCAGAATGTGAAACTTTCTTATGATGATGGTTCGAAGGAGGTGAATGGCACTGTGTATAGACAGATGGTGGGTAGTCTGAATTATCTCACCACAACCAGACCTGATATTTCATATTCTGTGAGTGTGTTAAGTCAAGTCATGGCGAAACCTCATGAAAGCCATTGGAATGCAGCAAAGACAGTACTCAGGTATCTAAAAGGTACACTTGATTATGGTATTAAATATACTGATGCATCTGATGTTGATTTGACAGGTTATTCAGATTCTGATTGGGCTGGCAATCTGGATGATCGAAGATCAACCACTGGATATGCGTTCAGCATTGGATCTGGGGTTGTTTCATGGAGCAGTAAAAAGCAGCCTACTGTATCTTTGTCTTCTACTGAAGCAGAATATAAATCCTTGTGTGCAGCAACTTGTGAAGTTGTTTGGTTAAGAAGACTTATTCAATATGTTGGAGAAGAACGAAAGGAAGCTACGATGATCAGATGTGATAATCAAGGTTCAATCAATATTGCGAAGAATCCAATTTTTCATGCAAGGACAAAGCATGTTGAAGCTCAGTATCATTTTGTTAGAGAAAAGTTTTAGTCAAATGAAATAACTCTTGTGTATTGTAATACTAGTAAAAATGTTGTTGATATTTTCACTAAGCCTCTTGGAAAGATTAAGTTTGAGTTGTTTAGGGAGATGTTAGGTGTAGAAGTCAATCCATTCTCCATTAAGGGGGAGACTTGGAAATAATGAAGTAAGTGCCAGTTGTAAGCAACAGTTATAAGCTTCAGTTGTGAGAGTCAGTTGTAGTCGTGTTAAGAGTCAGTTCATAGTTGAGAGTCTAGTTGTCTTTGGTTTGCATGTAACCGACTCGGTAGATTCTTTTCCTATATAATGATGTAATCTGTCTTCATTGAATAATATAGAAGTGAGCATAGCCTCACTGTGTTGTTTGTTTCGCATATTTTATCTGATTCAATTTGATGAAAAACTCTTGAACATTCAGATTATACAAACTTAGCCACTCAAATCTTTAGATTCAAGCATTCCTCACCTAATTTTAAGCAAAATCAAATTAAAAAAATCACCAAAAAACAACCAAAAAGTAAAATGTTTAGACTGCTCTGATTAAAACAATCAAAACCACCATGGTTTCGGTGTTGGTAGACAAATAACTGAGAAAAATAACTAACAGTTGTCCAGCCTGTCCTAAGATTAAGTCCAAATGACACTTTGTGACGGCGCTTCGTGACAGATAGGGAAGACTGAAGTGTACCTGCTCCACAACAAACCATGCCTTAATTTCATTACGGAGACTAACAAGAAACTGAGCAAGGATTGTTGCAGCACCTTCAAAACTATCGTTAAAACGATGAAATCTATTTGTTATAAGATGTTTACCACTATTAATCCTTTAGGGTATCCCATCGACAAGAAGCACCTTCAAAACCGTCATTAAAATGATTAAATATGTTTGTTATAAGTTGTTTACCACTAATAATCTTTTAGGGCATCCTATCAACAAGAAAAGAGGAATCAAAAGCAACAGTGCACCTCACTTCATCCACAATTAGTTGCATTGGTATAAAAGAATTTGTTAATATGGATAGCTAGTAGTATCTCTACAAAAACAACTCACTTGATTTATCAATCAATTCTTTTCTATGTGGTAAAACCTATAAGTAACTTTTTTCCAGTAGAAAATTTCTCAATATATTGATATATATAGTGTTTTTATTTACAAGTCACTTCTACATAATGATCAATCATGTTGCAGTAATAATTCTCCCAGCCCTACCTAAGTATGTTCCTTCTCAAATGTAGGATAAGCATCTATTTTAGCTATGAGTAAGTATCGAGGCCATAGCAAGAGCTCCCATAAAGGTGAAAATGGAGAGCATCTTTTACAAAAGAACAAAATATAAAATAGCTAACTAAGCTTCAGCATAAGTCTTAAGGAAGATACATAGATAAAAGGATCAAAAAGTTGTCATAACTTAGTTGTCTTATATTCATAAATTTAAACACGAGTTATCTATTTCCTATATTTTTTAATAAGAAAACATACATGCATATATAGGTTTTCTAGATTTTTGAGAGATCAATGGATTCCTTGGACACATACCTATCTCACTAAGTATTCTTAATACTAGACTCTATCTACCTACACTCTATTTTTAGTGTTTAACTCTTTCAATCATCAATTACATTTTTTCATTTATTTCTAACACCCTTTTTAATGGATAAATGAATTATCTATGATGCCTAACATATCTCTACATATTACAAACTTGTCTTTCTTAATGGCTTAGTGAATCAACCATATTCTCATTTGTGTTACAATAAATCAAATCAATTTCTTTTGATTGAATATTTTCTCTTACAAATTGGATTATTTGTCAATTTCATTGAATTTTGTTTGTTGCACTTGATAGTTCTAGGTACTCCTTTCTTCCATGTCTTCAAGAATGCACCTTAGCCAAAGTGATTCATAGATACCACTACGCAATGCTTTGTACTCAAGCTTTAGTAGAGGACAATGAACGTTGGTTACTTCCAAGACACTCTGAGTAACCCAAACTCAGAATTCAAATGATTAGTGTATTCAATACCAAAATCAATAGTTCCTTTTAGGCATCCAATGACTCTCTCTCTCTCTCTCTCTCTCTCTCTCTCTCTCTCTCTCACACACACACACACACACACACACACACACACACACACACACACACACAACACCTTTTCAATGGATCTCATGTGGCTTAGCCATGAATTGAAGTATGATGAGTATGCAATGTTAGGTCTTGTAGTGGTTAAGTAATTCAAATTTCCCACGAGCTCTCTATACAAAGTACCATTTACTTATTTTGTATCATCATCAATGTAAAGTAGCAATATGTTCTAATAGAATAGAAACTAGTTTGCAATCATTCATATTGAATATTTTGATAAGTTCCTTTGCATACTTTCTTTGAGTGATCAAAATTTTACCATATTCCCTTCATACCTCAATTACTAAACATTAATGCATCTCTCCAATATCTTTCATTTCAAATTCTTATGATAATTTTCTTTTGATTTAATCAACCAAACTTGTAGCACTTCATGTTATGATTAAATAGTCAACATGGAATGAAATCAAAGAAGCAGTCTCATGTTCATCTTTCTTTATGTAAAGATTTGGATAATCTTATTGGAAGAATAAGTTATCAATTTTTATATACTTATGTTCTATAGCTTGTTTGAGACCATATAGTGATTTATTTAACTTGCATACAAGATGTTTTTATCCCTGCTTTACAAAACCTTTATTTTAATTCACCATTCAAAAATGTTGAATTGACATCACAATCTAATGTAAGTCTCAATTTCACTTAGTGGCTAATCCAATCATAAGTATAATGGTGTTAATTTTAGCTATAGGTGCAAATGTGTCCTCATAATCTATTCATTCCTTTTGTGAATATCCTTTTGCAACCAATCTAGCTCTAAACTTGTCTATACTACCATTATAATTAAAATTAGATTTGTACACCCATTTTGAGCATATAGGAACTTTATTTTCACTCAGTTAAGTTGGTTCTAAAGTGTTATTTTTCATAATGTCCAATCATATTCCTCTTACATAGCATTCATCCATTCTTTATGATCATTTTCTTTTCTTCAAAACTCATCACTTCAAAAAAAAACCATAATGTCTATACATTATTGGTGTCGTGATTTTCCTTGTTGATATTCATAGTACCTCACTTCTTGGTGAAGTAGCTCCACTATTTCTTGGTGTAACCCTAATGCGAGTTTGAGATTCAACATCATTTTGTTGACATTCACTTTCCTCTACTTCCAACATCATTTTGTTGACATTCACTTTCTTCTACTTCTACACTTTCTCAAGTTTCGATATATCTTGACTATCATCATATGGGTATTCATGAAATATAACACCCCAACTTGCAAAGAATCTATGAGCAATAGCATCATATATTTTGTAAGATTCAAGGCCAACACAATAATAAATGAAAATATATTTAACTGGATTTTCATCAAGTTTCCTTTTATTTTCTATTGGGATGTAGGAAAATGCTTAATTCCCAAAAAATATCAAATGATTAGAAACTAGTTTATATCATTGTAATTCTTCATAAGGAGTTTAATGCTCTAAAAACATGGTTGGACTTCTAATATGTAAATACATTGTTGTACTTATAGCTTCAACACACAAACTATTTAGAAAATTCTTACATTTGAGCATGGTTCTAGCACACTATATCATGGTTGTATTCTTCCTCTCAGCCACACCATTTTGTTAAGGGTATGCATAATCGTGCACTACTTTTGAATTACATTGTCTTTGAAATACTATCATAATTCTCTTGAATTTTATTCTCCACCTTGGTATGATCTAAGTATCTTGATATTTTAACTGGCTTCTTTTCAACCAAATTTCTAAACTCTTTGAAGTATTCAAAAACATTGTTTTTCTTTCTTAAGAAATAGACCCATGTGAACCTAGTTCTATCATCAATGAATATAATACAATAGGAATCTCTTCCAATTGATTTAGTTTGCATTGGCCCACACACATTGATATGCACTAATTCAAGAAAATCTATTTTCCATTTATTTGTCCTCATTGGAAACCCATTGCTATGTTGTTTTCTTAGTGCACAAGAATCATATTCAACATGCTCATTCTTAAAAACTAGAATTCCTTTCTCCATATCTTTTCTTTGAATTAAAATTAGATCTTTGATATTTAAATTTCCATACCTCAAGTGCGAAATTTATTTTATAGACACACATCTAGATAAGAAATCTTGATGTCTCTCAACACTAAAATCAAGGGTGTATAGGACTCCCACTCTGATTCCTTCTTCTATGACTTAACTTCACAAATTCAACTTTCAAACCTTGATTTAATTGCTAAAACTCATATTCCATTTTTTAAATTGTTGAAATTGAGATTATTTTTTTCTTGATCCCTATACATTACATTTTTTATTTGTTTCACATGAGCATTGACCAAATTTACAAATATATTACCATATAATTTTATTTCATGAAATATATCATACCCTAGATAGATTTTATCACCATTAGTTTTCTCATGATAGGTTTTAAACCAATCTCTATTACAAGTCATATTAAGAGATACTCTTGAATCTATAAACCATGCATTATAACATATGTTTCTAATAGTAGGGATATATCTTAAATAAATAAATTTGGATTTTTTAGGTCATAGACCTATTTTTCCTACATTCATAAGCATAGTGCCCAAACTTACCACAATAGTTAAATGTACCATTATTCTTCACACTCATAGTTGTTTTTTATGAAACTCCACCACTTACGTCAAATTTTCCTTTTCCTTCTCCATTCTTCACCCATGGACTTCATTTGTATGGTTGTTTTCCTTTAGCTATCAGAGATTGATCTGAATTTTGAAATTTTCCATGGAAACTCTTCTTCCTTTCATATTTTTACATAAGGATCCTTGCCAAGTCATCAATCAAAGGGGTGACAAATAATTGATATTCATGCAACATACCATTTAATGTTGTAGTAGCTAGATCACTACTTGATACTTCCTCACCAATATTACCAAACTTATCTTTCAAATCTCTAATTCTAGATAGATAATGAATAATATATTTAATTTATTCCATTTTAATTGAAAGAAGTATGCTCTTAAGAAATATCACTCTATTTGTAGTCATTGTTTCATGCAAACCTTTTAATGTCTCAATTGATGTCTTGCATTCCCTTATATGAGGAATGCTAATTTATTTCATAAACATTCTAAAGAGAACTTTGACCTTGGTTTCTCTTTTATTCCAATCTTGAACTAAAGTTTCAAGAGCAAATGGTTTAGCCTCAATTTCACTCACAATTGCTCATTCATTATATTCTTCCAACAAAGTTTGCATATTAAACTTCCAATTTATATAATTCAATCCATCTAACTTATTTGCTTCATTTATATATGAATCTATTAGATTTTACAAGACCGGGTAGTAAAATAAATAAGAGAAATTTATGTACAATAGAAATTACCTCACATTAACCGATGATTCTACCACTCCACGACTATTATGTATTCTTCCCACATAGCACATATTTCTCATGCTCTCTCATGCCACGCTTTGATACTAAATAAGAAATTTAATAGGAAAATGTACATGCAAACATATAGTTTAGCTACATATTAAAAGATCCCTCAAAACTGGATCTGAATTGGACACAGAACTATCTAATAGAGTATTCTTAGTGCCATAAACTATCGGTTATATATCTACTCTCTATTCTTACTATTTGACTCTTTCAATCATTTGCCAACACTATATTCTTACTATTTGATTCTATCAATCATCTACCTTACTTTATAATCTTTAAAATAGTGTCCAATAAATAAGTTTACTGTGAAGGTTAATTTCCTTTAGATCTTAAATTTATGAAACTGTTGAAATGCAAAAAATAGAGAATGGGAGGCATAACTTTCACCTATGAACTCTGATTGAGGCGATTCTTACACCATTGGAAAGGTCTTAGTGTGTAAAATATAGTTACTCTCTCCATAGTAAGGTTTGGGAAAAAAATGTCGTTTGATGCCTCAAAATGGCTCTAGATGAGTTTTTGGACCCAAATTTCCAAATTGGGACTAGCAGCTAAAATGGCTCTGCAAGTTGATTCTTTGAATTGTTTTTCACCCATGAAGCATCAAGATAGATGAAAAAATATAATGATCCAATATGAATAAGGGTGAGTGCATGAATTTGGTGGCCAAAAAAAGTGGCAAGGGGGTTAGTAGGAATGCTCACTCGTAGGAAAACGTGTGTGTTCCTAACCCTATAGGTTTGGAAGTGCTCGGACCTCCACTCATATTGCCATGCATGTTTAGTGGAAAGAACGTGCACACGTTCTTAATAATGAGTGCATGTTCCTAAGAATGTGTGTGTGTTTGTAAGAACATGTGTGTGTTCCTAAGAATGTGTGTGCTCCTCTGCTAAACCTTTTTTAAAGTGTCGCGAGCATGATTTGTGCTCATTTGCACAAATTGTGCTCACGTTTTTACTCTCATTGAGTAATTAAAGAGGAGCTAGAAAGGAGTAGGAAGGTGAGGATCTTGGCATTGTGTCCCAATCTATCCAGGTATGTTTAATTTCTTTTATTTTTCTCTCAATTTAGTCATTTCCAATTTAGTCTTTTATCCCAAGAATCTAAATTAAAGAAATTTGTAGTTTTCTATTATAATTAAAAAAACCAACCTAATTTACATGTGATGGCTTAATAAATTGCAGCATATATAATAAAATGGAACCAGGAGACAATGTAAATCACTCGGAAGAAAACAAAGGAGAGAATAACCCTAACCCACCACAACCACCCATTGTAAATAGTCAAATTGATGAGGGGTTGGTCATATTAAGAACCCTTGAGGAACAATTAAGGGACACTACAGAGCCTAGTAGAGTCTCCCTCGTCACTTATTTGGACATCATTTTGAATTCCATTGCAAGTGACCAAGGTAAATTGACCTTTATTTTTTATTATAGGGCAAGAATGTATGATTATTATAGCATTGTTTTGGAAAGAAACCAAGTTAGAGACTTGGGAATTTCAAAACAACAAATATCGACTATGTTTAGGGATCCTAGAATTGGACAAGAACTATCATTGACCAAGAAACATCTCTCCATTGATTTTTCATCCATCCCCGTATTAGTCATAACTAGATGGATATGTGGTATATGGTTTTTGATAAACCTCCTTGCAATAACAAGGAGGTTACCTTATATTTTATGAGAAAAATGTGGGATGAGTTTATTTTGGGTAAGCATGTCAACTACTTTGACATGGGTGACTTTTAGGGGGTGGTTTGAGGGTCCGCACAGGACCAAGAGCATGACAGGCATGATCCCATGTTAGGTCCTCATCCCCCCATGAAAATGCCTAACCCCCCTACCCACCATCCTCTTGTTGCAGAGAGCTTGCAATAGGTACAACTATCCATTTCATCATTGACTCATAACCTAGTGCAATAGAGTATCTTTGTTGCACTATCTTGGTAGGAGGTTCCTACTAGTGACATTGATAGAGGGGTTAGAGGTTCAGCATGCACAACAGAGTACACAACTAACAATTTGAATTAGACCAATTTTCCTTCTAATTCCAAGAACACAAAAACAACAATTCCAATTGGACAAATTTGTCTTCCAATTCCAGGAAGACATAAGAAGATACAAACAATAATTCCAATTCCAAATGGACAAATTTATCTAACAATTTCTCCCACAATGTTATTGCAATAACACAAAACTATGTATGAATCAAACAACAATGATAAAATAAGAAAAAGCATGTTTTCTTTTTCTTATTTTATCATGTATACAGATGTCGAGGAATATTTGTTGGGCTTGAGATAGATGAGGTAGTGGAGTGTGCTTGGCACCAAAAAATGTCGAGTAGGAACGTGTGTGCGTTTCTGCTAGGCATAAACGAGCAACAAATACAAGGCTAAGAGAATGTGTGTGCTCTTTATGCAACATATATAGCATTTATTATAGACCAAACTTCTTTATGAATAAATATGTATAGGGGTATGGGGACAACTAGGACCTAAGGGGTTAGGATTGAAAATGTTTTCAAGCATAGAGAAATGGTTAGAGCACCAAGATGTGGGTGATGTGGATGCAAGGGTTGTGGGGGCTCTAACAAGAGGTATATGCATAGTGCACTTAGGGCTCGAGTGTGGAGGGGGTTAAGGGTTAAGTAAGGTTATGATTAGGCTTAGATGGAGATAGTGGGGTCGATCATGGTATAAATATGGATGTAGCTCTATGTCGTGGTTTAGGTCATGTTCTAGGTGTTTCCATGTATAGGTATTGTTATGTCTAGGTCTAGTTCTAGGTCTTGACATATCTAAGTGAAGGCCATTTATTTCCTTGTGATGTAGGGAGGGTGGGTGCAGAGAGAGGAAGAAATAGAGTGTGAGAGGGCAAGACAAAGAGAGTGAGAGAGAGAGTGAGGGACATGGAGATAGAGAGAGGGGGTAGAGAGAGAGAGAGAAAGAGAGAGAGGATGGGGGGGGAAAGAGGGAAAGGGGGTTATATAGAAGAAAATAGAGCAAGGTGGGGAGCGTGGGGGAGAGAGAGGAGGGGGATACAGGGAGTGAGCGAGTGAGGGTTAGATGCAAGAGGTAAAGAGAGAAGGGGGTAGAGATGGATTGTTTAAGAGTGTGATAGGGTGGGAGAGGAAGATCAATAGGGGGCTGGAGAGAGAGTGAGAGTGAGACTAACAATAATGAGAGAGATAAAGAGGTGGTAGATGTAGGAGAGAAATAGAGGAGATATAGTGGGAGGGAGGGACAAAGGGGAAGAGGGAGGGGAAGAGAGACATAGAGAGAGAGAGGAGGATACTTGGAGGGGGGAAGAGAGATATGGGAGGGAGGGAGGGAAATGGAGGAGGGAGAGAGAAAGAAAGAGGGAGAGAGTATAATATGGGGGATATAGAGAGGGAGTCGAAAATTGATTGTGAATAAAGAATATTGAATCCACTAAAATATTAGGTGAACAATCATATCCATAAAATATCATTATTAAACAGGAGGTATAGGCATATTGCACTTAGGGCTTGGGTGTGGAGAGGGTTAAGGGTAGATTATAGGTTGTGTGTAGGCTTAGATGGAGATACAGGGGTCTAGGTCATGTTCTAAGTCTAGTTCATGGTATAGGTCATGGTCATGTTCATATAAGTACTCATATAATTACTCCATCGAAAGAAGGAGAAAAACTTAAAACTCACCATATAGGCGAGGCTACATTTCTCTATTGCACATATCCTTTATTTTTGGTGATAACTTCCTCGCCTTTAGATGGACAAAGAGAGAGGGAGTATAACTAGGGGCAATGAGAAGGAGGCAGTGAGGGAGAGAGAAAGAGGGGAAAATATAGTGTGAGAGTGAGACTAACAACAAGGAGAGTGAAAGAGGTGGTATATGTGGGAGATAAAAAAAGGAGATATAGTGGGAAAGAGGGGGGGAAAGAGAGAGGAGGGGTGTGGAGAGAGAATGTGTAAGTGTGATAGGGGGGGAAGAGAAAGAAAGAGAGGGGGGGGTGGTCAAGGAGTGTGTGAGTGTGTGAGAGGGAGGGACAGGGAGACAAAGAGAGGGTCTAGAGAGAGAGTGAGAGGAAGGGGGGAGGAGAGAGAGAGGAGGATACTTGGAGGGGGGAAGAGAGATATGGGAGGGAGGGAGAAAGAGGGGAAAATATAGTGTGAGAGTGAGACTAACAACAAGGAGAGTGAAAGAGGTGGTATATGTGGGAGATAAAAAAAGGAGATATAGTGGGAAAGAGGGG
>ML777219.1:934807-965479 GCA_009831015.1 Picea engelmannii | reverse complement strand
GTGGGAGGGGGATAGAGACAGAGACAGAGGAGGAGGGAAGAAGGGGGAGAGAAATAAATATGGGGGGGAGGGAGGGTAAGAGAGGGAGGGAGTAGGGAGAGAAATAGATGGATGGAGAGAGAGATGGAGAGAGTCGAAGAGGGGGGATATAGAGAGGGAGTGGATCCTAGAGTGTGAGGCATGACAATGAAATGTCTAGGTATAGGTCATGGTCTAAGTCTATGTCTAGGTATAGGTATAGGTCTAGGTCTAGGTCTTGGTATTGACATGCCTTTGTAGGTCTAGGTCAAGGGAATTTCTTTCCTTACCATGAATTTCCTTGCAATGTACAACTCTTTCTAGTGTGTGAGAGTGTGGGAGGGAGAGATAGGAAGAAAAAGAGGGGAGGTACAAAGTGAGTGTGTTAGACTTTGGTAGGGAGAGAGAGGAAGACATAGAGGGGGATAGAAAGTGTGTGTGAAAGAGTGTGGGAGGGATAGAGAGGAATACAAAGAGGGGAGGTATAGAGTGAGTGTGTTAGAGTGTGTGAGGGAGAGAGAGGTAGACAAAGAGGGGAGGTAGAGAGTCAGTGTGTTAGAGTGTGGGAGGGAGACAAAGGGAGACATAGAGGGGGGATAGAGAGTGTGGGAGGGAAAGAGAGGGATACATAGAGGGGGGATAGAAAGTGTGTGTGCAAGAGTGTGGGAGGGAGAGAGAGGTATACAAAGAGGGGAGGAAGAGAGAGGAAGACATAGAGGGGAGATAAAAAGTGTGTGTACGATAGTGTGGGAGGGAGAGAGAGGAAAACAAAGAGGGGAGGTAGAGAGTGAGTTTGTTAGAGTATGGGAGGGTGAGATAGGTATACAAAGAGGGGAGGTAGAGAGTGAGTGTGGGAGAATTTGGGAGAGGGAGAGGGATAGAGAAAGACAAAGAGAACAGGTAGATACAAAGTGTTAGAGGGAGAGAGAGGGAGATAGAGAGGGCGGGTGGAGAGAGGCATAGTGGGAGGAAGGGAAGGAGAGAGGGAGACATATAAGGGGGGGTAGAGAGAGAGTTAGAGGTGTTGGGACCTTCGTTTTTGGTTTTAAGTTTCACAAGGAGGACTACAGTCCCAATTTTAGTCAAACACAAGTTTTGCAAGACACAAAGAAGTGGGGTAGTGGAGAAAAAAAAGAAACAGAAAACAGTTGTGAAAAGGGACAACCCAACACCAGTGAGGCAAAAGAAGTTGCAACAAAACAAGAATAAGAAAGCATGTGGAGTCTAAATCTAAAAGATCCCACTCATCCTATATGTATGTGATGCATATGATTGTAAAAGGGTTGGGTGTAGTTGGTTGGATGTTGGTTTTTGTCATAGATGTTAGATGGCATAACTGATATAGATTCATAGATGGTATAGAGGGCACAGACAGATTAAAGGTTCTGTGATTGTAATTTGTATACATTTTGGGGGAAAAGGGTAGATAGAGCTCTGAGACATGAGTCCATAGCCAAAATCTTATAGCCGTGTCTTGATTTGTATCTCTGGGATTGTACTCGAGAAGATCTTTTGATAATATATATGGAAGGACCTAAAATTTTGAAATTACTGTGTCATTTTGTGTTTATGCTTATGAATTGTCTCCTTACAGTACTTCTTTATGTTTGATAAGATCAATGAGTTGTCTCTGTTTACAAATTCTTTCGCAACTTGATTATATTTATTTTCCAGTTATGAATAAGTTTAGATCCGTTATGTGGTTAGTATGTCTTGCGCAAGATCATGGTGAACTTTGAATATTCTGGAAACCTGCTTAAGTATTCTCCTTGCAGTTCCCTATATTCTTGTCCTGGTTGCGCTTACGGTGAGACTTCTTCTCTTCAAAGGAGATGAAAATTCCAGTTCTCTAGAATACTCGGTACCTTTTGTTGGTAATCGGAGAATGACCCTGGTCTGATAAATTCCATGCCAACAAAATGGTTTCGTTGTCAGGACCTGCATAAAAGGGGAACCTATAGGGAGAATGCTTCCATGGATTCACCGATCCAATATTCATCAGTGGTGGGAGAACAATTGTGACGCCTTCATAAGGAAAGAAGTGGAGCTATGAGGGAAATCTGTGAAATATACACATGAGGTTGTCTTTTACTTAGAAAGATCGAGTGACCAGTACGAGATATTTTGGTTTAAGTTCTCCGAAGAACTTTTCCACTGGATAGAGAGGCTCCAAGAAGCTCTGGAATTCCAAGAACGAGTCAAGAATACCTGCGCTTGGGATACAAAAAATATCACATCACTTCATCCGTTGGATTGTCCTGTAATGCGAGCGGTCGATTTCTGGGTCAACACAACATTAGAAGGATACATTATCAAGTTTACAGCTGAGAATCATCAATATTTTTCATGGGCAGAAGCAGATTTCAAGAAAGACGCAAGGGGAAGACTATTGAGAGAAATCGCCCTGTGGATTAAGTTTTTCTTAATGGAGGAAGGGATGTTGACTATTTTCCCAACTGATATGGAAGCGTAAACACCCTCACTTGGGGTGGGGTGATTTTGGGTTGGAGTCATGGCCTGAGAGAGGGGAGAGGGTTATTTGACAAATGGGGGAGCAGCAAGAAACAGACTCAAGGGATGAACGAGCCTTGAAAAGAACAACCATAGTTGAGAAGTGGTGGCACGGTAAGATAAAGAAAGAAGTAAAATAGTCCAAGAAGTTGCGGAAATAAGTTGGACCAGGAGAATTCAAGGAAAGACAGATGAAAGAGTTGTGAAAGATGAGAAGACAGGAAAGAATGACCAGTCAAAGATTGAACGAGAAAGAAGTCCCCAAGAGGGTGGACATGAAGAAGAAGGTGTAGTAGCATGGGAAAAGGAAGTCGGCATGGATCTTGAAGAAGAGAGAGAATATTCAGCCCCGATACCAGGAAATATTGAGAATCTGGCTAAAGAGACCGCTCCAGAGGATGAGAATGAGACCCCCCAGATCAAAGAAACCTGGCTCGAAGCTAGTGGCACCAGCCCTGAATCACCCATACCCCAAGTGTCTTATATACAAGTGGTAAATTATATACTACCTTATTATGTTATTTATTTTCCATTACAGTCAGTTAGTCAGTCACAACTGAGAAGCTCAAATACTAGGAGGATATTGGGATCCCCTGGTAGATCGCAACCAGGACCGTTAGGTTTTATCTTGGTAGGAGAAGTAATATCAGTAATGGATGGTAACGCGGGAGGTTTTATTGATCGATACCCAAAATTTTGGGGTAAGGGAGACGAAGATGTTGAGAAAAATTAGTTCTTATGTGAAGCAATCTGGAGGTCCAGAGGGACTCTGGATGAGAATAAACTAGTTGAGTTCCATACTACTTTGAGAGGTCGTGCTCTCAAATGGTACATGAAGGCCATTGATCCAGAAGTACCAGGAGTGCAAGTTCAAGCATTCAGAATTGACCAGGTATGGACAAAGTTCATAAGAGATTTTAAGCTACCTCAGTCAGAACAACAAGCTATGTCTGAGTTGTGGGAAATTCATCAAAGGGAAGGTGAATCAGCTTGGGAATATAACCAGAATTTTAAAGATGCTATAGGGAGGTTAGTGCATCTAATTCATGAGGAACATCAAAGAGAATGGTATATCGAGGGATTTCTACCTTTGACACGGATTCCATTAACAGAATAGTGGATAGCCACTTTGACAGATGCCTTGGAACAATCAATGAAGTTTCAATCCATGGAAGGATATCCGGGGAAACGGAAAGTGACCAGACCCCCAGCAGACGCAAATCTAGCACAACTACAAGGAAAAATATCAACGCTTACAGATAATATTCAAGAATTGATGATACCTAGACTAGAACGACCCCAAGTTTGGTGTACCGGATGCTACACAGAAGGACATATGGCGAACGAATTTCCACGGATGAGGGGAATGGTACCTCCTCAGAATCTAATGGGACCCTTACTAGGACCCATGGGAGGAGTTGCGCAAGTATCCCCAAATTTACCATTCCATACCCCAACCCCATATCATGTTTTTCCAGGTAATCAAGAAGCACCATCAGTTGAGTATTGCAAGATTTTCCAAATCCATGGGCATGGGCCAAGACAGTGTCCCATTATTCATAAGTATTCAACAATACTGAATACTATGCATTGTGAGTTTTGTGCATCTACCACACATGTTACCAATCAGTGTAGAGCATTGGATGCATTTGCGGACAGACTGGATCAAACATCATTCAAGGTGAATGAAACCCCTCAGGGACCAGGAAGAGGTCGAGGAGGTGGAGCTAGAGGAGACTTGAGAGGAGGAAGAACCAAGGGAAGAGGACCAAGTATATGCTACAACTATGATGAGCAAGGCCACATTGCTAGAGATTTTCCTCACCCAAGGCGACCATGGTTTTCTCACTTTAGAACCAATGGGAATGAAACTAAAGACTGCCCAGAGCTAATTGCAAAATGGGAAGATTAGGTACATTAACTAAGAACTAATCTTATCAGTTCAGAGATAAAGAGAGTCATTAAAGGACAACTACCCAACCTTAAAAATCATTACTCGAGGAGGAGAAAAGACTGGCGCAGATGTCGATAATTTACCTCAAATCCATAAAGTAGCTCCTAAGGTTGACAGGTATGATCCTCTGAAACAAAAGATATTCTTTAAAAATGAAATAGAAGTATTCTAGAGTATCCCTGGGCCTGAGATGCAAGAAAAACCCCCTCAGCCTATCGTTTATCCTAAAGTTGTGCTAGTCCTCGCTTCACCCCCTACACCTCAAAACCCTATAGTTCTTATGAGACAACCTGAGCAGTGAAAAAATGCAGTTGACCTTTAGTTTCAGCTATTTTCCGATATTCTTGGGAATGACCAGTTGACAGAAAAATTGTGCAATGCCCTATACCTAGTCGTAGGAACTAAAGAATCTCCAAAAACTACAATAAGGACTAATCTTCCTGAAAAAGAATACATAGAGAGTGTAGAGATGGAAAATACGAACTTGAAAAGAGTTTAGATTAGCGGCAGCCCAGTTAGATGAGTTTGAGATTAAGGATGTTATGTTAGATCTAGGATCTAATGTCAATATACTTCCTAAAAATACTTGGGAAGATTTAGGAAAACCACAGTTGACATATTCCCCAATCCAGTTAAGAATGGCCAATCAGTATTGTATTTTTCCCATAGGAAGACTGGAGAATGTGGATATAGATGTTGTGGGAGTGAAGACTGTAGTTGATTTTGAGGTGATTGAAATCATGGGGGATAAGGACCCTTATCTTGCACTACTTGGTATTGATTGGGATTACGAAAAACTATGTGATGATTGACCTAAATAAAGACACTATGACATTTGAGGTAGATAGAATTAAAGTAGTTCAACCCTTGGATTCGTATGTAGGCCCTCGATACACGAAGCCAACAGAAAACAATATGGAAGGATAAGACTTGGATCAATTGTACATTGTATTAGAAAGAATGAGAGAAGACTTCATAAATCCTACTGTTGATGGATCAGTAAGTTGGAGGAGCATATAATCGGTGAACGAAGATTCAGAACTGGCATTTGACAATTGGCAACAAGGTTCATATGAAACATTTTCAAGAAGATGCGCAACTGTCAGAGAAACTATATGGGTTGGAACCGAGGTCATAGAACACTCGGTATACGATGGTACCTCAGAACTTGACAATTTTTTGGTCAGCATGGAAGAAAATATAGCGGAGGAACAAAGGATATTAGTTTTGGACATAGCCCTCTAGGACACCCCTGCCAGATGGTGGAATAATAAAAAAGGATTAGTTGAGAACTGGGACAATGTGAAGAAAGCTATATGTTATAGATTTTAAGACAAGGAGCAGTTGGAATCAGAGATGCGGATGGATTTTCAAGTTGTGCAATTGTTCAATGGACAGTCTGATCCTAAAGAACATATTGAACAATGCATGAGACATTGTCAAGTTGTGGAAATACCATCTCGCTTATGGGTTCAATTATTTCTCCATTCACTAGGTCCAATCCCAAAATCTTGGTACATGCATGAAGAAACCAGAAGGCAAACCAGTGACTAGAAAACATTGGTAGATCAATTTTGCAAGGAATTCTCATTTACAAGTAAGTACCTTGAGCTTAAAGTAGTCTTGCAAATAATTAAAGAATTCATTTTTACCGATGCTAGTGAACGAAAATCAGACCTAATGGTATGTGCAAAGCATAGCCAAGCACTTCAGTCTAACCTTCACCTAGAATCAGACAAGAGACCTATATAATGTTATAAAATTGAGAAGGATTTGGAAAACCCAGATGATTTATAAGAATTAAGAAACTTAGCCATTAAGGAAACAGAAGGAAGCAAAGAAATCCATAACAGTATACCTAGCCAAACTGATAGTTCTTATAATTATCCATTGAAGTTGTGTAAATTCAATATAGGAACTACAAAGCAACCTAAGATAGCTATGGTGGGAGATTACTGGGATGAGAAAACTAGCCAAGAAATACATAGCCTGTTGCAAGAGTATGAGGACTTGTTCCCAAAGACATTTTTAGAGATAAAAGTGATTAAAGGAGCTATGGGAGAGATGAAAATTGAACTAAAACTAGGATCAAAGCCTATAAGGCATAGACCATATTGCTTTAACCCCATAGTGAAAGAGAAGTTTGATGGAAATAGACAAGATGTTGGAGGCTGGACTCATTTTTGTAGTGGAAGAGGCAAAATGGGTTAGCCCAATAGTCATCCAGAGAAATAAAGGTATAGAGGACATTAGGTTCTGTGTAGACTATAGAAACCTTAACTATGCCTGTGTGTGTGACCTTTTCCCAACACCTTTTACTGATGAAGTACTAGAACAGGTTGCAGGGAAAGAATCGTACTCATTTACAGATGGATTTTCAGGGTATCACCAAGTAAGGATTGTTGAAGAAGACAAGAAGAAGACCACAATCATAATAGAATGGGGATCATTTGCATATAATGTGATGCCCTTCAGCCTAAAGAATTCCCTTGCAGTTTTTTCTCAGATTTTTATAGCATCTTTCCGAGAATTTATTCACAAGTTTATAGAAGTTTATATGGATGATTGGACGATATACAGTCTACTCAAAGAACATGTAGCACTACTATGTCTGATGTTTGATAGATGTAGGGAATTGCAGATATCGTTGAACCTCAGAAAGTGTATCTTTTGTGTGCCACATGGAAATTTGTTAGGCCATATAGTATGTCGAGAAGGAGTACTGGTAGACCTAGCCAAAGTTGTGGTTATTGTGAACATGCCTCCACCTACGAGTGCTAAGCAGTTTCACTCCACGCTGGGGCACATGGGGTACTATTGCAAGTTTATCAGAAGATATGCAAACATTACTGCACCCCTGGAAAATCTAGTAAACAAGTTGAAAGTGTTCCAGTGGACGCTAGAGTGTGATAAAGCATTCAACGTCCTAAAGGAAAAGATCAACACAACACCTATTATGATATTTCCAAACTAGGGAAAAAAAATCATGTGCACACAGATGCATCAGGTATTGCCTTGGGAGCCATCTTAGCGCAACCAAGAGATGTACCCATGGATCAGCCTATCTATTTTTCTAGCAGGAAGTTGGTGTAAGATGAGCACAAATATACCACCAGAGAAAGGGAGGGATTAGCTATGATTTACACCTTACAGAAGTTTATAAATTACTTGTTAGGCTCTCATTTTAAGTTCTTTACTGATCATTCTGTGTTGAAATATCTAGTTAACAAGCCTGTTCCGGAAGGAAGAATTTGTCGATGGTTTTTACTGTTCTAGGAATTTTCATTTGAGGTGATCATTAAACCTGGAAGATGAAACATGGGGCCTGGTCACCTGTCTAGATTAGAGTAAGGAGAAAGTGGCGGAGCAGTATATTATCATCTCCCAGATGCAGACCTGTTCCAGGTTAAGGCCATACCAGAATACCTGGAAAACATAACAGTCTTCTTGAGTACATGGGTCTGCCTAGAAACGTACTCCGCAACTCAGAAACGTCATATGGTGGTTAGAGAAACAGACTATCAATTGATTATGGGGCAATTGTATAAGTTGGGCCTAGATAGAATCCTCACAATATGTGTCTTAGATCATGAAAGAAAAGACATATTGTGGGAATGCCACAGTGGAGTTATGGGAGGCCATGTTGGAGGAAAGGCCATTGTGCAGAAGGTCCTCCAAGCTAGATTATGGTGGGCCATGCTCTTCAAATATGAAAAGGAATATTATATATCTTGTGACATCTGTCAAAGAGTGGGAAATCCTTTAGTCTGTTGCAGAGATATGACCTTTGGGAGTAGTCAGACTCATGCAACTGGATGGTATACTTCAACCAGGATGGGTGAATGGTGCTCGCCTGAAACCCTATATGTACCAGATCTGAGCTAAAGGATTGTCTCTCTAGTCCAAAGGAGCATGTATAGTAGTTAGATTTTAATTTGTTTTTCAATTTCTGTGAATTCAGTTAATAAAGTCGAAGTGTGCATTGTTGCACCACGACATGTAGTTCATGTTTTTGTCTAAATGTTGTTTTATGCAGAACTACTTACTCAGTAGCGTAGGATCAGAAAATATGTGAATCTATTAATGACAGTCATTAAATGTGACGGGGACCCTTTGTGGTCGGAGGGAGAGCGAATCTGAATGCAATCCTAGTCCATGTGCCACACGAACCTAGTCCAGGCATAGCCTTTATTACCGCTACAGTAACCCATCTGAATTTTGTTAAACCATAAAGAGGTGATACGTGAATATGCCATCGGTATTTGTGCCATGATTCCCATCCGTTAAACAGTAAGGTCTGGAATTGGCCATTTCCCTGACCAACTTGCTTAGTAAATGTCATGATCACCCAATAGATTTACCCAATTAAACAGTCCCGTCGAAAAACTCAAATCCAAGTTGTGTCTATAGGGTTAATGATGAATAGCCTTAGCAGTTATTACAGGACTTGTCAGCTAAGCCCGAGTATAAGGTTATGTGAACTCAGTGTAAGACGCATTGTTTCCTAGAGAGAACTTAGTGCCTTGTGAATTTTGAATTGTGCTTAAGCCTGTGCAATCCCTCAACCCTTAGTTGTGATACCCAATCCTAGTTTATCCTGTTGAAGTGTGTTGAAATTGCATAATCACCATGACAAGAGCTACAGGGAGCAGAAGTGTTTTTTCTAAGGATGCAGTGCCGGACGAGCCTTGTGACCCCTGGGTTGAGATCGTGGGTGATATCAAAGGGAAGGTCGAGTAAGTCAAGCTCCTCGACCTCTACCTGATAGACTAGATTATGTTCCCGCAGATGAATATCGATGTCTTCTGGAGTGTCCCTCCAAATGAGTTGGGAGGAATGCATTTTGTGCCAAAAATGAAGTCCATTGCTCAGTTTAACTCCACTATTATGAATCTTAGGGATTTTCCAGTTTTAGGCACCACTAGAGAAGTTGTGATATGTACCAAGTTTCTCATTATCAAGGTACACGACAGAAGTCTGTGGTTGGATAGAAGATACCCAATTCACGCAGAGTTAATTCATCAGTTGACTGGATTATCCATCAAGGCGAGGATGTATCCAAAGGTTTCCAAGGTCCCAACAAGCACGGGAAGAATAAGGGGGAGCCCGGTTTATATGAGATATTTCATACGTAGAGGAGGGGGAACACAACCAAGATTGACCCCATTCTACCCGAGACGGTCAGGACCGGTTTCTATGTAATTTATATCAAGGTCATGCAGTCTTATTACAAAGGAGAATGTACATCGGATGCCTTATCAGTGGAAGATTTTTGTGCCAACCACGTTGTATTCAACTTGTGCAGTTATTTACTGGAAGAACTCTTGGTGGCTTGTGAGGAAGCACAAGATAAGGGTGGCACTTTCACATACGACTACTTGTTGGTTTTGTTTGCAATGTTGAAGTGGATGCCACCTGCAAGAAGACTGCTATCGCCAGTAGATAAGGGGCGATTGGAAAAGATGTTCGAGCCTTGGCACTCAAGTTCGGACTCGGAGAATACTACCTTCAACAACACAGTGTTCTCCAAATGGTACAACATGTTGCTAGACGCAACTCAGAGGTTGTGCATTCCACAAGAATTTCTCAACCTCAACACGTGAACACTGTATTCGGCATGAACCACCACCATACATTTGTATGGACAAGGCATGCTGGCATTTTATTTGGATGAGGAGGCCTTAAACAAGGAGGTTATGTCATAGTTCAGAGTCAAATTCAACCCGCGCAAGTCAAGGATACACTACCTACTGTCGGAGGAGCTACTGAGGAAAATAAGTCAGGAAGCAGGGGTAGGACCGAGCTCGGGCTCGGAGGAAAAAAAGAAAGATGCCCCCAGTGCCGACAGATTTAGAGAAGGAGGAAGAGATGCAGTCGTTGGAGTGAAAGAAGAGAACATTTCTTATGTCCCCACATCTTCCAGAGAAATCCATGTTGACAGGTAAGGATGTCAACGAAATTCTCACTGTTGCCTTTATCGGAGACCCAATGGCTAAGAAACCCAGGACGGGGATCTCCCCAAGTAAGGTTCTAAAACCCCAACCCATATCATCCATCATTCCTCACACTCACTCAACAACTCGGGAAACCCACATTATTGATATCCAGGATGACCCTGAGCCTGACACCACTCCATCCACCACCATCATCACTGAACAACCCCCATCACCCCCACAACCCCAATCGCCACCTTGTTAAATCGCCATCCCGTCCCAAGCCACTGACCTGGAGCCCATGCAGTTGGACCCTCCCAAGATACCTGAACAGAGACCAGAACTCACTGGTACAAACCCCAACCTACCCGAACAAAAACTAGAACTCATTGGGCCAAACCCTAAAGGCCAGAGCGAATAGATCATACCCTTTGTGCCAATTCAGGATACTCCATCTTCAACGGAGATGAAAACTGTGCCAAATCCACAAGTCCTAAGTCCTCAATGACCAAGGTTGAGAGTGTTATCGAAAAGAGTGCAATTCCAGAAGCTGAGGTCCACAAAGAGGAAGAAGTACCAGAGGTTCAGCAGGAACCTGATACAGCATCAGGAAAGAGTGCAACATCGATGCAGGAACAAATGGAGTTGGTACTCAAAAACCCACAATAGCGCATAGAGTTGATGCAACTTTACCTAGGAAGAATAGAAGTACTAACTTTCTTTCCGTCAGTAGTGAGGTTGAGGCTTGCGCCAGGACCATATACAAGAGAAGAGGAGGTGGAGACACCTTCAGAGAATTCAACAGCCAGTGGAATCTGAATACAGATCCGAGTACCCAGGGAGGCCACCCATTCTTCTGCTAACCTCGTATAGTGGAAAAAAGAACAAATGGTCGGGATGATCAGAGCCTCAACTAATCAACTGGAGTAGAGGCTCCAGTAGGCCGAAAGGAATGTAGAATTTGCAAGGGAGGAAGCACTCATTTCCCAAGCACGTAGAACAAAGGAGGAATACGCCAAGATCCAAGTGGAGCATAAACTAGAAAGAGTCCAGGAGAAGCTTGTCAAAGCCTAGCCAGAGATAAGGAAGGCAGCACCACAACTACTGGAATCCAATGTCGTGGGAGAGCCGAAGTAACAGATCGAGCTACTCCGGGGAGCATGGTCATTGTTTTCCATTCATGTAGAGAAGTTGGAATTACAGTTGTGGAAGAGTCATCATGAAGTAGAGAAACAACCTCGGAAGCTTCAAGAGCAGATGGAGAAATTTGTGCTAGAAGGAAATAGTGCTCGAGCAGCACTACACAAGCACACAGTAGAATGCACAAGGATATTCTGTGAAGTTAGCAATTGGATGGGAATTATTGCAAGGTGCAACCAAACTCTGGAGGATATGCGTGCAAGGATACATTCGCTCAATGAAGAAGTTGTGGTCACCATGGATCCGTTGGAGCAGCAGGAGAAATTTGATCAGATCAAGTAAGCATACAATGAGTTGAATGCTTTGTTTGAAGCATAATCAGTAGCCAAGAAAGAGTTGCACAAATTTTGACCTGTCGTTCAGACAATGTATATGTAGATGCATCAGGTAGATGATACAGCTGATTCTGAATAGAACTCCTTGGTCACATCCAAGCCTAAAGGATGCATTACAGATGCGACTCAACAATTTGTAGTTGAAGCCTCACTCCTTGCCAGGAAGTGGCAAGAAAAAATTGTGTTCTTTCAAGAAGTCAGGAAGTAGGCCTTAGAGTTGGTCCCATAGTTGGGCCCTTCATTTGAAGAGGTGGAAAAGAAAAAATAGCAAGAACAAGATGAAAGAAAAGTGGATAAGGAGGACAAAGGAAATCAATAGGTACTCCTAGAAGCCACGAAAGAGCCAAGGACTTGACTCGAGAGTGAGTCAAGGATTGTGGTCAAAGCCTATTGGGCCCTTTGTTTTTGGTTTGAAGCTATGTAAGGAGGACTACAGTCCCAATTTTGGTCAAACATGAGTTGCGCAAGCCACAAATAAGTGGGATAGTGGAGCAAGCAAAGAAACAAAAAATGATTGTGAAAAGGGACAGTGCAACACTAGTGAGGAAAAAGAAGTTGCCGCAGAACAAGAACAAGAAAGCATGCGGAGTATAATTCCAAAAGATCCCACTCAGCCTATATGTATGAGATGCATATGATTGTAAAAGGGTTGGGTGTAGTTGGTTGTTTGTTGGGTTTTGTCATAGATGTTAGATGGCATAGCTGATATAGATGCATAGATGGTATAAAGGGCGCAGACTGATTAAAGGTTTTGTGATTGTAATTTGTATACATTTTTGGGGAAAAGGGTAGGTAGAGATCTGAGACATGAGTCCAGAGCCAAAATCTTGTAACAGACTTGATTTGTATATCTGATATTGTACGCGATAATCCCTCCTGATAATAGACATGGAAGGACCTAAAATTTTGAAATTATTGTGTCATTCTGTCTTTATTCTTATGAATTGTCTCCTTACAATAATTCTTTATGTTTGATAATATCAATGAGTTGTCTCTGTTTACAAATGCTTCTGCAACCTGATTTTTTTTATTTTCCAATTATGAATAATTTCATATATGTTTTGTTGTTATTCTTTCTTGCGCAAGGTCATGGTGAAATTTGAAGATTCTGGAAACCTGCTTAAGTATTCTCCTTTCCCTCCCCTATCTTCTTGTCTAGGTTGTGCTTCATGTGAGACTTCTTCTCTTCGGAGGAGATGAAAATTCCAGCGCTCTAGAATACGTGATGCCTTTTATTGGTAACTTAAGAAGGACCATGTTCTGATAAATTCCGTGCCAACAAGAGGAAGGGGGGGATACAGAGGGAGAGAGAGAGAGAGGAATGGAGAGAGAAATGGTTGAAGAGAGAGTGAGATTAATACTAACAATGAGGAGAGACAGAAAGTGTGGGAGAGAGGTGGAAGATAGAGGGGAGGGAGGGACAAAGGGGTGGAGAGAGAGAGAGAGAGAGAGAGGAAGAGGAGGGGAGATAGGGAGTCTGAGGCATGTCAAGGTAAGGTCTACGTCTACGTATTTCCATTCCTTGTGATGTCTAAGTATTTCCATGTCTAGGTATTACCATATATAGGAGTGTGAGGGAGAGAGAGGGAGACAGACATGGGGGTAGAGAGGGAGATAAATAAGGTGGATATATGTAGGAGAGAGAGAGCAGGGGGGGGAGGGACATAGGAATGACCTATAGGAAGAAAAATAGGGGAGGTATAGAGTGATTATAGAGTGTGGGAGGGAGAGAGAGGTAGAAAAATGGGGGAGGTAGAGAGTGAGTGTGTTAGAGTGTGGGAGGGATATACAGGGGGGGTAAAGATAGTGGGACAGATAGAGAGGGAGAAATATAGGGGGGATAGAAAGTGTGTTTGAAAGTGTGTAGTAGGGAGAGAGAGGTAGACAAAGAGGGGAGGTAGATATTGGGTGTGTTAGAGTGTAGGAGGGAGTGAGAGGAAGACAGAGAGGGGGTATAGAAAGTGTGTGTGAGAGAGTGTAGGAGGGAGAGAGAGATAGACAAAGAAAAAGAGGGGAGGTAGAGAGTGAGTGTGTTAGAGTGTGGGAGAGGGAGACAGAAATACAAAGAGAAGGGGTCGAGTCAAAGTGTGAGAGGGATGGAGAGGGGGACAGAGAGAGGGGGTAGAGAGAGGGATGTTGAGAGGAAGGGGGGGCGGGGTTAGAGAGAGAGTGGAGGAAGGGGGGGATACAGTGTTATAAAAACAGGATCACGGAGCAATAAAATAAAATAAAATGAGGAAATAAAAAAAAAGATACACAATACAATAGAGACAGAAATATATGTGGTTCACCTAGTGTGGACTACGTCCACTAGAGAAATTTCCAGGTGATTCCTTTTTATTATCCATAAAATGAAGGGATACAACCTACAACATGCCCGTTGTAACTTCCTATTCTTTATCTCATAGTATCCTCCCTTAGAATACAATATTCACTATCACACACAACCACAATACAATTCCCTCATAAAAGAGGGTTTCCTTCTAGGGAAAAAATCCCTAACATAACTTCTACCATCTGATCTGCGACCTTATAATGAATGATCCAGATTGACTACGAAATTACAATATTTTACACGGAATTTTTTTCCAAAATTTCACTTCGAGGGAACTGCCCTCGAATCCCCCGCCAGGGGGGGTTCTCCATTAATTGTCACCCCTCCCCCCCCTTGGATCCCCTTGACAACAATAGTGGGGGGGGGGGGGGGGGGAATCTGCCCCACACCCCCCTGTCAAGAAATTTGATCCAAGAATGGATGAAACAAACCTATGAATCAAGAATATAATCAGGCTCCACAACCAACATACAGAGGGGGACAGAAAGGGGTAATAGTGAGAGAAAGAGGTCCAGATAGAGTGATATTGAGACTAACAACAAGGAGATAGATAAAGGGTGGGAGAGAGGTGGAAGAGAGAGTGGAGGGAGGGACAAAGGGGCAGAGGGAGAGAGAAAGAGAGAAAGAGTGGAAGAGGGGGGGATAGCAAGCGAGTGGGTGTGAGAGTATGAGGCATTTCAAGGTAAGTTCTAGGTCTACATATTTCCATACCTTGTGATGTCTAAGTATTTCATGTCTTGGTCTTACCATGTATAGGAGTTTGAGGGAGAGAGAGGGAGATAGACAAGGGGGGAAGAGAGGGAGAGTGAGAGGGAGATAGAGAGGGGGGGTATATGTAGGAGAGAGGGAGGGAGAGAGGAGCGAAGGAATGAATTTTAGGAGTGTGTTCATGTTCCTAGAGCGTGTGCAAGTTCCTAGACAGCGTGTGCACTCCTAAGAATGTGCACGCATTCTTTTGAATTCAATTTTTTTGGTCGGGATTGACAAGGTGTATGCTGACGTGGTTGGCTCAGATTTAGGTTTGGGATGACAAACTAGTGGTTCGATCTACAAATTGATAAAAAAAACTCCATTTTTGTGAATACCCCTCTATATATTTGTCTTTGGCGTTATTTTTATACATGCTAATCAATTCAGTTATTGACGAAATTATAGACATAGATAGAGTTGGCTATGCAAATTTCAAATATATAATAAAAAAAAAATTGATATTGTTTACTATTTTTAATCTATTTTTTTCTTTACATTGATCAAAATCCTTAAATACATATCTCTCTTATTTATGCTATAATGTTTCCTTTGCTTAACCATTTCTCAAATGAGTTATATGGGGCACTAGAGGAGACCGATACCTACGATGTGAAAAACAAATGTGTTGATCATGTTAAGACCTTCTTAGCCTGCATGAACAAAATACATTGTAATTTCAGGTATATTTTAACTTTGATAATTTAAAAAAGAATACAAAATTAATATCAAAAATTTCAAAAAAATACACGGCATAAGAAAAATAGGTTCTCTACAAGTATGCAGGTTTCTAGAATGAAATTCCATTGTTAAGGTACTGAACACCTGCACAAACAAAACCATAAATCTTATATTTTGTTGGAAAAATAAGATACCACTGTTAGAAAAAATCAAATTTGACATAGTTATTCACAATTTCTATGAATAAAAGTTGTATATTAAGAAATATAATTAAATTTCCTACATTTCATCTTCTTGCACCATATTCAAATTCATTGTAAAACTACCTTGAATAATCCCTCCAAGTTAATATATTGTTATTTTTCTAGGTTTGCATTGCCACTAACGCATCATGAGAGACCGTCATTAACTTGCACATACCCATAATACCTCCTTGTTTAGGAAGTATTTTGGTGAGGAAAATTTTCCTTTACTTTATGCTTTGTGTATCACTTTAATTTTTCTGGAAGTTGTCCTTTCAACCCAATCTTCCATAGGTAATGTTGCCCATGTATCGCAGTTCTCGACCGCTTCTACAAAATTGTTTCCTCTGCCAATATACTTGAGCATCTGGTGATAAGTCCATGATGGAAGGTAGGACCCGCTCCTCCTCCTAATCCAACATGGAAGGCTTGTAGAGTTTGAGGTTCTCCACATTCACTGCCATAGAAACTTGATCTTCTTACCAGGAACCTATAGTGTTTCCTTGTTTAGTTGTAACCAAACTATGTCTTCCACTTTGAATGTTTTTTTTGTTCTATGTTGATCATATCATACCCTGTACCTTTCTTATGATCTATTAATTATCTCTTGTACTAAAAAATGGATCTACCTAATCTTTTCGACAAACTTATTTTCTTTTAATGCTTCTCCCATGGTGTCTTCCATCAATCCTTCTTGTTGTCCATAAAAAATATCCAAGGGAGAAGGTGTTAAATACCCAAAACAAGTTTCAAAAGGAGAATTATGAGTAGAAGTGTGGAATGCTCTGTTATAGGAGTGTTGTATGTACGTCATATTTTTATCCCAGGTCTTTAGATGCATCTGATTTTAACCCCTTATAAGCTACACCAAAGTCTCATTGATTGCTTTTGTATGTGGATGGAATGTTGTAGATCTCTTCAACTTAGTGTCCATCTTCTCCCACAATGTAGTCCAAAATGTACTGAGAAATCTAGTATCACTATCTAAGATGATAAGTGCACCCAAACATGTTAAAAGAACATGTTTGCTTCTTCTTGTCCTTTTTTTGGTCAAAGTGGTTGCAAAGAGAAATTATTTAAATAATAAAGTGGATGCAACAAGAAAGTAGTTAAGGGTAAATAAGTTTTGATTTGACTAATTAAGGAATTGTTAGTTACACCAAGAAAGTGGTTAGCCCTAAAAAGTGGAGAAAGGGGTAAAACAATTACAAGGAAACTTCTTGAGGAAGGAACTTGGAAAGTATAAATAAGAGAGTAAGGAACTCCTATTAGTACCTATGTAACTATTAAAATTTATTGAATATCCATTTTTTGAAAGGTTATTTGCAGGTATACATTGACAATTATGAGAAATCGTAGGTATGAAGATATGAAGGAAAGTCGAGGGTAAAGTATCAGAGTTGCAACAAACTCAAGTAAACCTAATTTCTGAGAAATATGTGAGTTGCAGATCATAAGGGCACATATGCATGAGGGTTTCAGTGGAGTAAAGTGTGGATACCCACAAGACGTAGAAGAGAAAAGCGCAGATCTATAGAAGGGTTTGTGCAAGCTTGAGAAGTGATGCTTGTTCCAAGTTGTTAAGGCTGAGGATGGTCTATTGGTTTAAGATCTAAGGCACCAGGTCAGTTACAATGTGCAAAGGTAAGTCTCTATGCTTATGAGGTTATAACTTAGTGATGTTGTGGAACATGCTTAAGGAATGACTTTGTGAGGTTTGGCATATGCTCTCTTGGATGTATGGTATATGTTGTCGAATATTGTTGGTGCATGTCTAAGTGTTATTGGTATATCTTGTGGCACATTGTGAGAGGTCTTTATTAGTGATCTTGGTATATGGTTAATGCATTTTTTATGCTACATAAGAGTGAGGTTTTGGCACATAGGTTCATGTAATGGTTTATGGTATTTGGTTTATGGATAGTGTGATGTATTGATAGAGGCCCTTTGTTAGTTATCTTAGAGTATGTCTTTGGTTCATGGTTGATGTATTTGTTGTGGTACAGATTGGTACTTGGTTGTGATTGGTATATGCTTGGTAGATGCATGTGTGGATGATGGTTGTGAGTTGTTATGAGTAGTTTTTTTTGGTGCACATCCTGGTGATATTGTGCATATGGTTGATAGTTGTTTTGGTGATTGGTCTTGGTGATTAGATCATGTTTGGTTGATGAGATTATTGTTACAGATTGTTTGTACAGGTTGTTTTGTACAAGTAGTTACAGGTTGCTGGTACAGGTTGATATGACAATTTTTACGGTGATATTTTGATAGAAGCATAGACAATGACAGTGAAACTAGGGATATTTTTGTAGTATTCTGCTAGTTTCATAGAAGAGAGTTGTGAACATCCGCAAGTTGCAATAAAGAGAGACGCAGAAATCCATGAGTTGTGGTAAAGAGAGACACAGACATGTGTGTGTTGCAACACGGACAAGTCACAGATCTATATAAACAACTTGGAGAATATTGGTACAGGTTGTGACAGGTTTTTAGTGACAATTTTGACAATGATAGAGTTGATTCAGTGATATTGACAGGTTGTCTACATTTAGCATTTATACTTCAAGGTGGTTGGACGGTGCAAGGATAGGTGGTTATAGTCACCTTCTAGTTAGAGCTGGAGAACTAGGGAGTTGGAGCTTGAGAATTAGAGGGTTGGAGCCAGAGAATTGGGGAGTTGGATCTTCCCTCGAGTTGGAGCCTCCTTTTGGTTTGAGCTAGAAAATTGGAAGTTGGTGCTTCCTTGAATGTAATTCTTTGACATATAAGAAAAAAATTATGTGGTTTTCTCCCACATTGTGTTTCCACGTAAAATAATGGTGTATTGTGTATTGTGTGGATGTGTATATTATTGTTAATTATGCACTGATGGATTTTAATGTTTATGATGCAATAATATATTGATGATGAACTGACAAAAATTGTTGAATAAGTTAAAAAAATATACATTGTGGTCAAAAGGATTAATGCGTGGTATAAATTGCTCATTAGTGAATCACCCTCCCTCTAAGTAATCCAACAATTGGTATCAGAACGGGTTCCTTCAGGAGACAGTTTAACAACTAGAAGGAGATCATGGAATATATTGAGAATGGAGTCCCATTATTTAATGGTCAAAATGGTCTAGAGTATGAGATGTGGATAATAAGGATGAGAACATTTTTAAAGGCATGTGGATATGATATTTGGTATTCATTTGTCAAAGGATATAATTCTACCAATAAATAAAAGACTACAACCAAGAAGGAATTGAAGAAGAATAACAAAATAGTAATGGATTTCATCTAGGAAGGTTTACCTGATGTGATAAGAGAAAAGATTGGAAAGTGTTCATCGGCTAAATAACTATGGGATAAGCTACATGATATATATTTTTCTCCCATCAAAAAGTTAGAGTTTTCTAAAGAAGATACATGTACAAAAAAGGAAGAAATATTATCATCATGTGAGACAGATTCAAAAGAACAAGAGTGTGAAGTGACAAAAGCCAACATAGGTGAGTTCTTTTGCTTTCATTGTGAAGAGAACGAACATATTGAAATTGAATGACCTTACTTGAATATTGAAAATGACACTGAGATTGAAAAGGAAGACCTGATTAGTGATTTCGATGAACTAAAGAAAGAAAGAGAAGAAAATAAGTCACTCAAGATAGAATTGATGAAGAAAAAGGAAAGTGTTCAAAATTTCAAAGAATCCCAACAAGTTATCAAGAACTTAAAATCTCAGCTAGAAAAGCCAGAAATATCGAAGAAAATCTCGAAGGTCAAAATTAGTGTTTGGAAGCCAACTTGGTAGCACAGAAGGAAGAAGTCGAAAAGAGAGAGAAGATATAGAAAGATCATATCAAGGAAAGAACTAACAATTTAAACTATCTTGAGGAAGAATTTGGTCAAGAATAGAGAAGGCTTGAAGAAGAAATAATTACATTGAATATCCAACTTGAAGAAGCAAAGAGAATAGAATAATTCATGAAGTCTTAGATGATTAAGAAAGAAGAAGAGGTGGAGAAGCTTGAAGAAGAAGTTGTCATGTTAATAGTAAAAGTTGTCAAGCTCAGCACGAATGTTGAAAATAAAGGAACATATACATCATCGGTTGAATAGAATCCCTCCAAGTTTCCAGAAAGGAAGAATGGAGAGAAGACAAAGACCTGTGAAGAAGTCATTAAAGGTTTAATAAAGAAGGAAGAATGCAGGCCCTTGAAGAAGAACATTCCAGAAGTGAAAAAGACTTGAGAAGAAGACTACAGAAGAAGATCCTCCAAGTTCAAGCCACAAAGAAGCCTGAATCATGATCATGATCACCCAAGGCTAGAATTCAGAAGGAATACACCACAAAGAATATTATTCACTCCCAGGTATGTAAATTTCTTTTATGGTCATTGTTTTTATTGTACTAACTTTGGACATAAGGTTGCAGATTGTAGGGATTATGAAAGAAATGTTCAAGAAATAAATACTTATGTGGCCCCAATTAATATTGAATGTTACAAATTCCACAATTTTGTTCATATAGCTCATAATTGTAGAAACATGGCAGTTCCATCCATAAAGAAAGAAAGAAATATCAGATAACCAAAATTTGGAAAAGAAAAGAACAAGAAGAAGAGAAAGTGAATAAAGAATAGGCTTCAGAAATTACAAGACTTTCCATAGTACAATAAATACAAGGAAAGAAAGAAAAAGAAGAACAGGGGAACAAGGACCGGGTCCGAGATATTGCAATATTGGAAATAATACAAGATGAAGACAAATCTATAAAGAAAAAGGAATATTTCAAATATAGAAAGGTTTGGAGAAGAAATGAAAGAAAAGAAGGATAGGTAAATAAGGAATAGGTTCCAGAGATTGTACTTTCAAGAATTATAGAGCGATATCAATCCATAGGAAGAAAGGGAAAAGTCAAAGTTCAGAGAGATGATGACTCTACAGAAAAAGAGGAAGATGACTACGCATCAGAGAAGGTTTTCTTCTAAGCCATTCATATTGGAGACTCCCAAGTAATATGAATATGAGATAGGGGGAGTCTATGAAGAAGATGAGACATATCAGAGAGTCATCCTTGGAGCAGTTTATAGAGTTTGAGTAGGCACAATAAGAGAAGTCAGTTAGCAGAAGTACAGTATGACAAATTGATCAGTTGGAAATTACTGCACGTGTTATTTTAGATATACAGAGTTTGGTTTATAGATAGAGAAGACCAGTGGACACATTTGACATTTGATGATCAGTTGTAGTAGTGAAGACTTCATGATAGTACAACGACAGATGGGTTAACATTGTATATAGTTCAGCAGCAGAGTCTTGGAAAGTATGGACATAGATGGATTCTTATATTGGTTTAGAGAGTGGTTTAGAGATAAAGGAATATTATCATAATGGATTATAATGATACATGAATATTTGAATACTTATTCTTGAATTCTTTTTATATGTCAGTTGATTACACAAGGAAGCACCAATGGAAAAAAATTCCAAAAGGAAGAAAGTACAAGAAGCCGTACAATTGTTCTACATAACATCTTGCAAAGAAGTCAAAGGAAGAGAAATAGAAGTAGGAAGACATGTAGAAAGATCATTTAGGGAATTTTTTAGATAGAGAGGTAAGAACAAAGGTGTGATTCCAATAGGAGAGATGATAAAGATGATCATAGAGGGAGAATTGGTAGCCATGCCATCGACATTGCATCAGAGTGATACATTTTTTCAAAGGGGGAGGGATTATTCAGATGAAGGGGGAAAGAGTAACCAGAGGATTAGAAACACAAAGAAAGATCAATGGAATTTAGACAGGGGGAGCATCCCAAAGGAAAGTGCATATAGGGGGAGCATCCCCAAGGAGAGTTCAATCAGGGGGAGTATCCCCAAAGGGAGATACACTTTTCCATTGATGTCAAAGGGGGGGAGATAGAAACATTGATGAGGAGAAATGGTCATAGGTGGGGTATGAGCATGAGTGTTGTCATAACTAAGTGTTTCCATCAATGTTGGTGTTTCCATCAATCCCAAAGGGGGAGATTGTTGGAAATTTTGTTTATATTGATGGACAATTGGTTTGGATAGTTGGTTTTCATTGATGTCAACCCTTGGAGAGTGATATTGTATATTGATGTCAACCCTTGAGTATGTCTAGTAGCACATTTTGATATACCCATAGGTGTGGTTAAGGAGCCTTATTTGTTTGATGAAGAAGGTAATGAAGATCAGTGAATTTGTAGGAAATACTATCGTAGATGGATAATACATGTCGTGTCATTTTCATTGATATGTGGTACGTCACGTAGTTCCTCATGGATGACAAGATATGGCTTAGTGAAGATGGAGAACCCTCATGATTTATCTAGAATCCCCTAGAAGGTTAAAGAAGTCAATTATTTTAGAAGCGCCTCGTTGAATTTTTCTAGTCAAAATGGTTGTAACTAGGATTTAATCATGGGTAAAGTTGTTGAAATTAAAAATAAATTGGTTGCAACAAGAAGTGGTGAGTTTACTATTTATGGAAAAATGGTTGCAAAGAGAAATTTGTAGCATTAAGAAAATAATTAAAAATAAATTAGTTGTAGCAAGAAGTTGTGAGTTTGTTAATTATGGCAAAGTGGTTTCAAAGAGAAATTATTAAAATAATAAAGTGGTCAAAGTGGTTGCAAAGAGAAATTATTTAAATAATAAAGTGGTTGCAACAAGAAAGTAGTTAAGGGTAAAGAAGTTATGATTTTGACTAATTCAGGAACTGTTAGTTACAACAAGAAAGTGGTTAGCCCTAAAAAGTGGAGAAAGGGGTAAAATGATTACAAAGAAACTTCTAGAGGAAGGAACTTGGCAAGTATAAATAAGAGATCAAGGAACTCTTATTAGCACCTACCTACCTGTTGAACTTTATTGAATATCCATTTTGTGAAAGAATATTTGCAAGTATACATTGACAAATATGAGAAAGAATAGGTCTAGAGTTACGAAGGAAAGTCAGGGGTATATTTTCAGAGTTGTAGAAATCCACAAGTTGCAAGTCATAAGTGCATGGATGTAGGCAGGCTTCAGTGGAGTAAATAAATGATACTCGCAGGATGTAGAAGAGAAAAGCGTGGATCTATAGGAGGGTTTGTGAAAGATTGAGAAGTGATGCTTGTTCTAGGTTGATAAGGATGAGGGTGGTTTGTTGGTATAAGATCTGAGGCACCAGGTCAATTAGAATGTGAAGAGGTAAGTCTATATGCTTGTGAGGTTATATCTTAGTGATGTTGCGGAACATACTTAAGGCATGACTTTGTGAGGTTTGGAATATGCTCTCTTGGAGGTATGATATCTATTGTAGTAAATGTTTTGAGGCAGAGTTGTTGAAGAATATTGTTGGTGCATGTCTGAGTGTTATTGTTGTATCTTGTGGCACATTGTGAGAGGTCTTTGTTAGTGATATTGGTATATGGTTATTTCATGCTTGATGCTACATAACAGTGAGGTTTTGGCACATAGGTTGATGTAAGGGTTTATGGTATTCAGTTTATGGATAGTGTGATGTATTTTTAGAGGCCCTTTGTTGGTTATCTTGGAGTATGTCTTTGGTGCAAGGTTGATGCACTTGTTGTGGTACGAATTGGTACTTGGTTGTGATTGGTACATGCTTGGTAGAGGCATGTGTGGGTGATGGTTGTGATTTGTTATGAGCAGTTTTGTTTGGTGCACATCCCAGTGATATTATGCATATGGTAGAGAGTTGTTTTGGTCATTGGCCTTGGTGATTAGATCAAGTTTGGTTGATGAGATTATTGTTACAGATTGTTGGTACAAGTTGTTTGGTATAGGTAGTTACAGGTTGTTGGTATAATTTGATATGACAGGTTTTATAGTGAAAGATTGACAGAAACAAAGACAGTGAAAGTGAAACTAGGGAGAGTTTTGTAGTATTATGTGACTTGCATAGAAGATATTTGTGGACATCCCAAGTTACCATAAAGAGAGACACATACATCCGTGTGTTCCAGTATAGACAGGTCGCATATCTGTAGAAAATACTTGGAGAATATTGGTACATGTTTTGATAG
Source organism: Picea engelmannii (assembly GCA_009831015.1). Taxonomy (NCBI): domain Eukaryota; kingdom Viridiplantae; phylum Streptophyta; class Pinopsida; order Pinales; family Pinaceae; genus Picea; species Picea engelmannii. Next base: position 941,479 of record ML777219.1, on the reverse strand, counting down.
GTTTTTAGTGATAGTTGTGATAGTGATAGAGTTGATTCAGTGACAGTGACAGGTTTTTTACCTTTGGCATTTATATTTCAGGGTGGTTGGATAGGGAAAGGATAGATGGTTTTAGCCACATTCGGGTTGGAGCTCGTGAACTAGGGGGTTGGAGCTTCCTTCAAGTTGGATCCTCCTTATGGTTGGAGCCAGAGAATTGGGGAGTTGGAGCTTCCCTCAAGTTGGAGCTTGAGAAACTATGGGGTTGGAGCCTCCTTCTGTTTGGAGCTAGAGAATTGGAGGTTGGTGCTTCCTTGAATGTAATTGTTTTACATATAATAAAAGAATTCCATGGTTTTCTCCCACATTGGGTTTCCACGTAAAATATTGGTGTATTGTGTATTATGTATTGTGTGGATGTGTCTATTATTATTCATTATACATTGATGAATGTTAATGTCTATGATTCAATAATATATTGATGATGAACTGATGAACATTGTTGAATAAGTTAAAATAATATACATTGTGGTCAAAAGGATTAATAAGTGGTATAAATTGCTCATTACTGATTCACCCCTCCTCTCAATAATCCAACAATTAGTATACGAGCAGGTTCCTCTAGAAGACAGTTTAACCACTAGAAGGAGATCATGGAATATACTAAGAATGGAGAACCATTGTTTAATGGTAAAAATGGTATAGAGTATGATATGTGGAGAATAAGGATGAAAACCTTTTTAAAGGAACATGGATATGATATTTGGTATTCAGTTGTCACAATATATAATGCTACTGAGAAAGAAAATAATGCATCCAAGAAGGAATTGAAGAAGAATAAAAAAATAGAAATGCATTTCATCTTGGAAGGATTACCTGATCCAGTAAGAGAAATGATTGGAATGTGTTCATCAACTAATGAACTTTGGGATAAGCTACATGATATATATTTTTCTCCCATCACAAAGTTAGAGTTTCCTAAAGAATATACAAGTACAAAAAAGGAATAAAGATCCTCATCATGTCAGAGAGATTAAGAAGAAGAAGAAGAGTGGGAAGTGACAAAAGCCAACATAGGTGAGTTATTTTCTTTAATTGTGAAGAGCATGGACATATTGAAATTGAATTCCCTTACTTGAAGATTGAAAATGATACTGAGATTGAAAAGACAGACCTGATTAGTGCTTTAGATGAACTAAATAAAGAAAGAGAAGAAAATAAGTCACTCAATATAGAATTGATGAAACAGAAGGAAAGTGTTCGAATTTTCGAAGAATCCCATCAAGTTATCAAGAAATTAAAATCTCAACTAGAAGAAGCCAGAAAAATCGAATAAAATCTCAAAGGTCAAAAGTAGTGCTTGGAATCCAACTTACCAACACAAATGGAAGAATAAAAAAATATAGAGAAGATATTGACAGATCATCTCAAGGAAAGAACTAACAATTTAAACCATCTTGAGGAATAATTTGGTCAAGAAGAGAGAATACTTGAAGAAGAAATAATTACATTGAAGATCCAACTTAAAGAAGCAAAGAGAATAGAAGAATTCATGAAGTCTCATATGATTAAGAAAGAAGAATAGGTGGAGAAGCTTGAAGAAGAAGTTGTCATGTTAAGAGAAAAAGTTGTCAAGTTCAGTACGAATGTTGAAAAGAAAGAAACATCCACATCATCAATTCAAAAGAATCCCTCCAGGTTGCCAGAAAGGAAGAATGAAGAGAAGACAAAGACTTCTACAGAATTCATTAAAGGTTCAATAAAGAAGGAAGAATGCAAGCCCTTGAAGAAGAATATTCCAGAAGTGCAAAAGACTCGAGAAGAAGACTACAAAAGAAGATTCTCCAAGTTAAAGCCACAAAGAAGCCTCAATCATGATCATGATCAACCAAGGTTGGAATTAAGAAGGACTACACCACAAATAAGATCATTTAGTCCTATGTATTTAAATATCTTTTATGGTCATTGTTTTTATTATACTAACTTTGGAGATAAGGTTGCAGATTGTAGGGCTTATGAAAGAAATGCTTATGTGGCCCCACATAATATTGAATGTTACAAATTCCACAACTATGGACATATAACTCATAATTGTAGAAGCATGGAAGTTCCATCCATAAAGAAAGAAATAGATATCAGATAACTAAAATTTGGAAAAGAAAAGAACAAGAAGAGCAAGTGAATAAAGAACAGACTTCAGAAATTACAAGTCTTGTCATAGTATGAGAAAGACAAGGAAAGAAAGAAAAAGAAGAATAGGGGAAAAAGGGCCAGGTACAAGAGATTGCAAGATTGGAAATAATACAAGATGAAGACAAATCTACAAAGAAAAAGGAAGATGTCAGATACAAAAAGGTTTGGAGAAGAAATGAAAGAAAGAAAGGACATGTAAATACGGAACAAGTTCAATAGATTATACTTTCAGGAATTATAGAGAAATATCAATCCACAAACAGAAAGGGAAAATTCAAAGTTCAGAGAGATGATAACTCTATAGACGAAGAGGAAGATGTCTCTGCATCAGAGAAGGTATTTTTCTAAGCCATATGTCTTGGAGAATCCCAGGTAATATGAATATGAAATAGGTGAAGTATATGCAGAAGCTGAGATAGATCGGAGAGCCATCCTTCGATCAAATGACAAATTTTGAGTAGGAAGACTCAAAGGAGTCAGTTAGCAAAAGTATAGTATGACATATTGATCAGTTGGAAAATTACAACACAGGTTGTTCTAGATATGCAGATTTTGGTTTACATGTAGAGAAGACCAATGGACACATTTGGCATTTTATTATCAGGTGGAGCAGTGAAGACTTCATGATAGTACAACGATAGATGAGTCAATATTGTGGATAGTTGAGTAGTAGAGTCTTGGATTGTAACACCCAATTTCCCCCAATCTGTAAAAATAACTATATTGGCCAAGAATTATGGAAAACTCCAAGATGTGAATGTGTGATTTGACGGAACCTGTATAAAAGGGTCGATGAATGTAAATGATTTGTGTATATATATATATATATATATATATAGGTTTCATGACTACTGAGAGGGGGATGTGTTGAAAAGGAGACCACGATGGCTAATGAAAGGTGGTGGAAGGCACCTGGAATGGTGGCATTAACTTCCACCGAACCAATACCTTGTTGGTGTTTACTGGCTCAAAGACCAAAGCTACTCTCTGGCCCTGGAATGAATTACTCGCCAAGATGGTAGGTGGAGAGGCTCCTCATGAGTTAATGAGGGGATGGGGGTGAACCTCCCATCCGTAGAAGCCCTCAGACCTGACCACTACGGGGGAATTCACACCACACGCAACCTTACAGGACAAAGCAAGAAAGGAAGTGTGGGGGAAGGTCATGCAGGGATCGCAGAAGGAGAACCAGAGGAACTCCGGGAATTATAGTGAGTCATGAGTAGAGGAGAAGGAGAGTAACCTTCCTCCTAGACTTCCAACGAGCGGGAAGTAAGAGACTGAGTCTCAAAGCCTCGTGGTCTAGCTCGGTGGTGGCTAGTGGTAAATCCATTTGGAATCGTTGAGCCTATGGTTGGGTGGAAATGAGCACCCCTCTCAATAGTTGCATTATACCTGGTGTTTTCTGATAAGTATTTATTTCCTATATTTCAAATTGAATGTTCTTGGAATGCATGCTCATGGTTGTACACTCATGAATGGTTTCTGTATAGAAGCGTTTGCCTGGTGTGTTTGATCGAAAAAGACGGATGCATGCTTATACTTGTATGGCCATATTCGGTTCATTTATATATATATGTATACATATACATTGAACAAGTTCAGATTCTGAGTCTCTTCTCGGGAGATCTGTCCCATTTACTTGACTCACGCGATGTCTTGGTTGGATTTCCCCAAAGGCACCTCCTTCTGGGAAGATTCCCTCACTATCCCAGAGCCAGAGTGAGTTCCTTGAAAGGACTACCGTTTAAATAAATATCTAATCTTACCTCGCCCCTGTCACAAAGTTCATAGCTTGATAAGTTAAGAAGGCCTTTCAGTCATGTCCCCAAGCCTGGTAATAATTACTCAAGGATTCGTTGAAGGATTTTATGGCCTAAGTCTGGAGACCTTTCACCAGCAAGAATGGTTCCCTCAGAGTTTGGTCTTTCGGTGTTTCGGCACCCGGGATACCTAAGGGTAAGTTCTCTTGTAATCACTAGTCGCGAAATCTCGAAGTAATAGACCCCGAAATGATAATAGCGTGGATGAGATACGGTGTTTCGGTGTTTCAACACCCGAGATATCTGAGGTCAAGTTTCTTGTACTCGCCAGTCTTGAAATCCCGACTTGCAAAACCCTGAAATGATAATAGTGTGGCTAGAGTTTGATGTTTCAGCGTTTCAGCACCTGGGAATCCTAAGGGTCAGTTCCTTGTATTCGCCAATTGCAAAATCCCAACTTGTGAAACCCCGAAATGAAATTAGCATTGTATATATATATATATATATATATCGACGTTTCAGAGTTTCGGCTCCCGGGAAACCCAGATGAAACACTTCTTATCATCGCACATCAGGAAATATCGACTTGTGAAACCCCAAAACGAGCGTAGCATATATACATGAGCTTTGGAGTATTCAGATCCCGGGAAACTCAGATGCAAGACCTCTTGTCATCGCATCTCGCGAAATCCCAACTTGCGAAACCCAGAAGTGATTTTATTGGATATATGAGCTTCGAAGTTTCAGCTCCTGGGAAACTCAGATGCGAGACTTCTTGTCATCGCACATCGCGAAATCCCGACTTGCAAAACCTAGAAACGAGCGTAGCATATATACATGAGCTTCATAGTTTAAACTCCCGGGAAACTCAGATGCAAGACCTCTTGTCATCGCACCTCGTGAAATCCTGACTTGCGAAACCCCGAAGTGAGTTTAGTGGATATATGAGCTTCGGAGTTTCGGCTCTTGGGAAACTCAAATGCGAGGCTTCTTGTCATTGCACATCACGAAATCCTGACTTGTGAAACCCCAAAATGATGTAGCCTATATACATGAACTTCAGAGTTTCGGCTCCCAGGAAACTCAGATGCGAGACCTCTTGTCATCGCACCTCACGAAATCTCGACTTGCGAAACCTCGAAGTGAGTTTAGTGGATATATGAGCTTCGGAATTTTCAGCTCCCAAGAAACTCAGATGTGAGACCTCTTGTCATCGCATATCGTGAAATCCCGATGTGAGAAACCCCAAAATGGTATAGCGTGGCTAGAGTTTGGTATTTCGACGTTTCGACACCCGGGATACTCAAGGGAAAACCCCTTTGTCTTCGCATATCGCGAACTCCTGATTCGCGAAACCCTGAAATGAGCCTAGTAGATATATGGGCTTCGGTGTTACGGCATCTGGGAAACCGAAGGGTATGAACCCTCATCTTCATACATCACGAAATCCTGATATGCGAAGTCCCGGTAGGTGAAATCCCTGAGCGGGCTTGGTGTGAATAGGATTTCGGGTTTCAAGGTGTCGAAGGACTCGACTCCTTTGCATTTAAAACTCCTGGTTTCTTCAGTCTCGAAATGTGAAAGGCGCCTCTTGACTTAGCTTGGGGTCACAACTGATGGACACATGGAATTAAATCCTACACTTGGTGCGTGAATTTCAACGGATATTTCAACAAAAGAACCCGTGAATTGGTTGGGTGAAGGTCCCGATTGGAAGACCTAGCCTACACCAGAGCCTCGTAAGAATTTGGGAACTTTGTCCCTCGACAATGAAGAAGAAAGAAAAAGGTGGAAAATCTTAGCTCCCATAGTGGGTGTGTTACAAATTGGTATCAGAGCATGGTTACAACACTTGGCCTGCTTGGGCTCATGAACGGGTTGCGCAGAGACTCCAATCGGAGTACTGTTAAAAGGAGTAACTCTTTATCTTGACCCCCCTCAATTAAAATTCGAATTTAAGAGTGAAAACTCCTATTGTGTATGTGCATGTGAAAAATATGGATTATGTACTGGTTATAAATGAATATAAACATTGAATAACAACCAGCGTTTTTCTTTTACACACAAGCAGAAGATCAACCACGGGAAATTAAAGACGTATAGAATGGTGACTCACCATGAAGTGGGGGAGGGCTCCCATAATAGAGACGAAGAGTCTGAATAAAGGATGGTGGTAGGGACCCCTCCAGATCTAGCTGAGACTGTGAGGAGCCTCATGTTCGAATTGTAGAGTTGCAAGGTTGAAAACGAGAGGATGATAAAAGAGAAAGAGAAGCAAACGAAAATTAATGCAGTTTTACTGCAGAGCTTATCCAACATACAAAGACAATTGCAACATGAACCTGAGATACATAAACGTGGTCATGACAGTGGCCACACTGAGAAGAGCACCTCAAGAAAGGTCCACCCCAGAGATAAGGGACAAGCATCAGACATGTTATCACTCCAGGAAACTCTCCTAGGCTGTAAGTCGGAGATGCCTGGTAACTAACTCTTTTTTGAAACAATTTTCTAAATAATTGATATGGGTGGTGGATCAAGGTGAATGACTAGAGGCTGAACTGCATTTCAAGACTGTCTAGAGATACAAAATATCACAAGGCTTTCTAGCACCGTGGTCAGATAAAGTTTGATTAAATGGGGAAAGGAAAATAGTTATTGAACCAGATTATGTTTCATGCCAACAAACACAATGGGTCTAACAACCAGGAAATAGCTTATGATAATTAGCTAAGAC
>ML777219.1:913863-926214 GCA_009831015.1 Picea engelmannii | reverse complement strand
AACCTAACACCTAAAGGAAAACCCATAAATTGACAAGTTTATTTGAGGAGTTAACAAGACGATTACTCTGGAAAGGAAGTTGGCGGCTCAAAGGGATCTTCTAGCAGCAGAACTAGTTCTCATTCCCAAAGAAAATGAAAGAAGCAGAAAGTTTCCAAGAGTCATAATCTTGAAGAGTTCAAGAAGTCCAAACCACCCTCCTTTGACGGTGAAATAAAAAAAGGAAAGAAAGCGGAGGCCCGACTGCTTGGACTAAAGAAGTATTTTAGAGTCCATGAAATCTCAGAAAACTTGAAGGCCCAAGTAGCCACCTTCAACTTGAATGGAAAGGCTTTCATTTGGTGGGAAGACCTTAATAATGTAAAAGGGATTCACGAAGAAGACCTATCTTGGGAACGGTTTGAGAAATACTTCAGGAAGAAGTATCTGTCGGGAAAATATTTCAACGAAAAGACTAAAGAATTCTATGAACTCAAGATGGGGCAACTCACCATAGAGGAATATGTCAACAGATTCCTCAAGTTGCTGAGGTATGTACCCTTCATAAAAGAAGAAAAGGAAAAGGTGCAACGATTCATCATTGGACTACCTAAGGACTACCAGAACAGGATTGAATTTGATGAACCAAAGACCCTAGAAGATACTATCTGAAAGGCAAGATATTGTTATGAATAGCTTGGGCATCGGATAGGACCTCGCGAAGGCTGGAAGTAGAAGAATAGTTCAGGATTCTAGAAAAGGGGGTTTAAATCCCCAATATTTAAGGACTATAAAAAAAACTCAAGGATGAGCTTCCCAGCCCGAAGTGTACACCGGCAAAAATTTCCCTCCTTGAGCGGAAATAAACTTTCTAGATATGACCCAGTAAAGACTGATAACCCAAAGAGAGAACCTTTGAAATGTTGGGGTTGTGGAGAAGAACATCTATTGAGGGACTTCCCACACTGAAAATAGAACAGCCGAAGAATTTACAACGTTCAAGAATCTACCACCGTCAATAACGTGGCCAAGAGTGTACCGCAATTTTATGCAGCCTTGGATAATAACCAAGCTTCAGTGGTGGAAATCGAAGGTATGATCACCAACCATCTAGTGTCTATTCTGATTGACCCTGGTTCAAATTTGAGTTATATAGCCCCTAAGGCTGTTGATAAATGTAAACTACAGCCACATAAAAACACCAAGCCATGGTTGGTGCAGTTAGCCACTGGCACCAAAAGAAGAGTAGCGGAGGTCATACCATCCTGCCAATTAATTATGGTCGAATTCCCCACCCAAGCAACCCTTAACATATTACCCCTAGGATCGTATGATCTGTTGATTGGTATGGACTGGCTAGCCACCCACAAAGACAAACTGGAATGTTACCATAAAACCTTGAAAAGTGTAAGCAAAGAAGGAAGGAGAATAACCCTTCAAGGGATCCAAAAACCTGTCTCGGTGAGACAAATATCAACTCTTTCAATGAGAAAGTATTGCAGAAAAGGATGTCCATTATATTCAATACAGGTGTTGAAAACAATTGAAGGTGAAAAACCAAGCCTCGAAGACCACCCCACACTGAGAGAATACAGAGATGTATTTCCGGAAGAGGTACTGGGTTTACCTCCAAGAAGGGACATCGACTTCTCAATAGAACTTGCACCAGGAGCGGTGTCAGTGTCTAGGACACCCTACAAGATGAGCACACCCGAGCTAGTTGAACTTAAATTACAACTGAAAGAAATGATGGACAGAGGCTATATCCAGCCCAGCATGTCTCCATGGGGAGCACCAGTCCTATTTGTGAAAAAGAAAGATGGTACCCTCCGACTATGTATAGATTATAGAAAACTCAATAAGGTAACCATAAAGAACAAGTATCCCTTACCTAGGATCGATGACTTGTTCGATCAATTGGGAGGTGCCTCTATATTCTCGAATATTGACTTGAGATCTGGATACCATCAAGTCCAAATCAAGGGTGAAGACATCCACAAAACTGCCTTCAGGACGAGATATGGTCACTACGAGTTTTTGGTAGTACCATTCAGATTGACCAATGCCCCTGCCACTTTTATGTGCTTGATGAACAATGTGCTCAGCAAATTCTTAGACAAATTTGTGTTGGTTTTTATTGATGACATATTAATTTACTCCAAGAATAGAGAGGAACATGAGGAACACCTTAGGCTTGTGCTTCAAGTGCTAAGAGAACATTATCTCTATGCCAAATTTAGCAAGTGTGACTTTTTCCAGAAGCAGATACATTACTTGGGCCATGTCCTATCTGAAGAAGGGATAGCAGTAGATCTTGATAAGATCAGGTCTATCATGGAATGGCCTACCCTGAAGGAAATTTTGGATATCAGATCCTTTATGGGCTTGGCAGGGTACTATAAGAGATTTATAAAAGGATTCTCCAAGATTGGGAACCCAATCACTACCCTCCAGAAGAAGGGGACAAAATTCACGTGGACACAAAAATGTGAAGAAAGATTTCAAACCCTGAAACATCTACTGACCCACGCACCCGTACTAAAGATCGTCGATTCCGAAGCTGATTTTCTCATGTGCACAGATGCCTGTAAGGAAGGGCTCGGAGGAGTCCTTATGCAAGGAGGAAGTGTGGTCTGCTATGAATCCCGAAAATTGAATGAGCACGAAGTCAACTATGTGACCCATGATCTAGAGTTGGTCGCCATAGTGCACGCCTTGAAAATGTGGAGGCATTACCTCCTGGGAAGAAAATTTGTACTTATGACAGACCACTGTGGATTGCGATATATGTTTGACCAACCAAATCTCAATGCCATACAAGCTAGGTGGATGGCCCTCCTCAGCGAGTTTTATTTTGAAATCAAACATATTAAGGGAAAGGAAAATAGGGTGGTTGATGCCCTTAGAAGAAGCATGAAAACAATTCACCTGGCAGCGGTAAGCACCTGCGAGACGGATGTCAAGGAAAGAGTCAAGAATGCACAAGAAACAAACATATTCTTCCAAACTGTGACCTCGTATCTGAAGCAAGAACCCACAGGGATAAAGTATGAAGGCTACCAGATGATAGGTGGAGGTCTGCTAACTTATAGAAACAGATTGTACATTCCAGATTGTGACGACTTGAAGAGGTTCATAATGGATGAACTACATAAAAGACCCTATATTGGTCATCCAGGATACCAGAAGATGATCACGGCCACCAGGAAACAATTCTATTGGCCTGGATTGAAGAAAGACATAACTAAGTACTTAGCCAAATGCATAGAATGCCAACAGGTTAAAGTAGAACACCGACACCCAGCAGGATTATTACAACCTCTCCCAATCCCGGAATGGAAATGGGAAACCATTTCCATGGATTTCATCACCAGACTACCAACCTCAACCAAACAGAATGACGCCATCATGGTAGTGGTGGATAAATTGAGCAAGTTCGCTCATTTTATTCCCATCAAGTCGACTTGTAAGGCAATAGACTTCGCCAACGTGTTCATGAAGGATATCTTCAGAATGCATGGTATGCCGAACGAGATCATGTCTGACAGATGGAAAGGGTGAATCAAATATTAGAAGACATTCTCAAGATGCATGTAATGCATCAACTCAAAAAGTGGGAAGACTACCTGCCACTAGTGGAATTCGCTTACAACAACGGCTACCAAGAATACCTAAAGATGAGTCCTTTCGAAGTCCTCTATGGTAGGCCATGCAATACTCCAGTCAGTTGGAGTAATCCCGTAAACAAAGTTACTATTAGACCCGACATGTTGAAAGAAATGGAACAACAAGTTATTCAGATAAAACAAAATCTAAAAGTTGCTCAAAACCGACAGAAAAGTTACGCCGACCAAAAGAGAACTCCAAGAGAGTTCAAGGCAGGAGACCACGTATACCTCAGAGTTAGGCCCAAGAAGAGTTCCCTGAATATGGGAGCATGTGCCAAGTTGGCACCTTGATATTGTGGACCCTTTGAAGTTCTATATAGAGTGGGACATGTAGCCTATAGGCTAGCACTTCCTCCCACAGTAAAAGCACATAATGTTTTCCATGTTTCATTATAGAAGAAATATGTACATGATTCTAATCATATAATTGACTAGTCTGTGATCCAAGTGGAACCAGAGGGATAATTCCCACCATAACCTCAATGCATACTAGACAGAAAGGAAACCCTGCTCAGGAACCGAACCATTTCACAGGTCAAGGTGCAGTGGAAACATTTTGGCCCAGATGAGGCTACCTAGGAAATGGAAGATGCCATGAAACAGGCATATCTGTTTTTTTTTACTTCTGTACTTACACGTTCTATTGATAGATGGAACATCAAGGACGATGTTCCTTTAAGGGGGAGGGAATTGTAACACCCTGTTTCCCCCAGTCTGTAAAAATAACTATATTGGCCAAGAATTATGGCAAACTCCAAGATGTGAATGTGTGATTTGACGAACCCTGTATAAAAGGGTCAATGAATGTAAATGATGTGTGTGTATATATATATATGTTGCATGACTGCTGAGAGGGAGATGTGCTAAAAAGGAGACCATGATGGTTGATGAAAGGTGGTGGAAGGCACCTGGAATGGTGGCGTTAACTTCCACTGAACCAATACCTTGTTGGTCTTTACTGGCTCAAAGACCAAAGCTGCTCTCTGGCCCTGGAATGAATTACTCGCCAGGATGGTAGGTGGAGAGGCTCCTCATGAGTTAATGAGGGGATGGGGGTGAACCTCCCATCCGTAGAAGCCCTCAGACCTGACCACTATGGGGGAATTCATGCCACACGCAACCTTGCAGGAAAAAGAAAGAAAGGAAGTGTGGGGGGAGGGCATGCGGGGATCGTGGAAGGAGAACCAGAGGAACTCCGAGAATTACAGTGAGTCATGAGCAGAGGATAAGGAGATTAACCTTCGTCCTGGACTTTCGACGAGCGGGAAGTAAGAGACTGAGTCTCAAATCCTCGTGGTCTAGCTCGGGGGTGGCTAGTGGTAAATCCATTTGGAATCGTTGAGCCTACGGTTGGGTGGAAACGAGCACCCCTCTCAGCAGTTGCATTATACCTGGTGTTTTCTAATAAGTATTTATGTTCTGTATTTCAAATTGAATGTTCCTAGAATGCATGCTCATGGTTGTACACTCATGAGAGGATCATAGAGGGATCATTGGAATTCATGCCATCAACATTGCATAAGAGTGATACCTTATGTCAAAGGGGGAGACATTATTTAGACAAAGGGATAAAGAATAATAAAAGACTCAGAAACACAAAGAAATATCAAAGGAATTTAGACAAGGGAAGCATCCCAAAGGACAATGCAGACAGGGGGAACAACCCCAAGGATAGTTCAGTCAAGGGGATAAACCTCAAAGGGAGATACCATTTTCCATTGATGTCAAATTGGGAGAGATAGAAACATTGATGAGGAGAAATGATCACAGGTGAAGTATGAGCATGAGTTGTTTCATGACTAAGTATTGCCATCGATGTTGGTGTTGCCATCAACTCCAAACGGGGATAGTGTTGGACAATTGGTTTGGATAGTTGGTTTTCATTGATGTGAACCCTTGGAGAGTGATATTGTAGATGGGTGTCAACCCTTAGAGATTGATTTCAACCCTTGAGTATGTCTGGTAACATATTACGATAGCCCCAGGGGTGTGGTTAAGGAGCCTGAGTTTGTTTGAGGAATAATGTAATGAAGATCAGTTGATTTGCAGGAAAGAATATCTTAATGGATAATACATGTCACACCATTTCCGATGATATGTGGTACATCACGTAGTTCCTCACAATTGAGGAGATATGGCTCAGTGAATATGGAGAACCCTCATGAGTTATCTAGAAGCTTCGAGAAGGTTAAATAAGTCAATTATTCTAGAAGCTCCTATAAGAAGTTTACTAGTAAAAATGGTTGTAACTAGGAGTTAATCATGGGTAAATTTGTTCCAATAAGAAAATACTTAAAAATAAATTAGTTGCAACAAGAAGTGGTGAGTTTACTATTTATGGAAAAATGGTTGAAAAGAGAAAGTTGTTGCATTAAGAAAATAATCAAAAGTAAATTAGTTGCAACAAGAAGTTGTAAGTTTGTTAATTATGGAAAAGTGGTCAAAGTGGTTGCAAAGAGAAATTATTTAAATAATAATGTGGTCAAAGTGATTGCAAAGAAAAATTATTTAAATAATAAAGTGGTTGCAATAAGAAAGTAGTTAAGGGTAAAGAAGGTATGATTTGACTGATTAAGGAATTGTTAGTTACAACAATAAAGTGGTTAGCCCTAAAAAGTGGAGAAAGGGGTAAAACAGTTACAAGGAAAATTTTAGAGGAAGGAACTTGGCAAGTATAAATAAGAGAGCAAGGAACTCCTATTATCACCTACCTACCTATTGAACTTTATTGAATATCCATTTTGTGAAAGGCTATTTGTAGGTATACATTGACAAATTTGAGAAAGTGTACGTCTGAAGTTACGAAGGAAAGTCAAGGGTAAAGTCTCAGAGTTGCAACTAACTCAAGTAACCCTAATCTCTAAGAAATCCATGAGTTGAAAGACATAAGGGCACAGATGTGTGCGGACTTTAGTGGAGTAAAGCATAGATACCCATGGGACATAGAAGAGAAAAGCACAGATCTATAGAAGGGTTTGTGTAAGATTGAGAAGTGATGCTTGTTCCAGGTTGCTAATATTGAGGGTGGTCTGTTGGTCTAAGATCCAAGGAGCCAGGGCATTTACAGTGTGAAAATGTAACTCTATATGCTTATGAGGTTATATCTTAGTGATGTTGTGGAACATTCTTAAGGAATGACTTTGTGAGGTTTGACATATTCTCTCTTGCAGGTATGGTATCTATTGTAGTAAATGTTTTGAGGCAAATCTGTTGAAGAATATTGTTGGTGCATGTATGAGAGTTATTGGTATATCTTGTGGCACATTGTGAGAGGTCTTTGTTAGTGATCTTGGTATATGGTTAATACATGCTTGATGCTACATAACAATGAGGTTTTTTCACATAGGTTGATGTAAGGGTTTATGGTACACCAGTTATGGGTAGTGTGATGTATTGTTAAAGGCCCTTTGTTGTTTATCTTGGAGTATGTCTCGTGCATGGTTGATGCACTTGTTGTGGTACACATTGGTACTTGGTTTTGATTGGTACATGATTGGTAGAGGCATGTGTGGGTGATGATTGTGAGTTGTTATGAGTGGTTTTGTTTGGTGCACATCTTGATGATATTGTGCATATGGTTGAGAGTTGTTTTGGTGATTAGATCAAGTTTGGTTGATGAGATTATTATTACAAATTGTTTGTACATGTTGTTTGGTATAGGTAGTTACAGGTTGTTGCTACAGGTTTATATGACAGGTTTTACAGGGGTAGTTTAACAGAAACGAAGACAGTGACAATGAAACTAGGGATATTTTTGTAGTAGTCCACGAGTTGCATAGAAGAGAGTTGCAAACATCCACGAGTTGCAGTAAAGAGAGAATCAAACATATGCATGTTGAATCACATACAAGTCGTGGATCTGTAGAAAAGACTTGGAGAATATTGGTACAGGTTGTGATAGATTTTCAGTGACAGATTTGATTCAGTGACATTGAAAGGTTGTCTACATTTGGCATTTATATTTCAGGGTTGTTGGATGGGGAACATATAGGTGGTTGTATCCCCCTTCGAGTTGGAGTCAGAAAAATAGGGAGTTGGAGTTTACTTCAGGTTGGATCCTGAGAATTAGGGTGTTGGAGCCTCCTTCTAGTTGGAGATAGAGAATTAGGGAGTTGGAGCTTCCCTCAAGTTGGAGCCTGAGAAACTAGGGGGTTTGAGCTTCCCTCTGGTTGGAGCCAGAGAATTGGAATTCGGTGCTTCCTTGAATGTAATTTGTTGACATATAATAAAATCATTATGTGGTTTTCTCCTACATTGGGTTTCCAAGTAAAATATTGGTGCACTGTGTATTGTGGGGATGTGTCTATTATTATTCATGATGCACTAATGAATATTAATTTTTATGATGCAATACTATATTGATGATGGACTGATGAAAATTGTTGAATAAGTTAAAAGAATATACATTTTGTTCAAAAGGATTAATAAGTGGTATAAATTTTTCATTATTGACTCACCCCCCATCTCAATAATCCAACAAAATAATGGAACCCCTTCTCGTCCTAGTGGCTCAGTATTTAACATAGACCAATAGTCGTATCGGGTTAGGGTGTTGACTTCCTCAACCCTAAAATAGTGATCAGGTTTGGACCTTATAGAATGTTATGGAAAATCCACTACATGGATAGCCCCACACATTTAAGTAATGGGGGTTGATGTAGCATTCAATTTCACCATGGTGATCAATATGGTAGGTCAACTTGTGGGTGGCATAAATTTCACATACAAATTTTGATTGAGCTGATTCTTGCATTGTTGGAAAGGTATTGGTGTGTATAATATAGCCACATTATCCATAGTAAGGTCTAGACCATAAAAATATGTTGTGATGCCTCAAAATGGCTCTAGAATATTTTAGATGGTTTTTTCTGGCCCGAATTTTGAAATGGGGACCAGTCGCTAAAATGGCTTTGCAAGTTGATTCCTCCAATTTTGTTTCACCCATAAAGCATCGAGATAGGTGAAAAATAATATAATGATCCAAACTTGATCAATTTCTAACATTTTTCAACCTCAAAATCTGGTGACACTATCACAATCTGCCAACAATTACATTTCTTCATGGATTTGTAACACCTATCATAACTTAGTTGTCCACTTATAGTAATAATAGTGATCATTGGATATTATTTACATTGACTCACCATTGTTTTTGAATAAAATATACAACACATGACATAATCAATGGAAGTTCATAAAGGGGAAAACATTCACTCCTTCTCTAGGTTTTGGACCATTAACATGTTTCCTTGTATCTAAGGAAGACAAGATCTTATCCAATTAGAAGCAATTTTAGGTCTTACTTTAGGACCAAAAGGTAGTTTCAGTTTAAATCTTATTTGCAAGAAATTCAATGTCCCTTGTGGTCATCGCTAAGGCTATCTTAAGTGAGTTGTGTGTTTTGTATTATAATCTAACCTTAGTTCCATAAATAAAACCACAAACTACCCAAATTACATTTTATCCTCTTACCCATAAAAACATTGATCATTTAACTTCATTGACATTGATAATAAGATAAATTCCACTTAATTAAATAAAATAAGCCTCTCTTGTTTTGATGTATTTCATCCAAACAACCATGAAAACCCATTAAAATCACCTTTAGCTATGTTCCTTTACAAAACAAGTGTTGCATGATAGCATAGTCCCTGCCAGTTTGGAATGGGAATAATTGCACGTTGAAGTACATGTGGTATCCATGCAGAGGATGACTTTGTGGCAGCATGCCACTGGATTCAAATATAATAGACACAATTTCCTGACATTGAACATAGTTGAAGGGGGGAAAATTAACATTTCCGAATTAGTTTTCTTTGAAATTTATCAAATATTAATAATGTCTTGCAACAAAGGTTCCTGGAAAAAAGGACCAGGAAACACACACATTAATTCAAATATAATAAACACAATTTTCTAATTAGTTTTCTTTGAAATTTATCAAAAATTAATAATGTTTGTTGCATATTTCTGGAATTTGTTCCATATTTATGAAAATTTAAATATGTTTTCCATATAGACTGGGATTGGGGCTCCCGCTGACCATAAAAAGAAATAAGTACAAGAATTAGGACTGTAGAAAGAAGAAGTGTGCGACGGTAGAGAGGAAGACCTGAAAAGAAGAAATTGGAACTTATGATCCTTTGGTTAGAGATTTCTATTTAAAGAGGTAGAATAACTGGATTGATAAAGAAAACAAGATGACATCAATATAGACTTACTATGAAGCCGATGTGTTTTTTTTTTTTTTTGTTGATGGTCATTGGAATCGTGCCAACCGTTTTTTTCCCTTCCTCGATGAGGTTGTCCATTATTCGTTGGAACCATTCTTCAATGTGGCTTCTCATGGGGGGCACGTTGATTTCATCCTGGATTTCTATCTCGAAAAGATCGTTTTCTAATTTCCTTAGATACATAGAAATACTATGCAGAGCCTATTCAATTTATTCATTGTGTGTTGCATAGTCCAATAGCCAGTTCTTGAGCTCATCTACACGATATTCAAGGATTCCATAAAAATTTTCGAAAGAAAACCCCTTTAAAATATCAAGTTGTTCATCGAAGTCTTCTTTGGTCATTGATAAGGATCTGAGGACTAAGTTTGGGTCTTGAACCTCGTTGGTACTTCCAGCTAAGTCTATTTGGGTCAGGTTTCTGAATAATTCTTCTTTTTCTAATATGGCTTGTTCACATGATTCGAAAATGAGTTGTTGGTTCTTAACTTTCTTTTTCCAACATGCTTTTAATTGTTTTATCCACTTAGGGGAGGGGATATCCTCTTGTCTTCTTTTCATATCTGATTTGTTGATGGCATGGTTGGAAAAAGGGGTCAGCATCTGTTCATAGAAACGTTGATCATTTTTTAAATTCATCTACAAATGTTCATGCAAATCATTTTCCCTCTTTCAAAAGGAAGCTATATTTTGTGATGGTTCCCAGGCTTTAGTAACTAGTTGCATTATTTTCTTGATGTTATTCTCTACAAGGGCTCTACACGATGCGAGGAGGTTGGATGATCCTTTTAACTTGGTGGCAGGGGTAGCAAGAACATTTTTTTATAAAGGACTGACAAACTCTGGGCTAGCAATGAAATCCTCCTCAAATTCCTTGACGCGCACCTTCAGTCTAGCATTCTCCGCTTCAATTCCTCCAATGGAATCATCAAGAGCATCACCGGTTACATGGTGAAATAGGGAGATTTGGGACGGACACATTTTCCTAAAGTTAATATATGTACGAGATTTTCCTTTCTTATTTTTTACATCTCTCTTTTCAGTGACTATATTTTTAGATTGGTTGTCAAAAACTGTTGGACACACCTACCACACTTAGAGGGGGGGATGAATGAGTGTGGGGATCTTTTTCCCAAAACTTCCCTCTTACACAAAAAATCCTTATTTAACATTCAACATTTTCTCATTACTCATTGTTTTCATTTATAATAAGTTATATGTGAATACATATCAGCAACATATCATCAAAAAATCATCTCCACAAGGAACACAAAGAACACAAGATGTATGTACAATTTTTCTTTTTATTATGGACTTCAATTTGAGGGTTTTTAAGCAACAAATTAATAGAGTACAACTCTACAAGAGCACTAGATATATATTCAATACTCAGCTTACATTCTCATAACCAACTGATATGAGGCAACAATCCTCAACATATATCAATCTGTCAACATAAATAAGTGCATCAACCATGCACCAACCTGTGCCAAATTACATGTAATCAACCTGTACCATAAACAAGTGCATCCAACCATGTAACAAGTATATACCAATCATGTGTCAACTAATCATAAACAATGACTCATCAATATGTACCAACATCATCAACTATACACCTCATGTATGTGCCAACTCATCAATTGCTTGTCTCAACCATGACTAGTTTTGGATTAGTCAACAACCCCAACTTGAAATAATCATACCTTTGTACTTGTAATGAATTAAGATTTGAAACTGATATAAAATTTTCTTCCATGTGTTTTATGCAATTCCTCCAGGTGTCACTACTTGGAACCTCTCATAAAAGGATTTATAGCAAAAATGGCATACCTTGTTGAATTCTGTCTTATTCTAGAAAGCGACCTTGTAGAGAGTGCCCCACACCAAATATTCATTGAATTAATCTGAAATTGTTACACACCATACTAAAGAATTTACCCTAACCAAAAAATTTGGTCTCACTTAATTTTGATCTGTTATGAATAAGTTATGACGTTTTTACCCGAAACACCTACTTTTGACTAGTTTCAGGACTAGCCACAAACCCTATTTTCCATGGAGTGTAACTCCCAAACTACAACGACCCACAAGATGAATGTCTTACCACAGATACTTGGATATGTTTCCTCAATGTAATATAAATCCCATGGTATGAATCATTATAGAAAAACATTTATACCGAAAATGGTGAGATGACCTGTAAATAACATACCTTAGAAAGCATCATGAAAAGAGTTTATCCTCCCTTCAATTACGACCCTCTTTTCTTCACCTTCCTTCTGAAATTTGGCTTAGATATCCTTGGTTACCTCAGTAACCTATAGAAATTCAATATTCTCAAGTGTTCCACACCAAAAATTCTCAAGAATCTCTCACAAGAAGCTCTCCATCAATACTCCAAAAGATATTCTCACAAGAAGCTCTTCATTGATCCACAAAAAGGATGATCTACAAGAGACCATTGTTAT
>ML777219.1:851450-907574 GCA_009831015.1 Picea engelmannii | reverse complement strand
GACAACTCATTGATCCATCTTCATCATATCAATGACAACTCATTGATCCATCTTCATCTATGCATTCTCATCAAGGAAAATACATATTATATTACATCAATCATCAATCAATCAATCCTTTGACATCAATCAATCAAACCATTAGCATCAATGACAACATGATCCAACAAAAACAACGCTCTGGAATACAAAGGATTCATCTTCGTCAAAAATGTCGGTCTCAGCTATTTCCATTGCAGAACTATGGTGCATCGCGTCTGAGGATGGGCCGACTTTATGCATGTTCTCAGTTTCAATTTTAAGTTTCACCTGCTCACTTTCAATTTCTTGTTCATCTGCCTGCCTTGCAATGTTTTTTCTCTTCTTCGGTAGGGGAACTTTGTGAGAGCAATCATTTTTTGTGCAAGGAGGGTTCTTATCTCCTCCTCCGTTTGAATATTTTTGGGTTGCTTTCTTACTGGGGTGGGTCGTTGAAGCGATGCTTTGTGATGTCGTGCTCTTGGGAGTGTTGGTGGGGTACTGGACACTCTTCTCACAGGATATGTTTCCATGTTTTTTGTATAATTTAGTTGCGCTTTACAATGTCTCTACCTCGCAATAGCCAGAAGCAAGAGTGTTATCGTCGTTGTCTCTATCTTCAGTCAGGCGTCTATGGATAAAAGAGATACTAAATCCAACTACTAGTAGATGTTCTCGAAAAATCCCATTAGGGTTGAACCCTTTTATCCTTTTAGCATATGTTAGGTTCAAGTTCTTGAAATGGCCTGAGAATTCGTCAATCTTGTTGACGTTTCTACACATGAAGTCCCGGACTTTCCAAGGCAGAGAATGAACTATTTTTTTTTCTTGTCATGGAAAAAATGCAACCAGTGGTTGTATTTCCTTGTTATTTCTGTAACAAAGATCTTGTCCGTGATGTGGCGTGGAAGGAAAGCAGTATTTTCCTTGGAGCCAAAGACCATTAGTACACTGTGATTTTCCTTTTGTTCAAGTGTCCCCTTCCTGTTCAAAAACTTGGTTGCCTAGCCAGACATCCGGGGAGCATCATTCCCTAACAATATATCTTTGAAAAATGAGACAAAGTCATTTAAAATTTCATAAAAACAATGGGAGGACTTGTGCCTCCATAGGGCCTGGTACCAATGTTATTGGGTCGAATTCACAGTTATTTTCTTGGAAAGAGACAGTTTGGAAACGGGCAACAATGCACTATTGCGAAAATCAAGTAGGATGACATATAAAATTTATTCAATTCTTTGAATCGTGACAGTTGGGAATAGATTTCAATGGAAATTAGCTTCCCCCAATTGAAAATGATTTTTTCCTTGACTGTGAAGTACAAAATATAAATAACTATATGGGAAATGATTGTTGTGGATTCTTGTCATGTTATTCTTGTAAACAGCCAAGCAATTTCCTAGAATGGGTTTCTAAAGGAACTTACCTGCAACTTTGTGATATCTCCAGGAACTATTGTTGGGTCTTCGAGGAACTCGGCTAAGATTTCCAACTCGTTATCATGTTTTTCTAGGAAAATTTGCAGTATTGTCCTCTAAAGGTCAACGTTGGCTCCAACAATATTAACATCTTGCAGAAGACCTAAGGTGACAAAGAAATAGGAGAATGGTCGCACAGTATAATAATTCTTTGGCTTGAAATATATTTTTCAACGCACCAAGAGATCACCTCCTTACAGTCAAAAACCTCAGGGACGCAGCCTGCACAAGCGATTCTAGAGGTCCAGATCACTTCGTTTTGGGCGAAATGGGATGAATAATAAGAGTATGCCCTGGACCACTGGAAGTTATGGTCCTGAAGTCCGAATATATTCATTGTATCTCCACAAAATTGTTGTTTCCCTACTGCCATAAGTTTACAAGAACATTTGTTTGCTCCAGAAGATGATTGAAATGAAGAGTTGGAAGGGATAATATAACGTTGTGAAAATCTTGGTCCAATGCGTGTGAATGGGAGATCTCCTCGAGACTTTTTCTCATTAATGACAATTTTGATGGTTGTTGCATGATGAGTTGTTAACATTAAAGACTAGTAATTGCACACATGAAAGTTTGAACGTGGCGGATACAGAAATGAGCGATTAAGAATTGGAGATTTCCTGAACAGGCCAATGCGACAACCCATGTTTGAGATGAACAATCGGAAGGGAAAATATAACTCTCCACGGATCTTGGTTTAATGCATATTAATGGGAGATCTCCTCGAGCATTTTTCTCATTAATGACAATGTTGATGGTTCCTGCATGGTGAGTTGTTAGCATGAAAGGTTACTAATTGCATATTAAGAAAGAAGTATGAAGGTCACAGGGATGGAAAAGAGCAGTTAAAGAGTGTCTAATTATCAAAAGCAGTTGGGTGGGATTCAAAATAGGGTTACAAGGTACAACTGTTGGAGGTGAGGGTGCGAGGGTCAAATTGTATGTCATGGAACTTTTTGAGTGCAATACGCATAACATCGAAGAGGGCATGATAGGACAGTCCAGAGGGAAATTTGTATATCATGGAAGTTCGGGTAATGTTTGTAGGACACGGAACAATGGAGGTGAAAACGTGAGGCCACCTATCTGGGAACCCGCAATCAGAAAAGTGGCTCAAGTATGGAATAGAGAAATGACTGGGCGGATTCATTTTTGCTAATATATCCCATTGCGCGGCAACATATTTTCTGCATGTCTCTGGGAAGAAAAGAGAAAATAAGAGAAGATAAATTAATTTAAATTCGAGGAGTCGAGCTTTAATCAAATTTCACTGTCTCGTCGATGCTTTTTATTTTTAATGGCGGTCTGTACGGTTGTTTCATGATGAACTATTAGCATTAAACCTTGGTCAGGCATAGTAAACAGTGCCTAATAATTGGAGATTTCATGAACCCACCATCAAAGAGATTCCATGAAATGGGAAGCTATGGAAAGTCGTCGGACTGGCTTCAGAATTAGGGTGACAATGGTTCCCCAGGAAACGTGACTTTCCGAGGGTCAAATTGTATGTCTCGGAACTTGAATGAAAAATGTGTACCACAGAAGAGGGGATGATATGGGAGTCTGGCGGTCAATTTGTATATGGAAGACCCTTTCGGTCATTAATGACATGTTTAAGATTCATGAACAATGAAGTGCTAGCATTAAATATTTCCAATTGCATTTCCAAAGAGAAGTAGGAAAGTAGTGGGGACAGGGAATAGCAAGTAAGAAATAGTTAATTATTGAAAGCAATTGGTGACGCTTCGAAATAGCGCTACAAGATACAACCAGCAGAGTTGAGGGCCCGAGGGTCAAATTGTATCTCTCGGGAGTGTTGACCGTAGAATGTGTAACATGGGAGATTGAATGATGATGCATTCCTATGGACCAACTGTATATCGTGGAACTCTGGGTATTGTTTGCTAGTCATGGAACATTGAAAACACAATCCTGAGGCCGTCAGTCCGGGAACCTGCAATCGAAAAAGTGTATAAATATGAAACAGGGAAACAGAAGGGCTGACTTGATACACAATAAATGTACAATGTCATGGATATACAACCAAATTGGGGCTAAATATTGAAAGGAACGAAGGACGATTGGGCTCATGACGGGGCATTCCAGCGGACAAATTTTATATCGCAGAACTCTGGGCACTGTTTGCAAGTTGCAGAAGATTCCAAACACAATTTTGAATTTGTCAATCTGGGAACCCGCAATCGAAAAAGTGTCCAGGTATGGAATAGGGAAACGTTGACTGGGACTTGTTTTCGCTAATATATTGAAATTTGTAATAGCTTTGTCATTACCTGGCAAGATCTTCTTTGCATGTTTCTGGAAAAGTTCTATAGGGATGGTTAGTCCTCGAGAATTTTTCTTATTAATGATGATCCTTATGTTTGTTGCATGATGGTGTTTTAGTATTAAACCTTTGTTGTTGCATATTTGGAAATAAGTACGAGGATGGTCGGAACAAGAAACAGTGAATAGGAATTGGAGATTTTGTGAATCCACAAACACAAGGATCCAAAATAGGGTGACAAGGTCTCCCCAGAAGACGTGAGGCCCGGACAGTCAAATTGTATCGCTCGGAACATTTGAATGCATAATCTGTAACATGGAAGAGGGGACGATGTCGGAATCCGGTAGTCAATTTGTATATTGCGGAGGACCGGGTGCCAATTGTTTTGTACCAATGTGTTCAGTTTTCACTACTAAGAGCATAATTAATGTATATTAGGAAGGACTAGAAGTTAGTGGGGATGGAAGGCAGCGATAGATACTTTGAAACATGTGTGAACCATGGTAGATTGAAGCTTGCAATTTTGTGGAGTCCGCGGTGGAATTGTAGATCACGAAAGTTTTGAGTGCAAGATGTATATCACGAAACAAGAAGCAGCAGAGTTCGAAAGCACCAACCCGGCAACCGTGTCCATAAAATTGGCTAAGTATGGAAAGGAAAAGTGGTCGGTCTGATTCGTCATGTGAGGATATTAATGGAGATGAAGATATGTCAGCCCGCCAATGTTGGAACCTGCGATCATAGAAAGGTGACTAAGTATATAACCAGAAAGCAATAATACACGAGAAGAAGAAAAGGGAAAAAGGGCTAAGGAGTCTGTGGTGGAATTATAGATCACGGATGTTTTGAGTGCAAGATTTATATCATGGAACAAGCAGCAGAGTTCGAAAGTGCCAACCTGGAAACTGCGACCATAAAATTGGCTAAGTATGGAAAGGAACAGCGGTCGGTCAGATTCATCACGTGAGGATATAGATGGAGATGAAGATATGTCATCCTGCCAACATTGGAACCCATGATCATATAAAGGCGACTAAGTATATAACCAAAAAGCGATAATACACAGGAAGAAGAAAAGGGAAAAAGGGCTAAGTATCTCACAGAAGAACATCTATTGTTCATTTATTAATGCTAATATTTTCGAACCCCTGGTGAGTTCTCACTAGTAAAAGAATAAATTGCAGATCACGGAAGTTCATTGGGTGCAAGATGTATATGACGGAACAGGGGACATAAGTGTTGGATACCGCAAACCTGAGACCTGGTGGTCAAATAATTGGCTAAGTATTGAAAGGGACCACGGTCAGTTTGGCTCATGGTGTGAAGATATAGATAAAGAGTTGTCAATCTGCAAATCTAGGAGGTCGTGATCATATAGATGCGACTAAATATAGAACCACAAAGGGATAATAGAGGGGGATAAAAGAGGGAAAATTTAGAAAGTGTTTATATTTATTCCAATAGTATTCATATTAATATATATTAATAGATTATTTCTGGTCCAAATGTAAATCATCTTCCAATTTGTCGGATCTTGTTCAGTTTGCAAATTTCATTGAAATCCATAAGAAATAGAAAGAAAAAAAACGACGGACGGTTGGGATCGTGACGAGGCATTCCAGCGGACAAATTGTCTATCACAAAACTCTGAGCACTATGTGAAACTCGTAGAAGATTTGAAACATAATTTTGAGGTTGTCAATGCAGGAACCCGCAATCGAAAAAGTGTCCAAGTATGGAATAGGGAAACGTTGGCCCAGACTTGTTTTCACTAATATATTGAAATTTGTAATAGCTTTGCCATTACCTGGAAAGATATTCTTTGCATGTTTCTGGACAAGTTCTGTAGGGATGATTAGTCCTCGAGACTTTTTCTTATTAATGACGATCTTTATGGTTGTTGCATGATGGTGTTTTAGTATTAAACCTTTGGTGTTGCATATTTGGAAAGAAGTAGGAGGATGGGCGGAACAGGAAACAGTGACTAGGAATTGGACATTTCGTGAACCCGCCAACACGAGGATCAAAAATAGGGTGAGGAGGTCTCCCTAGAAGACGTGAGGCCCCGACGGTCAAATTGTATTGCTCGAAAAATTTGAATGCATAATGTGTAACACGGAAGAGGGGATGATGTTGGATTCTGGTAGTCAATTTTTATATGGCAGAGGTCCGGGTGCCAATTCTTTCGTACAAGTGTGTTCAGTTGTCACTAGTAAGAGCATAGTTAATGTATATTAGGAAGGATGTGAAGTTAGTGGGGATGGAAGGCAGTGATAGATACTTTGAGAAATTTGTGAACCCTCATAGAGTGAAGCTTGTGAGTTCGAGGAGTCCGTGGTGGAATTGTAAACCACGGAAGTTTTGAGTGAAATATGTATATCACAGAACAAGAAGCAACCAAGTTCGTAAGTGCCAACCCGACAACTACGGCCATAAAATTGGCTAAGTATGGAAAGAAACAGTGGTTGATCGGATTCGTCATGTGATGATACAGATGGAGATGAAGATATGTCATCCCGCCAACGCTGGAACCCGTGATCATAGAAAGGCGACTAAGTATATAACTAGAAAGCTATAATGGACAAGAAGAAGAAAAGGGGAAAAGGGATAAGTATCTTACAGTAGAAAATCTATTGTTCGTTTATTAATGCCAATTTTTTCAAACCCCTGGTGAGTTCTCACTAGTAAAAGTATAAATTTCAGATCACATAAGTTCTTTGGTTACAAGATGCATATGACGAAACAGGGGGAATAAGTGTTGGATACCACAAACCCGGGACCTGGTGGCCAGATAATTGGCTAAGTATTGTCCAAGAGAAAGTTTTTATAGCTATTCCAATAGTATTCATATTAATATATATTAATAGATTATTTATGGTTCAAATGTAAATCATCTCCCAATTTGCAGGATGTTGCTCGGTTTGCAAATTTCATTGGAATCACAGAAGTTTTGAGTGCAAGATGTATATAACGGAACAAGAAGCAGCAAAGTTCGAAAGTGCCAACCCAGCAACCGCGGCCATAAAATTGGATAAGTATGGAAAGGAACAGTGGTCGGTTGGATTCATCATGTGAGGATATAGATGGACATCACGGAACAAGAAGCAGTTGAGTTTGTAAGCGCCAACCCAGCAACCGTGGCCATAAAATTGGCTAAGTATGGAAAGAAACAACAGTCGGTCGGATTCGTCATGTGAGGATATAGATGGAGATGAAGATGTGTCATCCCGCCAACCATGGAACCTGCAATCATAGAAAGGAGACTAAGTATATAACCAGAAAGCGATAATGGATGGGAAGAAGAAAAGGGGAAAAGGGCTAAGTACCTCACAGTAGAAAATCTATTGTTCATTTATTAATGCCAATCTTTTCGAACCTCTGGTGAGTTCTCACTAGTAAAAGCATAAATTTCAGATCACGAAAGTTATTTGGCTGCAAGATGTATATGATGGAACAGGGGACATAAGTGTTGGATACCGCAAACCCAAGACCTGGTGACCAGATAATTCGCTAAGTGTTGGCCAAGAGAAATTTTTTATATTTATTCCAATAGTATTCATATTAATATATATTAATAGATTATTTTTGGTTCAAATGTAAATCATCTCCCAATATTGCAGGATGATGTTCGGTTCACAAATTTCATTGGAATCACGGAAGTTTTGAGTGCAAGATGTATATAACGGAACAAGAAGCAGCAAAGTTCAAAAGTGCCAACCCGACAACCGCGGCCATAAAATTGGCTAAGTATGGAAATTAACAGTGGTCAGTCGGATTCGTCATGTTAGGATATAGATGGAGATGGAGATTTGTTAGCCCGCCAACCTTGGAACCCACGATCATAGAAAGGAAACTAAGTATATAACCAGAAAGCGATAATAGACGGGAAGAAGAAAAGGGGAAAAGGGCTAAGTATCTCACAGAAGAAAATCTATTGTTCCTTTATTAATGTCAATATTTTCGAACCCCTGGTGAGTTCTCACTAGTAAAAGCATAAATTGTAGATCATGGAAGTTATTTGGCTGCAAGATGTATATGAAGGAATAGGGGACATAAGTGTTGGATACTACAAACCCGGGACCCGGTGGCCAAATAATTGGCTAAGTTTTGGCCAAGAGAAATTTTTTGTATTTATTCCAATAGTATTCATATTAGTATATATTAATAGATTATTTTTGTTTCAAATGCAAATCATCTTCCAATTTGCAAGATGTTTTTCAGTTTGCAAATTTCGTTGAAAACAATAAGTAATAGAAAGAAAAGCAAAATATATATATATATATATATATATATATATGACGCAACATTTTTTGTATATGCACGGATATTATCAAATATAAGAAGCTGCAATATATGCAAGATATTGAACAGGAACATGACGTCAACACTTGAGTTGCCTTGTTGTAATAGTCATTAATTCATTATATTTGTGAGACACGGAGAATGAAAGAAGGACGGGTCCTCCCATTTCTTTCTTTAAGTATAGGGAAGGCGCCACATAAGTATGGCCTATGACAAATTATTCTTCCATGTAAAACGTAAGGAAGGAATAGAGTAGCCTTTATTTAAATCGAAGTGTTGGGCAACAGAAAGAAAAGCTCGTTGTCCATGTTTAACGACAAAAAAAAAAAGGTACAAAATAAAATGAAAAGCAATACCAGATATTGGAAAACACCATAAAAAAACTGCAAATATTCTATATTCAAATAATATGGGTTACAAAATATAGCTAACATTATTTTCCACAATGACTTTGATTTGGCTTGCCACCGACCAAAAAAATATATGTACAATAATGAAGCTTGTGGACAGTCTTCTTGACGATCAAATGATTGATTCCTAAAAAACAACGAGTTGAATATGAATTTCAAGTCTTGGACTTCATTGGTGTTTCCAACTAGATCTATCCCATCTTTTTGAATAGTTTGTCTCTTCTAGATATGGCATGCCTACATTGGCTGGTTATTCAACATTTCATTCTTTGTTAAGTGTTAATTTCCCTCTGTCAGCGGAAACTTGGGGTTTAATATGTATTCCTTGTAATGTTCATGATCATTGGCATCCGAGACAACTTAGAAATGTGAATCAGGCCCATCTCAAAGTCGAGGGAGTCGTTTTGTGTGATGTCGACTTTTGGGGAAACAAATCCTGTTAGGCAACAAAGCTGAGACGAAAAAAAAATCAAGTATGTTGTGACTGTTATTCTCCCTGTATTCGATCATCTATTTGGTTGAAAATCCTGCCTGAAGATTTGTATGTTGAAATTATTTGTTTCATTATGGTAAATTGGAAGGGACGTCCAACCCATCTACAAAATGTTCCTCTGTTGAAGTACATAGCTTCTTCCAGCAGCACGGATCTGGCAAGTGTATCAAATGTTGCAGATCACAACAGAATATATCTTTTGTCGTAGGGGTGGCAGACATGGTGGCCCACAAAAAGGTCTGGAATGTTCGGAAGTGACCCCAAATATTACTCCATGCCCAAATACACTAAGAAGGAAATTATAAAATTGGATACCAACGAACCTGAGAAACTGTATGCGTTTGAATCAACATTCTAAAATTACAGAATGTTTTATGACAAAGTTGTAACAGAATTGACAAACAACCAGTTTCTATGTCAAAGAGTGTTGGGTGACCTCTGGATGCAGTAACAGACTCGACATACAATAAACTTTTGGTCACTACTAATACTAATGTCAAGTGTAAGAAGTCGTGATCCCAGGTTCTAGGTAGTTTCACCTTCAGGCATCCACATAGGCGGTGATCTTGGGATCTAGATAGCTTCGGATTCGCACATCGACATTGGCGATGGAAACGGGAACAGTGCTACTGACTGCAATGTGACAATGCGATGAACAAGAAGGGATGTCATTGTCAAAGAACTTAAACTATAGGATTGTCAGACTTGCAAAGAACATCAACTTTAGTGTTGCTTTCTCACTAAATCTACAATGTTGCTTTGATTCCATAAATCTTTGGACGTTAGGTATCCTATCCGATAATGGCCTTGACATTAGGTACATGTCAGACATTTATTATCTGAAATTGCAGTGTTAATGCAATTTCCATAGTGGACGATGACTCAATTGCATTGGCACAAGCAATATTAATTTTGTGATTAATTAACATCCTTGAAGGACGTGAATCCCAAACAATGCCTAAAACCTTTTGAACAGTTGTATGTTCAAAGAATACATTGTTCTATATTTTAAAAAATAAGAAATTGTACGGTTTGAACATTATTTTTTTTTCAAATATCGCATCAACTACAACAAAAGAAATGCATTTTCCTTATCCAAAGCAAGGGAAACAGCAGGAGGATTGACATTAGGTGGAAACAGATCTAGAAACACACCACTACATTAAGGTCTCTTCTAAATATTGAAATAAAATGATTACATGAAGGTGGTAGTAAAAGTTAATTTTCAGAAACCAAATCATTACCTGAACATGCGAAACTCCTTGCAGAAGGTGGTAGTATAAAGTAATCCTCAGAAAGTGTTGCAAAGTTCATAATCTAGAATCCCTTCCCATTAAATTTTTCTAGTTACATATCGATGCATAGATTAGAAATTTTTGAGAGCATCGTTCCCTGGCTATATACCCACCTTCAAGCAGGAGAGGAATATTCATGTAAATAGGGGCAATCCCATCGACCCAGATGCAATCATATGAATAGGAGTAGTAAAATAAAAAAATGTGTAGTAGCAATAGAAAGTTGATTGTATGTGGAGTATGTAACTACATCCAGAGGACAGTGAACAAACTTTGACAAAGAATATGGCTTTTTTTTCAAGTCTGTTACCACACGCAGAAGTAGCTCAACAAACTTTGAAATAGAAACTTCTGTAATTTTAGTATGTCATTTTAACCAGCCATACAGTTTCTCTTACTCGCGACGATTCAAATCTATAATTTCCTTCTGAGTATATTCGCAAATGGAGTAATATTCCGCGTCATTTCCAAATATTACAGACCATTTTTCAAGCCACGGTAAGTGAAAATCCTCTAATGAAAAACAAATTCTTGTGTGCTCTGCAGAATTTGATACACTTTCCAAATCTGTGTTGTTGGAAGAAAATATATACTTCAACAAAGGAGCATTTTGCAGGTGACCTAGAAATCTCTTCCAACTCCCAGCAAGAAAACAAAGAAGATCAACAAATAAGTCTCTAGACAACCCTTTCAACCAACCAAAGCATCGAATATAGGGAGAACACCAATCAGAAGATACTTGTTTTTTTTTTCCTGACTGAGTTTTTTTTTGGCTCAAAGCTCATGTCACATAAAACCATTATCTCGTCTTTCAATTGGGCCTCAATGGCATCTCTAAGTTGTCTTACATGTCCATGACCAGAAACACTACAACGAAGGCACCCTAAAACCCAACTCTTTGATGATAGAGAGAAATGGGAATAAGTATTTAAAATCAACGATGGAGGATGACAACATAATCTTCCATAGATTTTGGTTTAATTTGTCTTAATGGAAGATGCCATCAATATTTTCGCTTATTAATGCCAATCTTTTCGAATATGTGCATTGAATAGTAACTAATAGCATTTATTAACATTCTCATATCCAAGCAGATTCTCAAATATGACAACCTGTAACATATGCACAGTATTAAAGAGGGGCATGATGTCAAGACCTCTGTGGATGACACGTTTGTGGATGGCAGCGTGGGAGTACAATATTTCACTGTTACTATGATGATTCCTTTAAAAAACTAAAATAGCCAAAAAAATTATGCAAATTCAAAGTGCAAGAAAACAAAATTATCAGATCCCGTAATATTCACTTGTTTATGCATTTTAATGGGAGATGTCTTCGAGCTTTCCTCTTATTAAAGAAAAACTTTTCGAACCTGTCTAGTCAGTTGTCACTTTTAAAATAATAATTAATGTGCGTTGGGAAGGGCGGAAGGTGGCGGGGATGGAGGAGAGGGACAAAATTCTTTTAAACTTTTCTGAACTCATGAAACTTTGAAGACTCTACTAAGTATGGAAAGGTAGGTCGGACAGACATAGTCATCATAGGTAGAGGCAAGGTTTTGATTTAGAGGAGTCTGGGGTCAAATTGTAGAGCACGGAAGTTCTAGGTGCAAGATGTATACCCCGAACACGAGTTACCATAGTTTGATAGCACCTATCCGTGAACCCGCATTCATAAAATTGGATAAGTATGCAAACGAACAGTGGTTGGTTGGACTCGTGATGTGAATATATTGATGGAGATGACAATTTTTCAGTTTTCCACACCGGGAATCCGTGAGCACAAAAACATGACAAAGTATAGAACCAGAAACACATAATAGAGGGTAAGAACAAAAGGGGAAAATGGGCAAGTTTAGAAGAAATTGGATAAATATGCAAATGAACGGTGGTCGACTGGACTCCTGATGTGAAGATATAGATGGAAATGATGATTTGTCAATTGGCCACCCCGAGAACCTGCGACCACATAAACGTGGAAAAGTATAGAACCAGAAACGCATAATAGAGCGGAAGAACAAAAGGAAAAAATAGGAAAGTTTACAAGAGGAAAAAGAAAGGGAGAGAAGAACTTTATGGTTCACACAACAACACTTACTCTCATAACTATGAAGCCATAGGAAGACAATAACCATGGGAAAAACATCATCAACTATGAAATATAGTTGGAGCCCGAAAACCTCTGGTTGAAGCCATAAGAGATGCAATTTACATCCACTACAAATTTTTGCATAATATTTTATCTTAATAGTATTTTCTGGGGAGCCAACTACAAAACAATGTAACAACAGATCCAACTTAAGATGTAGTACCCCAACATCGTAAAGTTTAAGAAAACAAGATAAATAAGCAAATAACAACCCACTTAAGAAGCACCAAAAGGCCCAACTGCAATTGCAGAACCCGATCCCTGCAAAGTTGAATCAAACAACAACAAGAAGAATCCAACAAACAAAGAAGCAAGCACCAACCAGCCGACCAGGAAATGCCAGTGAAGAAAAATATTGGCCAAATTCACTGCACACAATATTGTATCAAAAATTTCGGAGGAAAATGTATTGTAACATATCTGTTAACCAAATATTTCAGACTGTGAGACCTGTCAGGTAAAATTCAAAGTTGGAAGGATCGTCCAAAAGGCCAATGTTCGACACAGAACCTACCTCCATCACAGCAACAATGACACATCGCAAAAGGAAACTGTATTTTCTCCTCACATAAAAATATGTTCTGCAAGAGGATTTCGACTCAGGCATCCCCAGTAGTCAAATTTCCAACCTGGAAACTGCAAATATCAAGCAAAAATAAACATGGCACCCAAACCCGCCAGTCAATGGCGAACAACAAAAGGGCAGTTCCAATCGTGGTTGCAGAACCCCAAGCATGCAAACTGCAACAATACCAATAGGCAAACAAGAACAACAGCAACAGGCAAATAAGAAATCAGTGAACATGCAAGAAGCAAGCATGAACCAGTGAACCATCAATGTCGTTGAAGAACAATATTGCGCACATTGACTACAGAGAACATTGCATATAAAAAAAAAACAGAAGAAAATGTATTGTAACAGGCCTGCTAAGTAAACATTTAAGGCTGTGAAGCCTGTTAGGTAAACATTTAAGTCTGTCAGAACTGCTCTGTAAACATTTAAGAAAGAATGCAGTGTGGGAGGTCTCTTACGTACCAAAAAAACATTTATTATATTATTTTATAACAACAATAAAAAAAAATTAGTAACAACAGTTCGAACAGTAGAGCCTATGTAAGAAAAAAAAAATTATTCAAAGGACAAACTAATATGAAGTCAACTTATAAAAACTGACTATCTATCTTCAAAACTTTGGATATACAAGCATTTCAAGAAAAAATAACAACTCAGAAATACCGTATATGATAAAAAAACTTCGGATATGCTAGCATATCAAACATTGGGAATAGCGAAGCTGGAAATAAGACCTCCAATATGTTATCCAATCAGATCATGACAGATATGGTATTTTTTATTATATAGAAATCAATGTTTTTAGTTCCCTAGCTCCAACAATAGAAATTATGTAAATATTTTTAGTCAAAGGACAAACTAATATGAAGTCAACGAATTATCGATCGCTATGGTCCCTCTACGCCTTCGGCAGGGACTAATAACCCCATTCTAAAGTATCATTCACCATGTTCCTTTACACAATAATACCATTCTACAATTCCTTTACGAACTAGTTATTACACTACCAACTAATCACGATGCTGATTTTTATTTATTGTTTCTAGATATTATGTTGTTTCTTGAACTTTGTAAATATAAATTGTTTCTAAGTTTATGAAACATTCAACATTTGGAGTAAACACTCCACCAACTAATTATGATTATGATTTTTATTTACCATTTTTTTATCTTGTCTTTGGATGTAATCATGTTGCACTTTTCTTGGTATATTGATACAACTACAAATTAACAATTGCTTTATTAGTGGAAAAGTAAATTCATAGAAGTTAATTTCATGGATAAAAGTTTAATTTCACAAAAAAATTAAATTTGAATTTCATTTTCACAAAACTCAAAATCTTCAATAATCATAAATCATGTTTTTTAAAT
Source organism: Picea engelmannii (assembly GCA_009831015.1). NCBI lineage: Eukaryota > Viridiplantae > Streptophyta > Pinopsida > Pinales > Pinaceae > Picea > Picea engelmannii. The sequence continues at coordinate 893,201 of ML777219.1, read as the reverse complement.
TTACATACACATATAAAGTATTGTATATTTCAAAATTCTAATAACATTTTTTATCCATATTAAGAAACACACATGAATATTATCTATAGAATAGGGTTCTCATAACTTAAGAAAAATTCCAAACACATGGAAAATTGTCAACAACTATGATTTTTAAATTTTATAGTCAAGTTAAAAAATGAATATTATATGTAGAATAGGGTTCTCATAACTTAAGGAAATTTCCAAACACATGGAAAATATTCAACAACTATGTTTTTAAAATTTAATAGTCAAGTATGGGGAATAATGTGTGCGAGAGGTCATTCTTGACCCAATGGGAAATCAGGTATTAAACATGCATGGAGTCTAGGACAAACCACCAACAATCAAGCATAAGAATATGTTATCTTTAAGGGAGTACATTAGCCAAGGAGCTTCAGTTACAATACCTCATTATTTTAGGGGAATCTCATAATACTATATGATGTTTGATCAAAGGAGTCCACCCCAAATATTCTCATCTCAGTAACATCATCAAAAAAAATAATTTAGATCTAGTGGGCATCCATTATATCTCATTTTCTCATGTGAAAAAGGGATAACAATCAATGGCATTACTCCCAAACTAATATAGTTGTTAATTCTGCAAAAGGGGTTATAAGCATTGTTGATGCCCAAAAAATGCAACATGGAATCCTTGCATGCAAATGGGTTGCAATGCCTTATTACTTATATATATCTAATAATATACTAAATAGGTGGGACCTCATTATGGAATGATGATGAAAGACACTTTTATTTGATTGTGCTCATGACTGCCTTGCAAAATTGATTCTACAGTTTGGGAATAAGCCCAGAAATTCGAAATCGCTTTCTGGATGAATGATGGGTGTGTTGGCAATTTAATTTGAAAAAGAAATGAAAAGGGAAAAATGTGTGTTTTAATAAGCATCTTTGCTTATTCTTTCTACACATATATTTTTACTTGTTGATTCAAACTCCAAGTATGATCCACATATAGTTATGGCATATTGCACTTATGGTATACTTGTCATTATCGTGGATAATTGATAAGTTTTATAAGGTGGAAATCCTTTTGTTAGCACTGAGAGTCACACTTAGACTGTTGTAAGTGAAATCCCAATACTCATTAGAATATAAATGAATTAAAATGATTGAGTAGGTGGATCAGCAAGAGTGGGAAAGAAAGGGAGAGGGCAACAAATTCTCTACAGAGGCATTCCATTGGGAAAGGAGTCACAACATCCTACAGATCAAAGGAAATCAAACTGTATATCAGACAAAATCGATATATAATGATGAGTAGAACCAGTTATATTTGTGAAATCACAAAATGCATACCTCTAAGCAAGAATCCCAATACTGATAGAAGTGAATGGGAAGGTTTCCCTCCTAGGTTTAGAGGAGAGGATTGGGAAGTGCCAACTGAGTTTTTATTAGACTTTCATGAGTGCATGCTTAAGATTAAAGTTGTACATGAAGATGTCTTGATTAAGTTGTTTATATATTCTTTGGATGGAGCAGCTCGAGATTGGTGTAGATCACTCCCGGTTGCTTGTATTTCTTCACTGGGCCATTTTCATGTTGCCTTTCATTTGTTTTGCAAAGAAAAAATTCCAGTTGAATTTATCTATCCAGAATGTTGTCATGAATTTGATTTGTTGAGTAAAGGATCAGATATTCATATAGAGTATGTTGCGATAGAAGACACTTTTCATAATGATCGAGAGGTTAATGATCTACAGAGTGATAACCATATTGTAGATACTTTTGGCATTGTATCAAATGTATCTATTGTTTTAAGTTGTCATGAAAATCAAATGGTTTCCTTTGAATATTCAAATGATAATGAGCAGATCGATATATCATCATGTGATAGTTTTTGATTTGCAACAAATATTAAACAACCTATGATCAACATCAAGATAAGTGAAGGAAACTCGCAGCAACTTTCATTTTTGCAGATAGAGGATATTGGCAACAGTTATAAACCTAGGCATGTGCAGAAGCATTTCAGTTTTCAATTGGAACAACATAAGGAAGAGGTATTTATTTATGGCTTTATTGATCTTATTTATGTTATCTGGATTCTTTGAGCAGTACAAATGTCAAATCATTCTTTTCAAATGAAGGTTGGTTCTGCTCTCTTTTCAAACTGCACTTTTATATGCCATGGGTTCCTTCATTTGTTCTATCTAGATCAATATTTTTACCAGTTAATCAGTTTCCTATATGGCTTCATTGGAAGCGTGATTTCACTTGATCGAGAAGCAGCATAGTTGGTTAGAGTGGGAGTAGGATTAATAAAGCTTGGTTCTCGAGCATTTTGGTTTGTAGTGATTTTGTTTTCAGTTTATAAATATTCTCAGTTTTCAATAAGGAGCGGAGGTTCTCTCAGGCATGCAGGTTGGTTGCACAGATGACTCCATATACCAATGGATAAGGAACTAGAACTGCATGTTCTTGGAAGCTCACAAGGAGAATGCCATCCCCTGTGGAGCTAGATGTTAACACATAGAATTGTAGGGGTCAAAAATTCATTTCAGTATTTGTTTTTGAGTCATAGGTTTTTATATTTTTTATGACTTCTTTCTATAGTCATTTTTCAACTTTTGATTTAAATAAACCAAGTTAGTTTGGCCTTGGTCTAGGGTCTTTGGCTTATGTCTTTTTTATCATGACAAGGAGTGATAAACCCTCATGAGTCACATCTTTGAAAATCCTTATTATCACCTTGACATGTCACCTCCATGATTGTATGAAATATCTCTAGCTATCACCTTTTATCCATTCAGTTGTCAAGTCAATTTTAATTTGAGTGTTGCCAACTCACTAGGAGAGTTTGCAATGTACTCAAGTTCTCCATTCATTCATTGTCATCATTACCTTTTTGTCATGCTAAGGGATTTCATTATTTTCAGACCCTACTTTTAACAAATTTTCAAGGATTAAATCTTTGGACATCCTAACAGTCTCCTCGAAGCATGAAAATATTGTTTGAATCAGGCATTATGAACTGGTAGACAGGCGTTGCGAACTCATTTCCTGTAGCAGAGTCTTATAAATATTTGATCATAACTTTTGAACGGCGATATGGGTTTTTCTAAACTTTTTTGTGGACGAGCATGATATTGGAATTGACCTGCTGACCAAAATTCATCCCAACCCAGTTTGGAATTTGAGAGATAAAATCAAAACACCAGTGCACTACGAACTGGCACTGTGAACTGACTGAAGAGGAGCATTGGAGGTTGGATAGTTTGCAAACACTTATGGTCAAATTCAAAGATTTCATAATCAATCCTAGATCCCTCTGGTACTCCATGAGGGTTTTCATCCTGTTTTAAGGTCAGGAAAGGAATGTGGTCGTTGTTTTTCTCTTGGCACTGCAAACTGTCACAGGCACTGTGAACTGGCTAACAGGGGTGTTGCGAGCTCATTTCCTATAGCATATGCGTCTAAATATTTGATCATAACTCAAAAATGGTGATGTGGGTTTTTCTAAAATTTTATTGGAGAATCATAATAATGTCATTGACTTTCTGTCCAAATTTCATCATGACCCAGTTTGTAATTCGAGAGATATAATTAAAATACCAGTGCATTGCAAAATGGTGTTGCAAACTCTTTGTTTTGCATAATTGTTTGATAATCTCCTTGTTTGGAGGTTGCCACCTGCCAAGGAAGGTTTGAATGGTATCCTAGGAGTTTTTTGGACATGAGGGACATGTGTTTCATCTTCAAATCAATCATGATGACCTGTTAAAAAGGAATTTATCATCATAGACAAAATCCTAAAAAAATAGGAATTTGTTAGGCTTTTGTAGGAATCTTTTGTAACAAGACTCCTAAATGGAGGAGGATCCTATGTAACTCCTTAATTTATACCTCCTTAGGGTAGATAGAGATTATTCACTATAAATTAAATATTTTTTGATTAGAAAAGGGTTGGATTCATGAGCCAAGAGAGGAGAGAGTTGGAGGAGCAGTTTTAGTTGCTCATTTGTAAGATTGAGGGCCTTCTTATAATGAGAATTTTCTTCCATTAAATATTCATGAGATTTGTTATCAGATTGTATTATTTGTTTTCCCACTTCTTTGTTATCTTCTTGCTTGAACATATTGTAGGTTTTGAGGATCATAGTTGCCATTGATTGATGGATTCATGAACAAAAGAGGATCTATTGTAGCTTTCCCATTAAATCATTATTTATTGTTTAAGAAATATTTATCTGTTTGCAGAAAGGATATATGTACAATGGATGTTATTCCTTTTTTCATATTCACCATTCTTCTACTCATCATTATATATCCCTTTTGTCTGATATATAGTTTGATTTCTTTTGATGTGTAGGATGTTGTGACTCCTTGCCCAATGGAATGCTTCTACTGACAGTTTGTTTCCCTCTCCCTTTCTTTCCCAGTATTGTTGATCCACCTACTCAAACCATTCAATCCATTTATATTCTGATGGGTACTAGGATTACACTTAAAACAGTCTAAGTGTGAATCTTAGTACTAACACCTTCACTAGCAAGGAATGCAGGACATGACATGTTTTGGTGCTAAGTGTTGAGTATGCATATAAAACTTATGAGCTTAATGAAAGGAGGAAAATTCGATTTTTGGATTGAAATGTTATGTGGCAAACATAGTGGACCATGCGTTGGATATATTGGGTGTGCTCGTACTTGTCTCTAGTTGATGGAAATTAATGTGAGAAACAACGTGAAATTACTACACGTCGCGCTAAACCTACCTCGAGGTCGCCACCCTCACTTGGTTCACATTTGTGATAGTTTCTTTGGCCGATGTTTCCTCTCTTTTACTTGGCCTTGGAAAGAATAGTTGTTCTTGTTGGTTTTCTAGCATTCTCCATACACATATGTTGGCTTTTCCCTCTCCATTCATGAATTGTAGCTCCTCTCTGAATACAATCATGATGTTGGCTCTTATATTTTCTTACACACTGTGTTTTCTTTCCAAAGTTATAATGGATGTATGTGGTTATCACGGTTGTACAAATTGCATTTATATGGAGTTTCCTCTTTGTTGGAATTTAAATGTTTCAAGCTGAGAATGTTGTTCGAGCTCCTTTCTTTTTGGATTATGTGACTGTGTTATGCCCATAATGAGTGTTTCCTTTGTTGCTATGACTGTTGGAAAATAATTATGGAAAGTATTTTTCGGTTTCACTCATCTCTGGTGATTAAAATTCAAGGATTTTTCTATGAGAAAGAAAAGAATAATTCATTTTTTCCTTGCACAACGCCATACCCTTTACCTAGTCTTTGAAAGACTTGCAACTCCTTCAAATTATCATTCAATTGTTTGTGAATATAAAGGTGTATTTACCTTGCAGCCACCATGTGAGGTCTGTGGAAATAAATGGTTAAACATTTTTTTTTTTGCAAATCCCTTATGAATGTTTCTCCTTTCCATGCCCAAACCTCAGTTCTTTTATCTCGTGTATGGAAATTCGTAAGATTTGAACTCTGGTTCTGATGTATCTTATAGTGATTAACTCGGAAGTGAGAAAGATAGGTTATATGCATGAATTCTTGGCTCATTTGTTATGTATCCATGGGGGTTTGGTCGATTTTGAAGTAATATGATGTTAAACTAAAACAATGAGCACCAGTTTCATATGAGGTTTCGAACCCAATATGTTTACGCAAAAAGTATTGAAGGTTGTGATACAAGCATTGTATAGTGAAAGGTCGATGGCTTTATGTTGTGTTCTCAGCCTCCCATGCACACTTGATGTAGTATGGTTTTAATTGTTTTGAATGACTCTGTTAACCATCTCTTATAAAAGATATGCTAATAAAAGAAAAGGAAGGAGCAATTGAATCTGTAAAGTTTGATAATCCCAAAACTTTCATGTGGTTTTTTATTGGGTACTATAAAAACTGTTGTGTCTTGGATTTGAATTATTAACAGAGAAAAATTTTGGCAGTTGATGGTGATGACGTTTTTTAATAGATACTATTGCATATAATAGAACAATAATCATCTTTTTTCCCTTTCAATGTCTCACTTTTCGTTCATTATATGCCCCTATCCTTCCCAAATACATTTAAAAGATTCCCTATTCTATTATTATGAATTTCATTGTTTTGAAAAGAGGAAGGATTAATAACAAAAGAAAAGGCTAGTTGATGACTGGTGTTGGAAGTTTGGATATGGATACATTTTATGTTACTTCTGCATTTGCTTGAATAATATTCGTTGGTCGTTTCCCATCCATGCTACCATTTTTCACCCATTATAAGCCTCTCTCTTCCCAATATCCCTACCACTCCATGTTCAAATGGCAATTGATTGTTGAGTTTTAAGATGTTGTTGGATGGATTGCATGTGCTTCTGTGGTGAATGATAGAGCCAACCTTTTGGTTTTATTTAGGTAGAGTATTGATGCATAGATTGTTAAGAGTTTTTCATAACATGTTTGTAATATTGCTTCAGGATTAGTTTCTTTAACAAAGGCAACAATGGAAGAGGTGTTAATAGAGGTGTTAATAGAGGCATAGGAAATAATTAGCAGAGCGGCCATATAAGGCCACGATTTTTGACACATTTTGACGTTGATCCACAAGAACTAAATCATCTCTTTCAAGTTCGGTTCTTCAACCTAGTTGGTCATGGGATTCTCCAGCCTCAACTTGAGAGGCCTCATTTCCAGCCACATCAAAACTTTTTTGGTATCCATGTCCCCCCTCACCTTTCTATGCAGACAGAACCACTTGCCAATAATGGTTGGAAAGAGATCGTCTATCAACTTTCTTCTCATCACCATGGTTGACCTACTGTATATTTTCCATTACCCCTTCCTCCACCACCAAAAAATACAAATTCCTAAGCTGATCATGTTGTCTCACCCATACAATCTTCTCATGCAAGTAAAAGGCTAAAAACTGATGTTCCCAAGACAGAGCTAGATAAAGGAAAACGAGTGGACACTCCCTCCAAGTCATCCAAAGATTCATCTGAATCTGTGTCCTCTTGTCTTTGTTTCAAAGACAATTTCTCCCATGTCATCAAAGAGATCCATCCTCAAGGTTCCAATCAGCCTAAGTCTACAACGGAAATATCAAAAGAGGGCAGCAGTGAAAAGAGGCCAAATGCCTCTCATAGAAAATATGGTTTTTAATGTTGATTAATGTCATTTTCTTTTGAGGACAATATTTTTATTTTGACAATGTTTTGGACAACAAATACATATTTAGACAATGTTTTGGACATCATGGGTATAATTCCATTTTTGGATATAGTCATGTTATATTTTGTTGATATTGAAATATTTGATCATTAATATGAGAATGGGAGTTACAAGGAGGATGTTTGAATCAAATGTTTGGGGTTTTATAATTCATGTTTTGATGATTATTAAAATAAATTGAAAATGGGAGTCACAAGGGGTCCCACCTATTTAGTTATTATTTAATTAGACTCTTACCTATATATATTATTATTTATTTGTCTCAGCTAATTAGTTAATCTATTAAGCTTAAAAAAAGAAAGGTAGTTGAACTACCATAACTTATTGAGAAGGGATAAAACCTCAATCAAATGAAGAGACAAGGAAGGAGATAATAGAGGGAGAACTTCTACAATAAGGTTTTCTATATACTTGTGAGATACTTTCATTTTTCATTCATTCTGAGCTTACTAGAAGGCTTAAACATCTTGATGAGCAACATGGTCTTATTGAAGGCAATAGGATTCAGAACTGAATCATATATTTCAGCAGCTTGTCTTTAAAGGTGTGTGGTTTATCTTTGGCAGTCTGTGTGTTCTTGTATTTTTATGAATTAAATTTCATGACTGATAAAGAGTATTTTGCAGAGTCAAGTGACAAAATTTTATGACAAGTTGATCTAGATATTTAGCTTCATTTTTCTTTTGTTGTCACATTCTTTTTGTATGGTTCCCATTAGAGGCTTCTAAATATGACTTTGGTCCCTACCCTCGCATGGGTTTGTAAAGAGAATTCAACTTTGTATCTCAAAATGAAATCAATATAAAAATCAGATTTCTCATTTCAGTCTCACATGTGTATTTTGATGATTTGGTTCATATTTTTCTTTTATCCCCATGTACATACTCATGTAATTTTTGTTTAAGTTCATTTCTCTTACAGAGTTACATATAATATATAAAAAACCAGCCTTGGTTCCTCACACTTAATACCTGTGGATTAAGTGACTATTTATTTTATTTTTAGGCTATAAACCCCTGGTAACATTCCCAACTATCTTGCCTTAGCCCAACAAGATTGAAAATGCTTGAGTAAGGTTCTTGATACCTTTTCCTCAACATCTATTTGGTGACCATACTGGGGATATCTTCCATATCTCTTTGGTTGATTATATCACAATTATATTTTATTTTTCTGTTTTATCGGATTACTCTTTGACTGATTTTTCCATGAAAGTACCTTTTACAAGACAACCCAATATTGGAAAAAATCTTGATGACCAAACCAACATTGCATTGACTTTATTCAACACTATTTTAGAAATTTCTAGTACTCATGCTGAACTTGAACACTCTTGGGAAGTAATTGAAACGGACATAATATTCGTGAACGTTGGGAAGACAGGCAAAGGCAGCCCAAAAATAAATAGTAACTTATGTTTTCCTACCTCTTTTTTCTTTCTTGTCATGTCCTCTAATCCTTGCATCTCTCAAAGGAGAAGAGGGTTGTCCACTGAAGCTACTCCTATTTTTGAAATAGGAAGAAGTAAAATTGTCTTATCAACACAAGAAAGTGCTCGTAGGCGAACTTTATTTGATTATTTCAGTTCACCTTTATCACCCATACCTATCACCTTCAACATGACATCTGTGGGTAGTGGTAGTGACACTAGAGGTGTGTCCTCCTCAAAACCTTTTGCGTCATCAGTAATTGGTAGTATCTACAGTCATCAAATCTCTATTCAATCTACTATTAATCCTGCTAAAGTCATAAATAAATATGGACTTTTCCAATTTGAAGAATATGCTACAACCACCTCTTGGCATGTATCTTCCCTTGAATCTCACACTAGCCACTCACCCATTACCAAAATTCAAAGACCATTTGCCTAGGTTTTCGGGAAATGGCACCTTTACTACAAATGAACACCTAGTAGAATTTTCTAATGCTTGTCATAACATAGGAGCCAATGATAATGACACTTTCATTCATTTATTTGTTAACTCTCTCAAAGGGAAAGTTGCAACAGATTTTTTTTACCTCCCTCCCAAAATCCTTTCCACTTGCAAAGAATTGGTTTATTGGTTCAAGTCCACTTATGGACAACCCAAGAGTCCAGATGAGCATTTAAGGGAATACAACAATATTTCCTATGAGTATGGTGAAACCATTAAATATTTTAACCTTCACTTAACCAAATTATATAATAAAATCCCTGAACTAATCCATCCTCAAAATCAGATTGCTTTCATGCATTATTATAATGCATTACCTTCTCCTTATAGCCATAGACTTGAAAAGAATGTTATTGACAATCTTGGATCCGCTCTTCATACTTTCCTATAATATGAGGAGAAACTCAAAAGAACGGGTCTCCCTAAGGGAGACTTGGTCAATCAAACATATATGTCTACCCTCCTACAACTTGTGAAAGATATGAATAATAGGATGATATCCTACGAGCAAAAAGGGAATGCCTCTTCCTATGCCCCTGGGGCATCTTCTTCTTCTTCTTTAGAACCTTTTAGAAATACTAATGAAAACACTTTTCATCCAAAGCCCATAATGGTTCATAGTTGGTGTAACTTCTGTGAATAAAATCATGAAGAAAGTACTTGCAAAGTTAAGAAAAATGCTAGAGATAAGATCTTTGGCAGAAGTCCTGATACCACAATCATTGTTTTATATTGGGTTGAACCAGAAGATGTTATGGTAATCAATACCAGGAATAAATCTTACATTTCCAAGGGAAAATATAACCTTCCTCGCACTTCTTCCACCCCAAGCTCATCTTCTCAAAGTGTTGATACACAAGCTATCATAATTTCAAATAATGAAGGGGCGGCTTCTCCTCTCACATCTTCTAAGTATAATATCCTCAATCAATTGGCTAATATTAAAGTTGATGCTACTCTTTTGGACATGGTTGTCGTCCTAGCACAACAAAAGCATACCAAAAACTTTATGGAAGGTAAAATTTCTACCATAGCCAATATATTTGAAGAGTCAAAGGAAGAGGATTCAACTATAAATAAGATAGGTGTAAATAATTTTAGGAACCCTGTAAAAAAAAACCCTTTCTATATCTCTGTAAAAATAATGGATAAAATAGCTCATTGTTTCCTAATTGATGGTTGGTCTGGTCCAAGTGTAATATCTAGAATTATCATGGAAGAGCTTGGCTTATCTTGCACTAATGAAAATTATAGAAGCATGCTCTCTTATAATAGTTTGCAACAATCAACTATAGGTGAAATCAAATATGTAACCTTAGTTCTATGTGCACATCCAAAGATAAGAACAACCATCAACATCTAGGTAATTGATATGCTGGTGAGTAACTATTCAATTATTTTAGGAAGAGATTGACAAGCCTTAACTAGTGGATACCTTTCACTTGATGGAACACATTTTTTTGTCCCTCGAAATGGAAAGAACATTATAGTCCTTAGGGAAGGAATAATTTCACTGTATATAGAGAGCATTCATCAACCTAGTGTAAATTATCTTGAAGAAGATATGGGAGTGTACTCTATCTTTGTTGATGAGGGTGACACTATGCTTGAACCATTTTATTTTGATGATGGTGTGTGGCACATGCATTTCAATGGCTCATGTTCAAACGAAGGTAATGGAGCCAGCATCATTCTATATTCTCCCATAGGTAAAATCCAAAATGTTTCTTATAGGTTGGAATTTGCTTGCACAAACAATGTCACCAAGTTTGAGGCCTTATTTTTAGGCATCGAAAATGCATATAACCTTGGTTGTGGCCACCTTACAGTTTTTGGTGATTCTAAACTTGTTGTGAATCATGTACATAATATTTATTCACCAAAAAATAAGTTACTTAAATTTTATACTCAAGCCATTTGGATTCTCATTTCAAATCCGTTATCGTTTAACACCACTCATGTTAAGAGGGAACTTAATTCAATGGATGATAGTCCATTTGTTTTTGCAGCATCTCGTACCTGAAAAATCTTAGCTCAAAGACCTAATTATACATTTCAATCTCTATATCGTCCTCACATCCCTAATAACATAGAATCATGGCAAGTTTTCCCGATAGATGAAGGAATTTGTTCTTTCATACAAAATGAGCCGTTTAATATCTAAGAAATCATATCTATTGAAGATGACAAATTTCCTAAAGGATTGACTCCTCTCGAAATTTCATTTTCATCAAGTGATGTAGGAAACAAAGAAACACATAAGGAAGAGGAGTAGAAAAGGAAATTTGGTGATACAATTTACTTGAATATTGGGAAATTCGAATCTCCAAATATCATTTTATTAGGTGCCCAATGTTCTGATGAAGAAAAAAAAAAATCACAGAATTACTCCATGAATTTCAAGATTTTTTTGCATGGTCATACGAGGATCTTCATGGTTTTGATCCTGCTTTCATACAACATGCCATTCCTATAAAGGAAGGGGTAAAACCAGTTAGGAAAAAACAAATACCTATTAACCCTGCGCTTGAAGCCACTATTCTAAAAGAATTGGAAAAATTGTTGAAAGCTAATATAATCTTTCTAGTTAAGTATTCCAAGTGGGTTTCAAACTTAGTTCCTAATATGGAAATCACTTTACAATAGGTTGCAGGGTCTCAAATGATGTCCTTACTTGACGGTTTTTCCGGGAATAATCAAATCAAGGTAAAAAGGACTGATAGGTATAAAACCACATTTACCACATGTTGGGGCACATTTTCTTATGAACGCATGCCTTTTGGATTGTCTAATGTAGGTGCCACTTTTCAAATATATATGAAGATATATTTTGACAATATAATTGGTAATATTATCCAATTTTATCTTGATGATTTGATAGTTTATTCCAAAAACCAGTTGGATCATTTTGGTCATCTTAGAAAATTTCTCATGCGCTGAAGAAAATTTGGCATTTCTTTAAATCCTTCCAAATATATTTTTGGTGTCACGAAGGGAAAACTCCTCAGTCATATTGTTTATTATTCAGGTATAAGCATAGATCCTGAGAGTATTACTTCCATTCTAAACCTCCCTACCCCCACCTCCAAGAAAGACGTTCAAGCTTTCATGGGAATTATTAATTTTTTTCCGTAGGTTTGTTCCTGATGTTGTTGTCATGGTTAAACCAATCCACAATATTTTGAATCAATGTCATTATTTTTCTTGTATAGATGACATCGAGAAATATTTCCTTAGAATTAAGAAATCAATCAGCTCTGCACTGATTCTGGAGAAACCGAATTTTGAGAAAGACTTTATCATATATACCAATGCTACTGAGGAAGCAATTTTTGCTATGCTCTTACAAAGTGATGATAAAAACAATGAAAAACTTGTAGCTTACATGAGCCATAGTTTATCAAATGATGAAATCAAACTCTTATATTGAGAAACATGTTTTTTCTCTTGTCAAGGCTACAGAAAAATTTCACCATTTTATTTTGGGAAAACACACACATGTAAAAGTCCCTTTACCTGCTGTCAAGTTTCTTCTTTCACAAACTTATGTTTCAGGAAAACTCGCACATTGGATTGCCAAAATTTAGGAGCATGATTTTATGATCATGACTTTGAATACAATCAAGGGACGAGACTTAGCTCTTCACTTAGCTCGGTATCCTGAACCAAGTGAAGAAATTGACGACCAAGATAATCCTCTTACAACACTATTCTATATAATTTGAAAATAAAAATCGTTCTATAGTTGAGAATCCTTGGTATAAAAATATAGTGTATTATTTGTAGCATCAAAGGTTCCCAGATAACTTAGATCCTCACTAGAGAAGGAGACTCTTCCTTGAATCTTCCAATTATATCATTCTAGGAGACTTTTTGTTTAGGAGGTTTGTTGATGGTTTGTTACTTTGATGTGTAAATGATGAAGAAGCACATAAGTTATTATTTGAAATCCATGGATCATCAGCTTCTGTCATTCACATCGGTGGCCATTTTTATGCTAAGGCTACTACTTTTAAGATCATAAGAAATGATTACTACTAGCCTTCGATATTCCACGATTCATATAAATTTGCAAGATCCCATGATAAATGCCAAAAAATTGTTGGGAAAGAACGCCTTTCTACCATGCCTTTACAATCTGTCCTTCCAGATTTCCCTTTTTCTAAATGGGGTCTAGATTTTATTGGTCCTATCAATCCTCCATCTTCTGTAGGGAATATCTTTATTTTGACAGCCATTGATTACTTTACTAAGTGGACCGAGGTTGTCCCTCTTAGACATGCACATGATGAACATGTAATTTATTTCCTAGAATCTAATATATTTTCCAGATTCAACATTTCATTAGAGATCATTATGGGCAATGGCCCAACCTTCATTTCTGCAAAATTGACTCAATTTTTGGTTAAGTTAGGGGTTAAACATTTCACTTCATATTATTATTACCCTTAGGGAAATGGGAAATCATAGTCCACTACCAAGAATATAGTTAGGATCATAAAGAGAATCATAGAAGAAAAATCTCGACAATGGCATACACCTCTCCCTTATGCTCTCTAGGCAGACCTCACAACCACCAAAGCAAGTACAGGATTTACTATGTTTCAGCTCGTATATGGCCAAGAGGCTATTATGTCTAATTAAATAGACTTTTCCTCCTTATGGTTGATGTTACAGACTGAAGAATTAAATTCTTCTAATGTTCCCCAAAGGATAAATGCATTGTTATCCCTGGAAGAACAAAGAAACTTTTCCTTGGAGAACCTATAAAGAAGACAACAAATAGTGAAAATTTATTTTAACAAATGAGCAAAGGTTGTTGAATTCAAGATTGATGACAAATTCCTACTATGGGACTCATCCCATGTTGAAAGAGGGAGACATTCTAAATTCCAAAAATTGTGGCTAGGTCCTTTCAAAATCACTTTTATCCTAGGTACAAACTCATACCTTCTAGAGGATTTGGAGGAGTGATTGTTCTCTTACAGTACTAATGGTTCCCACTTGAAACATTATTTGGACCTAGCTTGATCTATAATGCTTGTGTAAACATGACTGTTGTATATATCCTTTTGTCTTACTATTTTCCTCTTTTTTTCTTTGGTTTGTTGATTTTTTAATTTATGTTGTTTGTTTCTCATAATCATGAGAAATAAATTCTGGATCAGTTTTTCCATAACAATGTCATTTTGTAAGTATTGTTGATCGATAAGATACACACAATTGGCATGATGTCCTCCTTTCAGACATCACTGAAATAGATTTTTTCTTTCAATATTGTTGTAGTATAGTTGGTTTTGTCTTCTTCCTTGTTTATGCTATCCATTTCTTCCCTCCATCCTGAGATTCAAGAGAATATCAGAAGCATTCTCCTTGAAATTATAAAAAGCATTATCTGTTACGTATTATTTGACTGTTATGCATACAGGACCAACTTCCCTCATACATATCACTTTCCATAGGTTATTCCCCAAAGTCCCGTCTAATTATTTCCCTTAAACCATCTTTTTCCCCTAGTTGCATAACTATTCTTTTCAGCATTTTTCGATCACCTACTTCTACCAATTTGCAAAACTGAAAATTATGAGTTCTAAATCTCTTGAGAACATATTTCCCTATGGAGTCATCAATTTGTTGACGCCCAAAAAAATGCAACATGGAATCCCTATAAGAAAATGGGTTGCAATGCCTTATTACTTATATATATCTAATAATATAATAAATATGTGGGACCTCGTTATGGAATGATGATGAAATATGCTTTTATTTGATTGTGCTCATGACTACCTTGCAAAATTGATTCTACAGTTTGGGAATAAACCCATAAATTCAAAACTACTTTTTGGATGAATGATGGGTGTGTTGGCAATTTAATTTGAAAAAGAAATGAAAAGGGAAAAATGTGTGTTCTAATAAGCATCTTGGTTTATTCTTGCTACACATATATTTTGATTTGTTGATTCAAATTCCAAGCATGAGCCACATATAGTTATGGCATATTGCACTTATGGTATACTTGTTATTATCATGGACAATTGATAAGTTTTATGACGTGGTAATCCTTCACTAGAAAGGAATGTGGGACATGACATGTTTTGGTGTTAAGTGTTGAGTATGCATATAAAACTTATGAGCTTAATGAAAGGAGGAAAATTCAATTTTTGGACTGAAATGTTATGTGGCAAATGTAGTGGAATATGTGTTGGATGTATTGGGTGCACTTGTACTTGGCTCTAGTTGATGGAAATTAATGTGAGAAACGATGTGCAATTACTGCACGTCGCTCTAACCCTACCTCGAGGTCACCACCCTCACTTGGTTTTCATTTGTGTTATTTTCTTTGGCTGGTGTTGCCTCTATTTTTCTCGGCCTTGGAAAGAATAGTGGTGTCTGTTGCTTTTTTGAAATTCTCCATACAGGTAAGTTGGCTCTTACCTCTCCATTCATGAACTGTAGCTCCGCTCCAAATAAAATCATGATGTTGGCTCTTATATTTTCTTACAGACTGTGCTTTCTTTCCAAAGTTATAATGGATGTATGTGGTTATCACGGCTGTGAAAATTGCATTTATATGGATTTTCCTCTTTGTTGGCATTTAAACGTGTCAAGTTGAGATTAGTGTTTGAGTTCCTTTCTATTTGGATTATGTGATTGCATTGCACCCAAAATGAGTGTTTCTTTTGTTGCTATGACTATTGACAAATAATTATAGAAATTATTTTTTGGTTTCACTCATCCTTGGTGATTAAAATTCAAGGGTTTTTCTCTGACAAACAAAAGAATAATTTGTTTTTTCCTTGAATAACACCATACCCTTTACCCAGTATTTGGAAGACTTGCAACAACTTCAAATTATCATTCAACTATTAGTGAATAGATAGGCGTATTTTCCTTGTGGCCACCATATGAGGTCTATGGAAAATCTGTTGTGGAAATAAATGGTTAAACGGTTTTTTTTTTAAATCCCTTATGAATGTTTCTCCTTTTCGTGCCAAGACATCGATTCTTTTATAAGGTGTATGGAAATTTGTAAGATTCAAACTCTGGTCCTAATGTATGTTATAGTGATTAATACGATAGTGGGAAAGACAGGTTATATCCATGAAGTCTTGGCTCGTTTATTGGATGAGATAATTGTGTGCTTGGTGTCGTATTCATCGACGCTCATCACGAGAAGCAGAGGTGGGCAACTTCAAAGTATGAAGATACACAAGTATATCTCCATACCAAGGGTCCAAAGAAGCGATTAGAAAAATATCTCCATTAATTGGTGACTCTTCAAGTGAAACATCACCACTTTGGACCGGTGGATCTAAGATTAACTCTGCGAAGAACAAGGACTTATCATATTTTTCCGCAATGAAATCCAAGTCAAATTCTTGGAGGATAACTATCCACTGACTGATTTTTCCACCGATGACACATCATGTTAACACATATTGAAATGGATTGACGATGGCGACAACAGTAGTCTTGCGAAGTAATATATAGTGACGAAATCGTTGGACAGTGTGAACAACTGCCAAAGCGAGTTTCTCAACATGCGAATAATTGAGTTTTGGTCCCACTAGATATGAACTAAGATAATAGATAACGTGCTCTTTGAGCGCATCATCTTCTTTTACCAAGACCATGTCTATTGTGGACTCTGTGGCAGCCACATATAATAATAAATCCTTGCCATAATCAGGAGGCATGAGTAGAGGGGAAGACGTCAGAGCACGTTTCAATTCATCAAAAGAGTGTTGAGTTGCTTCATCCCAATAGAATGGGACTCCCTTTTTTAAAATATGCATGAACCCTTTCATAATATCAGCATAATTAGTGACAAAACATCGAAGAAATTTTTCTTTCCCTTGTAAACTATGAAGTTGGGGAATTGTGCGCGGGGGAGGCAATTGAACTATTTTCTCAACCTTAAGAGGATCGACCATGATCCCTTTTGTCAACATGATGAAACCTAATAAACAACCCGATGTCACACAAAAACTGTACTTGTTTGGATTCAAGTGAATATGATAGTAGTGACATCATTCAAAGATTAGTCATAAATGGGTGGGATGATCGGATCTCTTGCAAGAACATGATGCTAGATCATCTAGGTACACCTTGCCTATGTATTTGAGGTCGTGAAAAGAAAATGACATGGCCCGTTGAAAAGTAGCTCCAACATTCTTCAGGCCAAAAGGCATTTTTCGATACGCGAAGGTACCCCAAGGAAAAATAAAAGTCATTTTATGTTGGTCCTCGAGTTTGATTTGAATTTGATTAATCTCAAAAAATCGTCCATGAAAGAAAATACCTCACAACCTGCACACCCATTGACAATATTATCAATAAACGGGGTTGGAAAATTGTCGTTCGAGAAAGCTTTGCTAAAATCACGGAAATCCATACATACACGAATCTTGAGTTTCTTCTTGTTGACAGGAACCAGCTTCGATACCCATTCTGTCAATGGTACAGGGTAGATGAAACCATCTTTGAGGAGTTTCTCTACCTCAGCCTTTATCGCTACTGCTCTTCGAGGATTGACCGGGTGAAGCTTCTATTAGACCAGTTTGACATTAGGATAAGTCGTGATTTCGTGTTCAAAAATTCATGGGTCGATGCCTGGCATCTCCTCATAATACCAGTAAAAAATGTCATGGAACTCCTTAAACAAATCGGTGCAGATTTGAATCTCATTGGGGGAGTAATCCGCTCCAACGAAGACATTTTCCATGATGCCAGAGCTTTTGTAGATATTGATAGGAATCATTGGAACAATACTTGCTATGTTTCCCTCGGTGTATACTATGTGCGTAGCCAGAGGGTTAATCAGAAAAGGGCTATCTCCATTCATGGTCGTAACAAGCTCTCTTGCCTCTATTCTACTGAGCTCGGGAAGAAAATAATATCTATGGTGAAGATCATCCCAAGGTCTTCCTGGACCAATCATTGCCTCCAAAATTGCCTCGTCGGAGGGCAAGACTAAGTCTAAAGGATCCTAAGCAGCGAGAGAGTATTAAGCCCAAATAGGCTCGAGAACTAGATCTAGCTCCTATGGGGGAGCCATATCAGGGTTGGTTGAGGCTTGTTGGACAACACTATATGCAACCTCAGTAGCAGATAAGGGCATGGCCATGCCAAGGTGCCATACCCCTTCCATCAAAGTTAATGGGGAAGGTAAATTCCATGGGTCATGAAAGTAGCTTGTTTTAAAATATGACACTTACAAAATTGCATCCTTCGATTGGTCGAGGACGACCGAAATAAACCTTACATCATTGGAAGGCAAAGGCTAATCAAAATTTCCCATCAAAGACGGAAACAATATGACACCTAAATTGAAAGTGCTTAGTTGCGGGTTATCAATCATCGGGACTATGGAAGCCCCTGATGAAGGGTTAGGATGAGAGAAGGACAATTGATCAACGGTTATAATGCGAACTTCGTGCAGAAATCATAAGAACCAAGAAAAGGTGGCTACAACCACATGCATTGCATAAGTCCAACTCCATCCTAACAGAATATTGTAGTCGAGAGGTGCATTGACTACTTCAACCTCGACGCACACAGTTTTACCCTCCGACTGCACAGGAAAAGAGGGAATTATACCGTGTGGTCTGAACGATCGACCGTCAAAATCCATAAGAAATGTAGGCGATGGAGACAAATTGAGCTGGCCAATGGCCCTCTGACATGCCAATGAAATCACGTAAGTTGAGGCACCCTCATCAACCACCGTACGAAATGTTGGTGCAATTATATGCATAATATATTACCAAACATAAATTATCTACCGAGATTCGTAATCAATATATTTGTTACACTATATGTACCGGCAACAGGTGGTTTATCTATGTCTGATGAGTATAGCAAGAATTAATAACACTTCAAAACACACACTATGTTTTGCAATCCTTAATCTATGTTTTACACACTGCGCAAAAATTAAAGAAAAAAATTCCAAGAAAAGACTCTAGCTAACATGCACTCCAAAGGCTCTCTTACAGGCAACAAGATTGTCCATTTACTGGCTCATGAAGGTGAAATATGGATTCTGATTTTACTCCCGTAATCACTCACTTCAATATCAACTTACAAGTTGTCTAGTTCTTCACACTCTTCAAATCAAAAAGGAAATTCAATGCAACCTAGAAATTTTGAAAAGTTACTTTATTTCTACACAGGAAACAGAGGTTTTAATGAGATGTTCCATTTGTTGGCTCATGTAATGTGAAGGATGGAATCTCAAATTGTTCCTGTACTACCACACTTTGCAAGATAAAAGATGAGATTAAAATAACACAATTCAGAAATAAATGATCACACGCAGAAATCATAAATGTTCACACACATAAATTATAAATGATTATAAAGATACCACTAGATTATTGTTCACATCTTTTGATGCATCCACACTTAGATTATATTATAACTCACAACTTACTTATATCAAACATTTCTACTCACAACTGTTATGTACAAAATCACGCCACACACACAGTTACAGAAATTAGATCCACATTACCATTACAGCAAGCTTGCCAAGTCGGACCGGTGGGCCCTTGCCATGCAAACATGGAAGCTTATAGAAAACTCACAGAACAATAAACTTTATAGAACACATAGAATCAATGAATTTAACTTCATATTAATTCTTCAACAAGTACATCTACAAAAGGAGATTATTCAGAAATCTGATTTGCAGCATAATAGTGTAAATCCTCCTCCCTCAGTACTCCTACCTTCATTTTTATACAAGGAAATTCAATGGGGATGGATCAAAACAAATCCCCCAACTCAGAATTCGTTTAAACTGTTTATGCACAAAATCTGGGTTTTTCACCATATATTACAAATTTGGGTTAAAGATTCTTCGATATATCTCTATCCGTTGTGAATTTTGAGAAATGATTTCTGGTTTTTGTAGCTAAAGGATTTTTCTAAAAACCCATTTGATGGTTTTGTAATATATTCTTCCATATGCACGAAAAGAAAGAAGAAATATGGAAGTTTAAAAATATTTGATGATTTTTGGTTGAATCATTCCCCTTGAGTTGGAGGTCCACACGTGTGATTTGGGTGAATTTTTCCCCACATTTCCACATGTAAACTCCGCTCTGGACAAAACCCATATCCCATCATCTTTATATTCATCTTTATATGCACGAAAATAGAGGTGCAAATATGGTACCGAAATCCTGTAGGATGCTGGTACCAGAATAGCACAGTTGGTACCGAACTAGCATAGTAATAGATCTGGGTACCGGATCAGCGCAACGGTGGTACCAAATCAGAGATGGTACCGGATCAGCATAGATTTGGTGCCGGATCAGGTGGAGTATCGGATTAGGTGGAGTATCGGATCAAGCGGAGTACCGGAATAGATCAGTTGGTTGTTGTAGTACCGAACCAGCGGTAGTACCAGATGAAGTGATTCCTTGTCATGAAGATGCTTAATAATAGTCAAAGTAATTAGGAGCATAATAATCATTAATTATTCAATTCTAACATTTAATAAACCACATAAATCATCACTAAACGAATATTATCTCATGTACAAAACAATTGTTAAATGACATGTTTGTCGAGGAAAATAGGCAGAGAGTGCATATGTATGAGGAAAAATTGGTTAGGATATGGGACAAGATAAGGCAATTAGAGGTGAAAAAAAAGAGGCTTGACACGGAAAATGTTTTGTATCAACGATTTCATGGCGTATGCCACTACTATCTAAAAGGAGACATGGTGAGGAAGATGAGGTTTAAGGTTAATCAGATTGAAAACGATCATTCCTAAGTTACTGGGTTATGTCGCTCCCAAGGCGGACAACAACGCTTTTCATTGTGAGGGGAAACTCTGGAGAACCTCCAAAGCAGACATTTCATAAGTAGTTAGTGTCATATCCTCCAAAATGGAGTAATTCTGAGAAGCCCTGGCGTTTGGGTTGTGAGAAGCCTTCTTGAACACACCTTTAGGGATGTGAGTCATTGTTTCTCCCACTGTCTTCTCAATTTGAAGAGGATTCAATAGGTTGGAGGCCTATTTTCCCTTCTCAACAGATTTTGGCATTCTGTAGTCATGAGTCCTAGTTGATAAATGAGCTTCAGCGTTCATCATATAAATTTTTGCGGCCATGTTTTTGGATTAGGCGCAGGGGGTCTCTGACTTCCCCCATCCACGCTCATGGATGTGGATGCTTGAGACATATTTTTCCATTGTGGAAAATGGTTTTTCAACACAGCAGGTTGTTTTTGTGCCAATAACTTATGGGCTTTCGCAAGCCGGGGGCATAGGTGAGTTAAGTGTTCTTCTGTGCAAAGCTTACATGAAAAATTCACCTTCCTCTTTTCGGTTTTTCCCTCGCCATCATTGTTAGCAGCCTTTTAATCCCCCTTACCCTTCTTGTTTTTATGTTTATTATTTTCCTTGGTCTGTTGTTTAGCCTTGGGATTTTTCAATTGCACACTGTGTACATTCGATGTCTGGGTTGTGGAGGAAACCGAACTAGGAGTTTGGTTGGCCACATTCTGTTGAATCGATAATTGTTGTAATTTATTAGACAACAGATATGTGGACTTGTTTTGTGTTGATCCCACTATGCCATCAGTGTGGGGCCCAGAATTTTGTTTGGATTTGTCAAGAGTTGACCGTGGCGCATCAAGTAAGATCTCGTAAAGCATGTCGGACTGAGAGTAAATCAGTTCTAGTTGTTGGGTTCTCATAATAAACTCTTCTTCAAAAAACACCGCGGATGTTGCTAATCTTTGGACACTCAAGGAACCAAATACTTTAAGAACCACTCAAGAAAGAATGCAGGAGGGGCCTTGAATTTAATCAAACTCTTTCATCGTTGCCATTCTCGGATGTGATCCGAGATATGGACGGCTTTTGTCTCCTTGAAGTTGGTCAACAAATCAGTATGCATCATATCTCACTGTAAATTGGAAATGCTTCAAGAAAACCATGGCAATGTCATCAAAGTAAGAATACTCGGAGTTGTCAAGATAGATATACCATTTCGATGCACCCCCTATAAGATTTCATTGAAACAAGTGCAACTGAGCAGAGTCATCTTTCAACGAGTTAGATGAGCACCACAAGTGAAAAATTTTCACGTGATCACCTAGATCTTTGCCAGGCTTTCCCTCAAACTTATGCATGTCAGAAGGAAACTTAGTTAGCATGGGGGGCCAACGTGGATCATGACAAATCGGGTCATTTAAAAATCTCAATAGGTCTGGAAAATGCAGAGTTTCCAGAAAAGGTAGTCTTGGTTGCAAAGTATTTACATGAAAAAAAGGGCCTGGCTTTTGGCTGGCACCAGGTTGCCGGGAAAAGTTAGACAGTTGGCCTAGGTTTTGGTATATGTCATGATGGCCCTATCCAGTGAAAGGGATTTGTTTATGGTGTTGTATCGTCGGTTGGTTCCCGAAATTAGATGACATAGCTTGAGTAGGGATTTCTCCCTATACAGTGTTTTATGGACCTTGGTTGGGGATGCCCCCTGTTGGTGCGTAAATATGTTCAATGTATATCTCACACTCATTTAAATGTCAATCTGTGATTCGTAATCGAAAGAGTCGTTACACCATATGTGCCGAGAACAAGTAACCTACCTAAGTCTGTTGCATATAGGAAATAATTAATAACATAAAAATCCTATTTCTAAGATTTCTAAATACTTCAAAGTATTCTCTGAACCTAGAAGAGAAAAATGATAATAAAACTTAAACAAATAGTCAATCAAATAGATGTTGTCCTAGAGAAACAATTATGTTCATTTCAGGCGCTTGAATTGAAAAGATGAACTTTAAGAAGCTTGTCTCCTGTAGCAATTAAAATAATCAATTCCAACCATTCTCGAAACAAAATCCAACTTCAACCTCATGTAATTCAATCAAACCAGCACAAGGGAAGTTCAGTATAACTGAAATACTTTATTACAGCACATGAAGATGAAATATAAAGTCTCCTGGTCCCTTGCAATACTAGGTCTACTACAGTCATAAACTCAAAATATCAGTCCCACACTTCAAATTATGAAATAGCTACCTTCAAAATCTGAGAATGAAATGTCTATTCGATCTAACACTTGCTTATTCACACCAATCCAAAATGATTAACTCAATGCTCAATCATGAAAATGAAATAAAGACCAATCACACACACACTGCTATAAACTATCCACACAAACACACAAAACGTATACAAGGAGGTTTACCTTAGTTGGGGCGGTGGGCCCTTTCCAAACCAACAAGGAACCTCTTAAGGGAGTAACAGACTAAAACTTTTCACTCACATACAAGAATTGACATAAAAGATCTTCTGTATTAATTCAGCTAGTAAATTGGATCAACAATCTTTTACTTCATACATGACAATGATAAGTATTATTTGGTTCTTACAGTATATTTTTTACATTCACTATTATATTTCCCTCCTTATCATCTATACATCATTCCTTATATAAGGTACGTTGATACTATCAATATCTATGGATAAACATTAAACAGTTTGAGAAATTGCACATTTAAGATTTACATCGATTTTTTAGGAATCGACTCCATCCTCATGACATGAAGTGCATGAGCGATGGAGTCTCTTGCAACTGGAAAACTGACTCGAGTGCTTCTATCCAACTATCTTCTCGAAATCTTCACCATTATTCAGGTCCAACTAGCACATTCTAGAAACAGAGGTTCTGGTACCGTATTGCACACAGTCGCGAGTCTAGTACCAGAATAGAGCAGAGCAGGTAGTACCGGAATAGCACACGTCTTGGTACTAGAATGGATTTGGTACCGGATTAAAATTGTCTTGGGTACCGGAATGGATTTGGTACTAGATTACACGGTGTCTGGTAGTGTCAGATAGACTTCTCATAAATCAAATCATTAGGACTATACAAAATAAAACACTTTCAATCAAATTAATTTAAGAAAGTTAAACAAACATGCTTTAAATCATCAATTACCTCTTGTGGACATGACATAGCTATTAGGCATGTGTTTTGGGAGGGAGTAGTCCAGTATAGGTTTATAACAGAGGCAAAAAGGCTTAGATATAGGGTAAGATAGGGCATTATCTTATGTCAAAATAGAGACTCAACACCCCCATCCGAACCTTTGGGTATCGGTATTGAACCTTGCTCGGTTCTCCACATAGTGTGGGAGGGGTTACCCCCGATAGGCATCCCTTGTGAGGGAAAGGATCCCTACCAAGGATTCCCAATACCTTGCGAGTAGTAGACTCTTGTCATCACTCTCTGTGAATGAATAAAACCTTGCGTAAGTTTTTGTTGACTAAAGACGGGGTTTCCCCCAGTCGAGAAAGAAAAAAAAGTAAAAGCATTATTTCCAAATGCAACAAACAAAGAAAATGACATTGAGCCCACCAGATTCATGTAGGATGAAGGTCCTTGGCTCCCTCCACTAAAATAAACTATAGTTGGCGTTAGGCCCGACTGGCTATTGATAGGCGCCATAAAATCACTCTTATTTTATTGCATAACTCCTTGATCATATGCATAGGTTGACATTGAATATACTTTGCTATCTTCACTTTGGTTGGTTTGTGTTGTCTTGGACATGATTTCACAAGAGCACCGGAGCGAAGTAGGGACAACAGAGACCTAAGGAAGCGATATAAAGGTATGTCACTCATTCCTTCTGGGTAGTAGATTCATTGACTGTAACTTAGAGAAAGAGTCGTGTCTTGTCTTGTTTTGTTCTAGATCCAGGTGGATCTAGGGAGATCTGTTAGTGTCTGCACCTACCGATTTATCCAGTAACAAAATTGGCGACTCCACTGGGGATACAACCCATTTTGGTTTTTTTTTCTTGTCCATTTAATCTTGAACTACCCTTTTTCATTCCCGATCAATCTCTAAGTCTTCAAGATATCTTTACAGACTCCTTGGATCCAGAAGTTCCCTCAAAAGTTCTGTCATTTTTCCAAAATTTGCTTGATTACAAACCTTCTCGCACTGCACCTTTCTGTAGCCTGCAAGAATCACTGAAGTTCACACCCTAGTGTTCATCTCAATGTGAACTTCTCGCAATCTGTCTGTGTCTAGCCTGCGAGAATCCTTAATTCTCGCACTGTACCCCACTACCAGACTACGAACTCACTTGTAAAAAATTTGGATTAAGTCTTTTGTGTCTTCAAATGCCCAGATTTGTTTGTGTCTCTGGGAAGAACTTCTATGGCTAGTGATTGAATGTTTCTTGACTTCAAATCTTGCGAATGATTAGTTTTCGGAAATCAAAAGCTTTTCTTGATCATTTTTTCTCAATTTTTACCTCTTGACCTTTTCTTAACAAGGGTATAATCTATGATTCTGAAATCTGAGTGCTTGTTTGGTCGGGAGCCTTTGATTGGACTAAAAGTTGAGATTAATTGTCCTTTTCAATTTCCTATTACTTGGAAAATTGTTACCCATGTGCATTTGAAAAGACTGGTCTTGTCGGTTTGTTATTTTTATCTTCATTGAAAGATCAATTTGGGTGTTTGTTGAGTATTTCTTTTTCGTTGGTTGCTTACTTTTTCTTAGTTCCATCCCTGTTGCTTGTTTCTAATAAAAAATTAAAGACTTTTTTGTTTTTTGTAGTGGCCTTTTATTCGAAAAATATTGGCATTCAAGTATTGAAAGACAACGAATAGGGAATTTGCATTGTTCGTGATTGTTTGATATTACATTTCAGAGAAGATCATACATCGTAGTTCGCATTGTTCCAGAAAACTCATTTGTCCCTCCTGTAAATAGGATTCATCTAACAAAAAATTTTGTATCATTCATCCTTATTTATGCATTGTTGGGTCAGAGTCTCACACAACATCGGTTTCATTTCCGTCTCCTTTTTGTGTAACAACAGCCTTTAATAATATTGTGCATATTTAAAATTGAACTAGTAATTTTTTCTAGGGCTCTTTTACACCAACATTAGCTAGGCTAGAGCTTTGGAATAGGTAGTGAGACACACTCTCCAAAGAACAAAACACACAATAGTATCTTGTGATAAGGAGTGTCAAATTCCATTTGCAGCATTTTGTCCTGGGAAGCCCTTCTCACATGAGGGTCAAAACTGAGGTCACATTGAGAATGACAGAGTTACTCACCCTACTTTATTGATCTCGGTGTAGAGATTTCACGTATTATAGGGGTCACTTGAAGGTATACCAACAATGATGAGTGGAAGCCTCTCAAGTTGATTTCGGGCTAGATACTCTTCCCTTGCGTGTGGATCGGACTGTCGATTGTTTCCCCAGGCATCGTTTTTGTTTGTGGTAACCTTAGTAGCCTATATTCTTAGGGTCTTACGCAAGGTGACTGTGAAGGGGTAATTCTTCACGGTACCTGGAATCGATGTTGGCCAGACTCACTCGGGCTCCTTGGAGGGTATACCCATGATTGTGTGTGGGAGCTTGCACCAGGGTGTAAGTCCGTTAAGTAGGTTGTCAACGTAACTTTTCCACCCTCACCCAGCCCCTTCTTGTCTCGTCGTCATGACGTTGGATTTTATCACCAACTAATGACTTCAGAATTGGAAGGTCTTGTTTTCTTGGTTTTGCTTCCTAGATTTTACTAGCACATGTTGTTTGTTTACCTAGGTTGCCCATAGAATTTATTTCATAAGATTCTGACTCGATCACAATTGACCCTCCATGTCATTCACATAGAATGCAAGGCCTACCCTCAGAAGATCTGGAAGGTTCTCAACCCTTGCCTACCAAATCACCGGAGGGCTCTCCTCAACATATTGAAGTCCAAGACGTCGCCACTCCACAAGTGGAAAGAACTAACTCTTTAGAACGGTTCCAAATTACCAATCCTTGAGAGGACTTCTGACTTCCTCCGGACTCTGAGAGACATATTGTTCGAGTGAATTATTCTATAGAAATAGTTGTTCAGTCTTTTGGATTTCCAACCAGACCTTTTACAGGACCTGAGGGTCAAGATCCTTTTTGGACTACTGGCATTTTTAGACGGGATCTCTTTGGCTCAGAAGAAGGCATTGATATCACTGTCACACTTGAGCTGCCCGAAACATCTAATCTAGACGCAATACCTTTTACTACTACCTATTATTTTCCTGGTACAGACGCTCCTCCAGCTAACCACATCTTGACTATCCCTCTACAAACGGTGCATTACACAATGGTCCTAGATACTACGAGTCCTCACACCAGGATTACAGTGGCTAGCCAATCTCCCATTGGCACGCCGCTTTCGCCTAGATTCACCCCAACACTTCCGCCCAGATATCATGCATTGAATGCTTCTATTCCTGCTCCTACACAAATCTCATCCGGGACTCCTGGCGTTTCCACTCCTTCTGGGAACCATATCGTTCCCGGTTTCATTCCGACACTTCCTCGACCCCCTTTCAGAGGACCTCTTCCATCCTCTATCAGAGGAATCGACCCTAGTGGTACCATACCATATTTCACACCTAATTACCAGATTATTGTCAGTGGACAATTTCACAGAGGAGGCCAAACCCAATCCCTTTTTGCAGGACAAATCCCAATTGGGATGCAACCCCCGATTGGAGGGCAACCCCCACCTCCCCCACCCTATGGACAAAACATACCTCCATCCTTGGCCCAGTATTGGAATTATCTTATTCAACATAATCCTCACTCGACTAGGGGGCAACAGCCTCAAGCTATCTCCTTCATACCCCCTAGTATAGGCCAACCATATCCAGGTACGTCAAATCCTATTTGGGGCTCAAACACTCAACCCCGCACCCCTTTTCAAGGGAACAACCCCAACCAATACAACCCTATGAATTATTTGCCTCCACACCAACAATCGAATCTGCCTGGATCTTCGCATTATATGCAAACTGCTTATGGTCCCACTGGTCTACCGACGGGACTCCCTCCCCAAAGTCACCAGTACCCACATGTGAATAGGAAGTTACCCTTCTTAGCCACCCTGGACCTCTCTGATCTGTCGAGAATTTTAAATGATCTGATTTGTCACTCTCCTCAATGGCCCACCATACCGGCCAAACTACCATCCAACATCCCTAAATTCAATGATAAACCGGGAGAGGACCCAAACAATCATGTAATGACTTTTCACCTTTGGTGCTCATCCAACTCCTTGATGTATGACTCTATTCGTTTACGCCTTTTTCAACGAACCCTCACAGGTTTTGCCGTGAAGTGGTATATAGAATTACCACGAGGCTTCTTCACTAACTTCAACACCCTCGCTATGGATTTCCTCACCCACTACCAGTTACCGATCCGCTACGAAATGGGAACCAAAATTTTGAGTTCTTTCAAACAAACCAAAGCCACTCATATCTCTGATCACATTCATGATTGGCGACGGAGACGACATCTCATCAAACTCGAAGTTCCCGATCAGTTGCTGGCAGAGTGGTTCACGAAATCATTCGTGAATGATATCGCTCACGACATCGCCATGGGTGGAATTGTCACAGAAGAACAGGCAATCAGTTGTGCTCAATACCTCGACCTCATTTACTCACAAACGGGTATTCTTTATGACTTACTCCCTGATGCACCTCATCCTTCTACTTCTTCTACTTCAACTACTCATGTTGCTTCTCATGCAGCTGATAGTGTGATTGGGACTTTCCATGCCCAACCTCATTCCGTCCAAAACTCTAGCAATCCATTTCTTCTAATGTTCAAAATGCTTCATCTCCTACCCCTCCCACCAGTAATACTTCTGAGGTGAACTTTGTTCAATCTACCCCCACTGGAAAAAATAAATCCAAAAAAGGAAAGGGTAAGAGCAAGGAGGATAAAAATAATCCGCAATTTGAAAAAACCAAAACACCACCTGTTGACGATAAGGATAAGCGCAAACCCCGATACCCTTGTCTTATCTGTGGTGATGATCACTACACCAAGGATTTTCCACGACAAGCCGAGGTTACTAAGTTCCTTCAAGGGACCCCGAAACCCCCCACTCTGGTCATGTTGTCACAACCCTTCCCTTCTCAACAACAGGCCCAATTGGTCATTCATGACCAACCTTCCCCCTCCAATACATCCTATGTCTTAATGTGTACAGGTGATTCAAAGAAGAATGACATCACACTTACCACTCAATCCAAAGATTATTCTTCCTCCAAAGAGAAGGTTGATGTAATACCTCCTTCGTTGGTCCAACCATCTCCCACGACTCCACCTACCAACGGTCCTCTTCATCTCGAACGACCAAGCCTAGAAACAGTTCTTCACCCTCCCCCAAAGGGTGTTGTTCGAAAATCGGCTTTCAATCCTCATGCATGTGCTACCCAGAACTACAGTATTGTCAAAGATCTGGCCCAAGCACCGTCCGCGATGTCATCCCTCGAAGTCCTTCAGAGTTTTCCTATACAACGGAAGGCACTGTTGAAAGCTATTGGTGGAATTGACCCTACAGATACAAATTTAATAATTTTTGACTTGGAAGATCACATTCCAAGGTTACCCCCTCAACTCGCATTCCAAATACAAGTTATTGTCTCCGACAAAAACATTTGTAGAATAGTTATTGATGAGGGTGCCTCGACGTGTGTCATGTCTATTACCTGTTGGAAATCCATCGGCTCTCCTCCTTTAAATGAATCCCACAACACACTCAAAGCCTTCAATGGCTCTGGTTTTAATCCTTATGGTGTCCTCCCTTCATTGCCTATTACGTTAGAAGGAAAAATGGTCAACGTTGAAGTGGAGGTCTTTGACTCTCCTCTCGATTACAACCTTCTACTTGGTCATAGCTGGATCGATTCCATGCGTGCAGTTGTGTCCACTCTTTTCTATGTCATGCATTTCCCACATCAAGGAAAAGTAGTTACCATAGACCAATTAGACTTCTTTCACTCTAATGCACATACCGGCAACATACCTTTCATTTCAAAAACCCCCCCTGGATACGAGAACGTTGGTGTCAGTCTTCTTAAAGATTCCTCTTTGATTGGTACTTTCCCCATTCCACCACCCGATGTTCCACATCCGTTTGTCACCTCGATCAACATGATCTCCACCTCTGATCACGGAACCCTTGCATCTTACGACCCGTGGATGGTACCCAACCCCGGTGATCATCTTCGTTATGGCAACAAAATTCCTTTGAGTCCGGTCGAATACACTTATCAAGCCATTCAATCGGCAACCCCTTCTACCCCCTCTCTTAGTGATTTATCTCTGGATCCATTCCGCGTCATTTTTCCCACAGACGAGATGATTATGTCTGTTATGTCCATGGAAGACACCCCTTGGGACAATGGACATCATCGTTCCATCATCTTCCTGGAACAACACACCATCAAGGGTTACCAATGAATATCGACCCTGTGGACCGTTGTCATCATTTCTACCATTCCCGAGTCTACACACGATGTGTTTTACGAAAGGAACTTAAGTAATATCTCACCCACCATCCCCCTCGACATATCAATAAAACCTGGAGTTGTCGAAAATGTGCATATCGGAGCTTCGTGTTCCCATGACGAAGTTGTCACCTACAAGTCTCTTTTCCAAGAATTTTGTGACGTCTTCGCATGGAGATATGAATAAATGTCGGGGATTGACCCTGACATTGTGGTACATGAGATTAAGACATACCCGGGCGCTAAACCCATCTGGCAACAACTTCGTCTGATCCACCCACGTAAAGAAACCGCTATCAAGCTTGAAGTTGAGAAACTTCTCAAAGATGGATTTATTTACCCTGTGGCTCTAACTGACTGGGTTTCCAATCTTTTTTTGATTAACAAGAAATAAGGCACGATCTGCGTGTGCGTTGATTATAGAGACATTAACAAAGCTTGTCCTAAAGACAAATTTCCTACCCCCTTCGTTGACCATATCATCGACGATTGTGCCGGAAGTGAAATCTTCTCTCTCATGGATGGTTTCTCCGGATATAATCAAATCAATATCGTACCCGTGGACCAACACAAGACCGCTTTTATTTTTCCTTGGGGCACTTTCGCCTACCGAAAAATTCCATTCGGTTTAAAGAATGCCGGTGCAACTTTTCAACATGCTATGTCTTACGCCTTTCATGATATAAAGCACATTATGCAGCCATATCTCGATGACTTACCCGCTCACTCCATGCATCGTGTAGATCATCCAATACACCTCCGCGCCATTTTCTTTCGATGTCGGTTTTACCATATACGCTTGAATCCCCACAAATGTGTTTTTTGCATAGAATCTGGCCGACTTCTAGGACTTATTGTTTCATGTCAAGGGATCAAGGTAGATCCTTTGAAGGTCGAGGCGATTCTCAATCTCCCTCCTCCTTCCTCACTTTACCAGTTACAAAGTTTGCAAGGGAAGGAAAACTTTCTCCGTCATTTCATCCCGAACTATGTTGAGCTAACTCTTGGATTTACACAACTTCTCAAGAAATGTTCTGAGTTCGTATGGGATACCACTGCCGACAAAGATTTCGAAGCTTTGAAACTATCTTTGACACGTACCCCACTACTCTTCCCACTTGATTACAGTCGGGATTATTTCCTCTGCCTCGCAGCCTCAAACTATACCATCGCTATGGTTCTCATCCAAGAGGATGATTCTCATGACGAACATGTCATTTATTACTTGAGTCGGAGTCTCACGACTACCGAAACCAAGTATTTACATGTTGAAAAACTGGCCTTGGTAGTCATCCAAGTTGTTCAACATTTCCAACACTATATCCTTTTTCACAAGACTACGGTAATTTCTAACTGCAACCCTATGCAGCACATTCTTACACACCAATTTCCAGGGGGAAAATACTCCAAATGGATCATAATACTCCAGGAGTTTGAATTAGAATTCAAACATTCTAAGTCCAAGAAATCCTTGGTGTTTGTCGAGTTGATATGCGACCTTCCTTGCTCTGAGACGGAAAATGTAGCAGAGGATTCATTACCCGATGAATCCCTTTTCCTGATCAGTTCCACTGACCTTTGGTATGGAGATATCATCATATATCTCCAGACCCAGACTTTCCAGCCCAATTTGTCTAGCACTAACCATCGTCGAATATGCTACCAAGCCCATCAGTATATTATCCTCGGTGATACTCTTTATCGTCGTGGGATTGACTCCATTTTTTGACACTGCCTCATATTTGACGAAGCCGAGAAAGCCCTGAATGACTGTCATTCTAGAGCCTGTGGTGGTCACATGTCTGGGTATGCTACTGCCCATAAGATCTTACGAGCAGGGTATTTTTGGCCTTCTTTATTCAACGATTGTATAATTGTTGTCCAAAAATTCCACGCTTGCCAAACCTACAACAATAAAATATGATCACACCCTGCTCCTCTACACCCTGTGGTATCCGTTGGTCCTTTTGCGAAATGGGGTATCGATTTCATGACATGTCACCCTCACTCAGCCGAGGGGCATGGATACATTATTGTAGCCGTAGCTTATTTTATGAAATGGGCCAAGGCGATGCCAACATTCGATAATACCGGAAGGACTGCAACAGTATTTATATCCAATCACATCATTGCTTGGTTTGGTGTTCCTCAAGCTATCGTTATTGATCACGGTAGCCACTTTAGAAACTTCATGATGTCTGAACTCACTGAAAAGTTGGGTCTTCGCCATGAAAAATCAACACCCTATTACCCACAAGCCAGGGGCCAAGTTGAAGCAATAAACAAAGTCCTCATTACCATGCTTCGACGAATGATAGGGATTCACAAAACAAGTTAGCACATGATGTTGTTTTCAACATTGTGGGCTTACCGAACATTCGTTAAGTCTGCTACCGGGTTCACACCATTCCAGTTAGTCTATGGTCTAGAAGCCATATTGTCGATTGAATGTGAGATACCCTCCCTAAAAATAGTCGTCAAACTTCTCCCAAACACTTCTACCGAAGAAGAACGCCTGTTGTATCTCATGCAATTAGACGAAACCTGTCGTGATGCCACCCTAGTCATAGAAGCCCAGAAGAAACGCATCAAAGAACAATTCGACAAACATGTCAAGCCACTCATTTTCTCCGAAGGTGATCTGGTTCTCCTTTACGAACAAGATCGGGATATGCTAGGAGCCGAAAAATTTGAAGCTATGTGGCAAGGTCCTTATATTGTCAAACGCGTTTTGGAGAAAGGAGCTTACGAGTTTATGGACTACGATGGTATCCATTTGAGTGAACCCAGAAATGGGTTGTACTTAAAGAAGTACTATGCTTAAGATCACCTATGCATGAGTGCTTTTATTTTATTGTATCATACTTTTTGTGTATTACTTTAGTATGTTTTTTCATTATTTGGTCTCTGCCCTCAACCACTTATCTTGGGTTGTGCTTGGTTTCCAGATGTCGGAGTCTTCGCTACCCCACATAGGCTTCACCGATGGCACTAGTCGTAGTACTCAGAACCTTTCTTCTGCCGCATGGTCAATTTATGCACCTACAAACGAACTTATTAGTCTACGAGGTGTGTGCCTCGGTCGTGCGACCAATAATATTGTAGAATACAGCGTCATCATCGAATTGTTGATTGATGCTATCTCACTTGATATCCTCCACCTGGTTATATAACTCGATTCGCAACTATTAGTACTACAATTAAGTAATGTCTATGCTATCCGAAGTCCTACTTTATTACAGGTATATTTACGAATTCGCCTCTTGGAACGTTATTTTGATTATATCGAATATTAGCACATTCCTAGATGTCTAAATACATTGACTGATGCCTTAGCTAAATATGTGTTAGACATACATTTGGTACATTTATAAACCAATCACACATCACATGTATAACACAACACAAAATAAGCTGGTAGAAGCCATATATATGTATATAACGATCAAAAGTTTTTACAAAAAGTTTTTGTCCAAGGATCAAAATCTCAAAATACGAAGCCTATAGATTCTACAAAATAGCATCATGGATGAGTCTCACGATAACACACAACTACTCGGGCTACCCTACGGAGTAGTCGACTGAGAGACTCAGACATGCCCATAGTATGGTGCTGGTAACGTCTCAGGATCTCCCCAATAGCAATGTCCGGGACATCCGCGGTCAACCCCTCTAAGTTTTGTTCCACTACCTCATAGTCTTTGGCATCCCATATCACAACTGGAGCCTCTTCTCCTCGCCTTTGAATGGGAGACGTTCCTGGAGGTCAATACGGGCCCACATTTGTGTCATCAAAAAGAAATTTTTTGATTAGTCCTTGGATAAACATAAAAACATTTCATATAATAAAATTTGCAAAAACATTTAAACAGAACAAAATGTGTACTTCTCACCTAATTCACCCCACTAAGCATCCTCAGGCAGGACCAAATCCGGATCCTCTCGAAAATCCAAACTGGCATATGTGTAGTCGTCGATCATCATCATCTGGGGCCTCAACCAGTCAAAAAATGAATCATTATACTTGATTATAGGCCCTGCTACGTGTCAAGCCATGAGGTTACACCACCTCAGCATCCTAGGATCCTATGGGGCCGGTAAACCCCAATCAACCTATAGTCGCAACAGTGGGACCCTCTCGAGGAAGAATGACACCAAAAGTGACTCCTACCCAAACTGCTTCAAGTCACCCCTTCTGCACTTTGTCAGTTGTCTCTTCATACTGTGGAGAACTGTGTCTGACCAGTTGAAAACCCGAGGCTCTGTGCACTCTATGGCGTATTGGAAATAGCTTTGGAGATCCATGTGTGGAGCCGCGCTCCCAGCCATGCGTGCAATGGTAAACAATATAGTTCATAGGGTCAAATCTTGGACCCCCCAAATGGCAACCTTACCCTTGCTTCTCTCTTCCTTGGGAACACAATATTGGTGAACATGCTCGCTCATAGGAAGTCCGCCACCTCTACCTCCAGTCAAAGTAGCATGGTATCCACATCATGACAACCCCGTCAGAAAATAGATATCCTCGATATCTAGTGTCAGCATATAGACTCCCATGTGAAATAACTATTGATCCACGTCCCACATGTGGACCAGGTATTCTAACAACCTGAGTGGGCTCTCATGCCCGGGATCCTAAAAAATTTCAAGAGCCCACATTCCCGGATGGCAGGGATTGTACCCAGGTCATTTCCGACAATGGAATAATCCTCCTCATGTTCTCTTTCTCTCCATTCCAACATAGTGATGGTCAACACCTGCAATAGATCCATGAGAAGGAAGTCGACAACTTGTTTTAAACTCTTGTATAATTTTTATTGAGCAAAACCACACATTAAAATCCATTTTTCGGCCCTCGCAGATGAACCTTTTGCACAGTGCGAGATTCTTGCAGGTGCCCTGATGCCCACCTGTGAGAATATTATATTCTCACAGGTCCCGCATGACCCACCTGGAAGAATGCTTGAGCGCATGTTCCGACCCTAAAATGGACTCAAAAAAACTGCCAATAAAAACCAAAAACAAACCATGGAAAAGTTGGAGAATCAGGAGATTACCTCGTTGGTTGAAACCATTCATCGAATGATCGCTTGTGCCTCCCGCAATCGAGTAAATAAATTTGGGGGAAAAAGAGGTATGTTAGACAAGTTTTTGGCAAAGTAATAATGAAATGGTAAAAGGTCCTTTTCACCCATATTTATTCACTTTTTACTATTTCTTATTGATCTTTTATATTATTTTATTTCTTTGTTTATAAAACCTAATACCCTAATAGCCTTGTGAGTATGGTTTTTCATATATATAGAAACTTCGAAGTTTGAATGAGGGGGTACGGGTGTTTTTTTCTTTTTTGTCGCATGTACGACTACTTTTTTAGGGTTTTTGTAGGAAAAACCTTGAGCTCAGTCTTTGTTCATTCTCGCGCTCGAAAATATATGAGAACGTAACCAAGTATACTTGTTCTCGTCTTTTCGTACTCGTCATGATAACATGAAAACGACGAACGTAAGGGAGTACCCTTTAAGCTATTTTCATGCTCCATAAAAATGAAAACATTATCGAGCGATCTTGTTCTTTTCACGCTCGTTAAAGTGTTTGAAGAAAACGTTCGATGAGCGATAATTTATCACTTTTTCGGTCTCGTCGAACTCATTTACGAAAAAGGAACTAGGAGAGTTTTTTTAAGTGTTTTTCAAACTCTCAAAACATGAAAAAAACCATGAGTTTTCTATCCTTGGACTCGTTAAACAAACATCGAAAGACCCGTAATGGGACCGAACCACTCCTTCTTAGGGTTTGTTAAATATACTGTGATGGACTCATTTGAAGGATGATCTTACATCGACAAGCATATGTTATCCTCCTCAACCTTGTGTAAAAATAAAGAGGTACTCGCCAGAGATGGTGGGGGAAATTTTGGGAAAGGGATATGTTTTCATATTTGTGTTAATGGCAGCAAGCGTCGCTCTTGAACATGACACCCCCTATTCATCATTTGAATCCGGGTTGGGAAATCCATTTGTCTCTCGTTCGACTTGCTACAAGGTTGTATCTTGGGTTGTCTTTGAGTCAGTGCTACCAATTCCTTGGTCGTGTCATTCATATGTTAAAGAGAAGTTCAAACAAGCCCTCTATTGAGTCTACCATCTACAATTGTCCATTCTTACTATGTCGGCCTTCCCTATGTCTGTTTCAACCCATGTTCATACTTTGATTCACCCTCAAAATCTGTTACTTATTTCGTGTCATTGATTGGGGATACATCAAGGCCCTCCTGTGATGAGTCTTTTTCCGTCGACTCCAACTCATTATCCGAGAATGAGACTTAGAAATCATTTAGTACCTTGGAACCTGCATGCCTTAATGGCAGGTCTCTTCGCTTTCGATAGGGGTTTCACATCATTGATCCCTGATCGAGAGATTCCGTCAAGTGCTTGACTTCAGATCATTCATTTGCATTCATTTGGATTGTACTTCAGTACCTTGGGAGGCATTGACATCAATGGTGATTTCCCTCACACTTGTTAACGGTCTTCATCAATGACCAGTAATCAAGTGGTTTCTACCATGTTCGAATTCAACACATGTAATCACATGGCTAGATTCATACTTTAATGTCATGGGATTGAAGACCCTGGGTCTCATCTTTTTTATCTAGGCTGCGATAGGATTATGTATGATTTGTATCGACACATAGATCCACTTTGTATGTCACGTGGCTATGTCTTAATTCTAGTCTTCTCACATAGATCCACAGTGTATTCCTGGTGTCTATATAGCATTTTCACGACATGGATCCACAGTGTATGATTGGTGGCCATGACCTACGTTTATGATTCCATTCATTTGTGATTTGAGCATGGGGATGCCTACCTCAGAACTGGTATTATATTCTTCTGATGCTTGGTTGTTTACAAGTTTCCGATTAGGTGCGCTCCTTGTTTCTAACACACATACGCATTTTACAAAGTATTTTGGCTATCACAAGTTCCAACCTCATACTTTGGGGAGCATTCTGTTACACATTATTTTGGTCACTCTGGTGATGTCTCTACAAGTGATGTATTCAAGCTCCCACAGGGACTTTTTGCCTGAGAAAAGCGACTGTTGTCTTCTTCCAAAAAACACATTTTTAAGATGAATTCGCAGGCTACCTATGTTATAGGGTGAAAAAATCCTTTATTCTCGTAGGAAACCCATACTTTGGGTGTGAACTGTTCGCAGTCTGCTCTATAGGTAGGGTGTGAACATGTTTTTAAGCTTGGAAAAGAGAAGAGGTCACGAAGGTTCTAGAAGGGAATCTTCTAGAAAATGAGTTGGCATTCGCATGGTTGGCATCCTACTGACTTCTTAGATTTGGTGGGATCATCCTCATCCATTTAACCATCTCTCCTTCTCCTATATATTGAAAGGTTTCCCATGGAAAAGGTTAAGCAATATTGAATGAAGAATTGGTGAAAGAATTGTGTGAAGAACTATGCTTGGATAGAAGCTTGAAGACTCTATTTGGTCTATCAAGTTGTATTGGATCTTCTTCATGCAAATGTAGAGAAAGTGCGTGTGTTGGAACCAAGGGTCACTGAAAGGAAGCTTGCGACATCAAGGTGATCCAATTGTATCTTCTACTTTAATTTAATATAATACAGCGGCATGTCCCTTTCCCATAAAATCACTCTTATTTTATTGCATAACTCCTTGATCATATGCATAGGTTGACATTGAATATACTTTGCTATCTTCACTTTGGTTGGTTTTTGTTGTCTTGGACCTGATTTCACAAGAGCACTAGAGCGAAGAAGGGACAACAGAGACCTACGGAAGCGATATAAAGGTATGTCACTCATTCCTTCTGGGTAGTATATTCAATGACTACAACTTAGAGAAAGAGTCGTGTCTTGTCTTGTTTTGTTCTAGATCCAGGTGAATCTAGGGAGATCTGTTAGTGTCTGCACATACCGATTTATCCAGTAACAACAGTGTCTGGTAGTGCCGGATAGACTGCTCATAAATAAAATCATTAGGACTATACAAAATAAAACACTTTCAATCGAATTAATTTAAGAAAGTTGAACAAACATGTTTTAAATCATCAATTACCTCTTGTGGACGTGACATAGCTATTAGGCATGTGTTTTGGGAGGGAGTAGTCCAGTATAGGTTTATAACAAAGGCAAAAAGGCTTAGATATAGGGTAAGAGAGGGAATTATCTTATGTCAAAATAGAGACTCAACATTTCCCCCATGCTGAAGATGTTGCATGTCCTCATGCAATGTTATCAAAAACTGATACCCAAAATCTTTCTGCACAATTGGACACTCCTCTGTCATTCCTCAGATTGCAAGATGTTAACACCAGAAGCTTCACTCTTTAATTCCTTCTTGATAACCCTAGTGTAATGGATCAATCGCAAGACCTTGTTAAGTTTGGTAGAGACCTTTGCATGTTGCTCTTTCAATTCCGCATTCTCTGCCTTGATATGCATGTCCAGTATTTTGTATTCTTCAACTTCTTGCTTCAATATCTCAATTTATGTTAATAATGTTTGTTCATTTAGGGACTTGTCTGGGCTTGGTGTGAGTACTTTCTTGGCCACCATCTCTCGAGCCTCTTTTTCTTTCCTCGGACTCCTCAGAGCCTTTATTATCATCTTTCATTTTCTCAGGGACTTGCCTAGACTCGGTGTGAGTGCTTCATGAGTTACCACCTCTCAAGTTTCTTTTCCTTTCCTCAAATCCATCAAAGTCTCTGTTACCAACCCTTCTGTCTCACTTATTGTTACCAGTCCTTCTGTTTCGCTTGTGGAAGCTCCCCATCCACTCCCTTTTTCTGGAGAACTTGGAAAATCCATAGATTCTCTTTGAGGAGAAGGTTTGTTTGGATTTGTCTCCTATTTGGCCATACTTCTGGTGGTCCTACATATGGGCAGTGAGGCTTTCTTAGACTTGCTGACAGGGGTAGGAGTTTCTTCAAACGGTTTCACTTTCTTAGATTTACTGATAGGGGTAGGCCTGGACACCTGTTCCTCCTGTGTTGACTTGACTTTTATCTTGCGGGATTGAATTGTAAATTGTGGGGTTTGCTTCTACTAGAAAACCAGTATTCCTATCCTAGAATATTGAGGCGTGGGATATGGAACTTGTGTCTTCTTTCCTTTTAGTTTCTTTCTATTTTTACTTGTCACCTTAGCAGTCTCCTTCAGTTCACCAACTGAGTTTTGGGAAGGTTGAGTAACTTCATAAATACTTTTCAATTCTTTAGAGGATTTCGGAGGGGGTTTTACAGTTGGCTCTAGTAAAATATCTTGTTGATCCGTCTCCTCCTTCTTTTGTTTCTTATTCTGTGATCGTTGGTCTTTAGGGCGCAGGACCGAGCTAGACGCTTTAGCTGGTGCAGACTTTTTCTTGCTTTGTAAATGGAAGTCAGGGGTCTTCTCTATTTGACTGGCTGGTTCTCATGACATTTCCACAATTTTTTCAAGAAGGCTATTTGATTGACAACCTGGTTCTAATCCTTATTTTCATCTTTTACTCCTTTGAACCGAAGTAGGACTTACTCTTTGGAATTGAGTGGTTGTCTTCTTTCTTGATATAACAGGTTCCCCTATGACAGACTTTTTTTTCACTAATTTCTCAATGGGATGAGATGAGTTGGGCATAGCAGTGTCTTCTTTACCTCCTGATGCCTTTTTTTTGTCTTTCTTTTCTTTTCTGCTTGAGCCTTCTCTGTGTGTCCATGCCTCCTGTGTCTCGACCGACTTGGATTTTTCTTGAGAAAAACCCTATTGGAGTAACTGCTTCCAACTACCCCCTTGTGTTTTTAAAGCATGAACAACTAGAAGTTTGATTACACTGTGATGATGAAGGCTAGTCTCAAGTTTCTTGGAAACTGATCTCACCCCTCTTGCCATTTTCTTTAAAATCATCCATAAAAATTGGGGAAAATTAATCTGTGGTCCTCCCTCGAAATGTGATAAAATATTTAAATGATAAATGAAGGTCACGACATACCTTCTGTTAGCGCTCTGTAATTTTCCCAAGGTTGTGATGGCAGTCACAGAGGCAACATCAAAACCGCTTCGAGTCTTGGATCTAGCCCTCCAAGACTCAGAGAGGGATCTCTCTGTCTGATATAACTTTGTTTGAAGAGGATATTAGGCTAGCTATGCAGAATAGGATACGTTCTTGGAGTTTTCTGGTTGAGACAACAAAAGAAGACCATTGGGCTATGGGGTCTGTTCATAAAGATAGAGATCAAATAACAGTTTATAAGAAGTCTTTTCACAGGGCAAGATAATGAAACTATTGGGTTCTTTGGGAATAAGCGATGGACTAGCAGAGAAGGTGAGATTATCAATCACAGTAAAGAAGCATTTAAGAATTTCTTCACCACAACATCAGAAGACAAACATTTAGATTTTTCAAAAGTCAGAAAACAGGGTATGCACAGATAAATCTTGTAACTTTAACTCCTTTTAAAATATCAGACAGACAAAACAATGATAAAAACGGTGGATACACATTCAACGATGAGGGAAAAACTTCTCCAATAGCTAACATGCAAGAATCCTGTGAAACGTTTCCTCATATTTCTGGAAAATCTCTTGATAGAAGTTACAATGCTCCCAGCCTGCCTGGGCATGAGATCAACAACATTTACATTAAAAATCATCTCTGAATAAATAGGGGAGATCCCCCAACAAGTTTCGAGAGTCGTTTTTAACCGTCTCGGCCAAAAATAGCCACAAATCCCACAAAATCTGGAACTGTCTGCCATGAAAGACGGACCGGTTTTCTGTGAAAAAGGGGTCCGAACAGAGATCTTTTTCTCTTCAACGCTGACACCTGGGAAAAAACTGAAGGATTTTATTGGATATGGGCATGTTTTGGACAAAAACCTCCTTCGGTTTCTCCAAATTCATCCCCATCTGGCCGTAACAGCTCCCGCAAAATCAGGATTGTAACGGAGAAGCGAAAATATGGAAAAAAGGGCCTCGAAGATGGCTTAGATTATCCCTGCTCGTGGAACCTGTGAAAACACTGAGAGAGGTTTTTGTTCTTCATCCCGTTATGGAGAAAAATCTCTCTCGGTTTCTTAAAATTAGTTTTCATTTTCCCAGAATCTCCTCCGGAACAAGACGTGCTGAACAGGAAAAAAAATGGTGAAAAACTTGAAAAAGGCGGTCTTTTTTTGTGATTGGTGGTATTCCGGACCCCCCCTGAGGTGGTAAGAGGTTTTAGG
>ML777219.1:809639-827850 GCA_009831015.1 Picea engelmannii | reverse complement strand
GCTTAATGGCTTTTGTCCTGTGAGTAAAATGGTTTTATTTTCATATAATATATTCATATTCTTTGAATAATTTATTATGCATTGATTTAAATAGCTTTAGTCTTTTTTATCAATACATGGTTAATTATTATCATTTATGTATTGATTTTTCCAATCTTTAAATTCTATTATCCAAAACAATTCTTCCAGGACTACAGAATGGACAAGTGATTCAAAAAACTTAATAGAGTGGCATATATGTATTTTGACTTTAGCCTTTTGTTTATAAGGTTGTTATTTATGTTTTTTTAATCTTGTTACATGTGCAGATCTGATATCTTTAGATTAAATGATCTTTGATGTGTAGGAGGTTTATATTATAAATACCATCTATCATTTGCTTTATCAAAATACAAATGTTGTGATTATATCTTCGATTTAAATAATGGGATTTATCTTTGAGTTTTAAATTGAATGATAAAATGCATAGATTGCTTCCAGATTTATCTTGTTGTAATCATGTATAATTATGAGATCACAGGTTTATGTTTGTGTTTCCTTTTATGTCATTAAAACCTAAGCTGCCAATACATGTTTTGAATTTATTTAGAGCAATCATAAGGTTCATTGCAGATTTCTCTCTTGGACATGGCAGTTGGATGTTCACCACTCATGCAGATGCTTGGATTCACCTCACTAATTCACTGACAGGATAACTTCTTTGTATTTTTCTGTCATTTACATATCATTGAAACTAGAATGTATGGTTCAGCTTTGACTATCCACATGTTCATGTTTCATTAACTTTTTTTGCAAGATTTTTTAAATTTATAAAAGAAAAACAATAAATATTTTTATTTGCTTTCTTTATCTGCTTCCTAGAAGCAATCATTTTTCACATCAATTTTCGTAAGTTTCCATTAAAACTTGCATCTTGTAAATCATGTAAATAAATGAGACTTGTATATCTTCTACTTAAATACAACTACTACAATTACATTAGAACATATGTACATATATATATAGTGTTTAGTAATTAGTTAGTTATTTCTCTCTTTTATTCGTTTCTTTTAGGATTCTTAAATTGGCTAACAGAGCCATTAAACTCGTAAGAATAGGTTACACCAAATGGCTTGGGTTATTTAGACAACCCCGGACCGAATATATTCTTCTAGTTGACGGACGGTCATTTTTGCCCGTCAACAAACCCTTCAAGACACGGAGATGTGGGTTGTTGCACCAACATCCTACGTATGTACGTGGGCTGAGCCAAAGCAGAGCGCGTACACCTGTGAGATTTTTCAAAAAGAGAAAGGCTTGGAAGACTGACTGGGTAGGAAAATCTGTTATGTACCTAGAAGGCAACCAGAGACCCTAAATTGACTCATTAAACTTGAAAAAACTCAAAAGGAATTAAAAAAACCAATTAAAACCAAAAACCTCCCACTAAGACCCTAGAGAGACTCCCCAGTGGAGTCGTCAATTCTGCTAGTGGGGAAAATCCCCCTATTACTATATTGGGTTGAAATATAGGCAGAGCACTGAATTCCCTTAAAAGAAAATCATAATCTGAGACTACCCCAAACTATTTGAACAAACAGACAAAAAAAGAAGAAGGAAGATTGGTAAGTGTACATTAGGCCCTAACGTCCAATGTATAATTCCTTCAACTTTGTAGCTTCCCAAGTTGTGGGTCTCTTCCCAAAGATGACCTACAAGAACACTTAGGAAAACAATTCTACAAATATACCATCTCTATCTATCAATGTTAGCATTCATATATAAACGTAGATGCATTAATCAATCAAAGATATAAATACGCAAAGTATTGGGACAGGAAAATAACTATTTTATTCAAACTGAATATTAAAGTATTATAACCTTCTCATCAGTAGACGCTCCATGAACCAGGTTTGGGCTCCTCTTATTGTTGCTCCAAGAGCATCATTCATGTGTTGCCTCTCACAATCAACTGATCTCTTTAGGGAAAGGGAATGGATTGAATAAAGAGAAAGGGGTGAAGGGGAATGTTGAGGCCAAATATCAGAAAGGGATGCAAAGCTTGGGCTGGAACGAGAAGGGATTTTGGTAGAGTTCTTTGTTCTCTTGATTGATTATA
This sequence comes from Picea engelmannii, assembly GCA_009831015.1. NCBI lineage: Eukaryota > Viridiplantae > Streptophyta > Pinopsida > Pinales > Pinaceae > Picea > Picea engelmannii. Next base: position 825,752 of record ML777219.1, on the reverse strand, counting down.
TAATGGGACCCCAAGACCTCTTTTTATATGACAAAAAATATGTTTATTCGGTTTTGGGATGGGCTATAATGCGTAAAATGGTTGGGAAACCCTCGATAGCTCATAAACTCCACCGAATTCCTTGCCAGTTTTTATTTTTTGCAACTTTTGGAGGTAAACATGGGTTGTTTAGCATGCATCCTACATGTGTATGTAGGATGTCTAGTATGAAAAATTCATGTGTACGTGGGAAGTAGTGCATCAGGACGCGTACAAGCTCCAAAAAATGGTTTTTTAAAGAGAGATCCTCTACAGTAATTTGGAAAATTGTATAAGTAAAAAAGGCCAATGCCATATATGCATAGGTAGGGAATTTTAGGGATATAACAGAAGGGGGGGGGTTTGTTGATGCGGGTGTACTGAAGGAGAGTATCCTTCCTGACCAATTCCTTAACATGAAAGTGAACTTGTGAGAGTCTCGTGGTAGTACCATGGCCTGGCATGGGGGTGACTTGTTGTAGAAAGGAAAAAGTGCAACGGAGCCTACGGTTGGGTGGAAAGGAATTCACCCTCAGTCAGTTGGTTGGTTTAATTTTAAACTGAAACATATAAGTGTTTATCAATGTATCTAGTAAATGTTTATTAATGAATATGAATTGCAGTACGTTCTCAATGCTAGCATTATATGCTAATTGAATGTGAACAATTTGAGTTTTAATGGTGTAATGTAATCTCTTCTAAAAGATTGATTGATCATCTGAAATGAATGTTTGTGGGAGGTCCAATGGAGTCTTGGAACCCTGTGTTTCCCAAAGCCTTTGAATGGAAAGCTTGAAGAATATGAAAATATTCTCTACTGGGGCTATGGTGAAGCATAGATGGTGTATTGAGGAAGTGGGTCGAAGTTTGAGGGATTAGAGATATAACCCTTGTAGATAGTGCTAAGGAAGGCCACAGAACAGTAAGCTCTTAAATGCCCCTTAAACATGTTGAATCCCTATTTAAACCCAAGAGGAAGCCTCAACTACTATTCTAGCAAGGAGAATCAATATCAACAATTCATAAGAGATATGGGCTTCAGAGAAATCCTGTTGGTAAGAGAATCGTTCGAAAAAAATAGGAAGCGATGTTGAGGGGAAATTTCCAATGGGAAAGTTTTGAGTTGATGAGAGCCATCAATCTACCAGGAGGGTAGGCCAATGAGACTTGGACCATATATCTATCAAACATTAAGCTAATAATCCTGTCATAAAGGTGGAGTTTAGAAATATCTATGGGAAATGAGTGAAATGAAATTTTGATGAAGAAACGTGATGACAAAAATCTGAGAGTGGTAAGATTTGTAGATCTATTGGAAATTTGGTCAATGAGATTTGAGTCATTGGATCTGATGGGGGTCCAACCCGAAGGAAGAACCTTGTTGAAGTGGTGGTGTTGGTTAATTGCAAAGTGGATTTGAGATCCAATATATCCCATATCGTTAGATGTGGAGGTCTAGTGACCATCAGATCCATCAAAAGATTCCAATTCAGAAATAATTGTTTGGGAGAACCACGAAGTTGTGAAGAGTGAGTATTTCCCGATGGCGGAATCCTGAGTGGGTGAGGACCGTTGATCTACTTATGAGTCAGTCCAATGATATATCAGTTGTATATATTTCCATATACCCCACATGTTGGGTGTTTGGAGGATAACAAGCGAGGCCTTTAGCCATCGCATGGTTTGAAGGTTTTGAGTGAGTAAGGACCATTCATTTTTTGAGTTCCTGATTGTTGGATCCATCAGGAGTGAGACTTTTGGAAATAATGGATCAAGGAATAGATTGGGGGTTGTGTATCCCATCTTCCCGATGAGAAATAGCTTGAATCATCATTGGCCATCAATCTACCTCGGTTCGAGCGAGTCCAAGTTGTTCACCCAGGAAAGTTTACCTCATGGATTGCATGGCAGTAATCCATTAGAGGTTTGATAAGGAAGAGTGGCATGTACGAGGACATGTCACTACTACGATATCACACACACCACCTTGTACATTGGTGCAGATGAAGTGGAGGAGTCCACATGGAAGCAACATAGGACTAAGGTAGTGGAGAAGAGTAAGGTACGATGACCTTAGACTAAATTCAAACCACGTAAAAACCCAAAGGAATTCTCCTTGCGAATAGAGTTCCTAGTCGTGTTCAGAGGATCATAGGTAAAAAGTGTAGTGGAAGGAGAAATATGAGTGGTTGGTTATGCCATTTGGTTTATGCAACACACCAAGTACATTTATGATACTAATGAATGATGTTTTATTCACTTATCTAGATTCATATGTTATTATCTATTTGGATGATATATTGGTTTATAGTGCTACCTCAAAGGAGCGCATCTCACATATTACGCTAGTGTTAGAGACCCTAAAGAATCACTATCTCCTAGCCAATCTCAAGAAATGTGATTTTTGTCAACAGTCTTTGGTGTATCTGGGGTATGTGATCGGTAGAGGTGAGCTCAAGATAGATCCCATCAAGATGGAGGCCATCATGAAATCACCAGTTCCTACAAATTATACACAAGTTAGGAGCTTTGTTGGGAAAGCACAATACTTGCAGAAGTTCATAGAATCATTTTTAGTAGTAGTTTCACCACTCCACATAGTAATAGTGGGCAGTAAGAGTTTCCAGTGGGGGAAGAATCAACAGAAGGACTTTGATGAGCTGAAAAGAAAGATCATTCAAGAACCAGTTCTCATGCTACCAAACTTGTAGAATCCCTTTGAAGTGGAGACATATGCAAGTGGGTATTCCATAGGAGCATTCCTAACACATGGAGGAAGGCTTGTCTGCTATCATTCTGAAGTATTTCATGGGGAAGTCCTCAACTACCCTATCTATGACAAGGAGCTCTATGACTTGGTAGAAGTTGTCAAAAAGTGGAAGCATTATTTGATGGGAAAGGAGACCAGCATCCACACAAATCATCAGTCGCTCCAATATTTGTAAGCCCAGAGTAATTTACAACAAACTAGTCACTACAAGTGGATGGGTTTTTTAAAGAAATTTCATCAAGTCGTCAAATATAATAAGGGAAGAAAAAAGAATTGGAATACATGCTTTCAAGGCCACCCACATCCAATATTACAACTTTGGGAACTCTGATGCACATGGATCCTCTTACCCATGATGCATACAAAGAGACATACACAGAAGATGAGGACTTCAAGGAGGTGTTTCCATATCTCCAGGGTCAAATTCATATAGAATAAGGTGATGAGAATGATGACTATCATTTCTAGAATGGTTTACTCTACAAGATTGACAAGATTTATGTCCCTAAAGGTGAACAACTGCAATGTATCAGAGAGGCTCACACTTCCAAGGTTGCAGGATATTTCGGTGTTGGGAAGGCATTTTCCAACTTACAGAGGTATGTGTATTGGCCCAGAATGCAGGAAGATGTAGCACAATATATTAGAGGATATATATGTTGTTGTACTAGCAATCCTAGTAACATGAATCAAGGTCTATACCATCCCTTATCTATACCCACTTGACCTTGGGAAAGAATTTCCATGGATTTTGTGGGACTTTTACCAACCACCAGTAAGAGACATGACTATCTATTCGTGGTAGTTTATAGGTTCAGCAAGATGTGCATTCTCATGCCTTTTATAAAGACCATCAAAGGAAAAGAAGAAACATTTTCTTTGAATAGGTCTGTGTGCACTTTAGGATACCAAGGAGCATCATCTTAGACAAGGATACTATATTTCTCAGTGCACTTTGGACTACATTGTGGGAGAAGATGGATGGTAATTTGAAGAGATCTACAACATTTCATCCATAGACATATGGGAATACAAAATTAATCAACAAGACTTTGATGCAGCTTTTGAGGGGTTAGAATCAGAAGCATCCGAAGACCTGGGATGAAAATATGATCCACATACATCACTCTTATAATAGAGAAGCCCACATTTCTACTAGTAAGTCACCTTTTGAAAAAAAAATTGGATACTTTCCACCTTCACCCTTGGATGTTGTATATGGAGAACAAGGACGAGTGAGGGAGAACCTCACAAGAGATGCATTACTATCAGAAAAAAATGTTGATAATATCAGGTTGATTCATTTGAAAGTACATCATACACTGAGGAAGTCACAAGAGAAGTACAAGGCTAGACATGACCAGCAAAAAATAGAGAGAAAATTCATAGTGGGAGATAGAATATGGTTACAATTGAATAAGGAAAGACTAGAGGGTCCTAGTAAGAAGATCAAGTCTTTATGGTATGGTCCTTTTGAGGTAGTGGAAAAGGTGGGAGATAATTCCTATAGATACAGTCTACCCCCATACATGCACATTTACTCAGTAGTGAATGTGGAGAATCTCAAACTCTATGAGCCTTCCATGTTGGATCAGGAGGATTAGTTCTTACCTTCCATAAAGGACTTAGCACCATATGCTCAGAAATAGTTGGAAGTGGACAATGTTTTTTAGAAGAGGTATAGAACTACAATACAAGGGCATCATGACCTTTGACATATTGTGTTGAAAGGACAACTTTGAGGCAAAGCAATGTGGTGCTCCAGGGAGAAGCTAGAGGAAAATTGTCCTCACCTCATTCAATAAATATTTTGGGGACCAAAATCCTCCCTAAATGGGGAGGTGTGATCCAGATTAGATAATTATACTATTTATCATCTATCTCAATATTTTTTGGGTTGAAAAATTGGAGGAATTAGCCTGCAGGGCCATTTTGGCAACTGGTCCAAATTTAGAAATTTGGGTCCAAAAAACCATTTGAAATATTCCAGATTCATTTTGAACCATCAGTAAAAAAAAAATTATGGTCTAAAAATTACTATGGAGAATAATTCTATATTCTACACACCGATAACTTTCCAACGATGCAAGAAACGCCTCAATCAAAGTTTCTATGCAAAAGTTATAAATAAACAAGTTGACCTACCATATTGATCACCATGGTGCGAGTTGATGCCACGTCCACCTCCATTACATAGACATGTAGAGTGTTGACCCTTGGGTATGGAAGCAAGAAAAGATCAAGGAAGAGAAGGAAAAATGTGAACTTCGTGCAAGACACAGTGATTGTTATTTGGTTGAAGTGAGCAAAAGAGCAGAAAAGATGGAGCGAAATCCAAGAAAGCAAGTCGTTGGATGAGGAGATCAAGAACGACAAATAAGCAATGAAGAAGGATCGTGGACAAGTCAGCAAGTGGAAAAAACTACCATTGGATGCTTTGGATCACCACGCAAGAAGAAAGGAAAGACAGGCTGGCGAAGCCTGGAAAACATGGGTCAAGTTGACCTAGGGTTTTAGACACCTAGGGTTTTGGTATCTAGGGTTTTGACACCTAGGTTTTGGCCTAAGGATGTCGGTGAGTAATTGTAATGTATAAATAAAGTTCATGGAGACCTAGTTTGGGGTTGTTGGTATGATATTGTTGTTGATTTAGTGGTATTATTGTGTGAGAGATTACTATCGAGTGAGAGAGAGAAGTGATAAGTGTGAGAGCCTTCTGGTATTGTAATATCTTCAGCTGGGTGCGAAGATCGATCCTGCAGCTGGGTGCGCAGAAAGGGTAGAGAAGGAGAGGAGAAGAAAGAAGATCTGCTAGCTAAGAGCGTAGACAAGAATTGTATGCTTTACCTTAAACATATTATAGCATAGTTCTATGGACGTAGCCCTAGAGAGAGGGTGAACCACATATATTTTGTGTTATGTGTGATTGATATTATGTCTCTATCATTGATATACTGTGATTGCATTGTTTTGTTAGATATGATAAGTAGATGTGCAGATTAGATCTAATATGATAAGTGAGATATGAATGATGTGTTGTTCCTGTGTTAGATCCACTTGATATTCCCCTTGGTTGTAGACATCCTTGTCCTGCAACCCCCTCATAACTTCTTCGGGTGAGACTGCATCTACTTCGTAGGTGTTGCCAAAAGGGCCAATAGATAGGGCTTGTTGGTGCGCTCTTGGAACTGAACCCTGGGTCTACCCCTGTGCCAACAAATGGTTTCGTTGTCGGGACAGGAATCTTCTTGAGAGAATGTCAAGGTGGTTTCCATCGAAGACAAAGATTCAAAAGTGGATAGAGGATCAAGAAAAGGACTTCGCTAAAGCCCAGAACAAGAACCCTAATCTTAGTACAGAGGATTGGTTGGAGAAATATATCTTCATTGATATACACGAAAGCTTCTATGGGGGAATCCATCAGGAGTTGTATGAGTGGCTAGCTATATTAGCAAATACCTAATTCGAGATTCGATCTAGACCTCCTATGGTTTGGACATCAGAGTTGATCAAGAAGGTCAAGAGATTTTGATAGCGTTGTATCACGAGTAGTAGATCACTGGTTTGATAGCACCATTGGAGGGTACATCACATGCTTTGTTGTTGACAGAGTAGAGTCATACAGCCAAGCTGAGAGATATTTATTTAAGGGACCCAGAGGAAAAATTTTACAATTCCTGAAGTTGAGACTCAATATGCTATTGCATGAGAAGAACATCTTGAAGATACAGTAAATTGGTCGGATCTAGGAAGGAAAATGTTCAAGAATTCAGACAGCGACAGCGACACAGAAGCTGGACATACACGCAGTGGGAGAGTTTTCAAATAAATTCACCTTGCGAACCTGTTCAAGCAGAACTGAGGGGAGGAGGGTTTCTATAGTGGAGAAGAGGTAGATCTGACAGACGAAGAGCATTCTGAACCTACCGGGATAGAGGAAAGGAAAACCACAAAGCTTCGCCGCGAAGAACCAGAAACCTCAGAAACTACGCAGACCATCGAAGTAAGTATTGTTATCCCTCCTGTTGATTCAGTAGTATTAAGAAACCAGAGTAATCCCAGTCACCAGAGTGTCCAGAGCACTGTCAATAGTAGTCCACCACACATTCAGTCAGGAACCCTAGGAAGATCTATGGCAGATGAGATGAAGCTTCCTATTTTTAGGGGAGATGGATCTGAAGATCTTGATCAGCATTGGTTCCTATGTGAAGGCATATGGAATATTAAAAATGTCACTGATGAAGATGTCAAAAGAACACAGTTCAATACCACTCTAAGGGGTCGCGCACTGAGCTGGTACATGAAGCTTGTTCAGGGACTTGCACAGACTAAGCCACTTGATTATATTAAGAGTGTGATGATTGCAGAGTTCAAGAAACCCAAGTCAGAGTCACAATGCATTACAGAGATGAAAAATATCAAGCAGAAGGTGGCCGAACCTGTTTGGGAGTTCAATCAGAGATTCAAAACCTTAACAGGTCGATTGAATTTCCAAATCCCATATGAACAGAACAAAGAATGGTTCATTGTTGTGCTCTTGCCACACATCAAAGTCCCTCTGATGCAATAGAAGATTTATTTGCAGTATGAGTCATTGGAGATCGCCATGAAGCTCGAATCATCCCCTATAGGAGAATCCAGCTCAAGTATGAGCCAGATCTTGAGTCAGCTAACTAGTTTGTCTTTGCAGGTCGAAGATATGAAGAAAGATAAGGGAAAAGATAAGAGAGAAGACATTTGGTGTGTCAGATGCAGATCAGAAGGCCATGACAAGGAACATTGTCCCCTATTCAATGAATACTTGTCTTCTAGAGCTCTAATCCCTTTGAAGCAAGTCACCTTACCTTGGTGCAAGGTATGCAGAACCAGACATCGCCTTGGTGAGTGCTACTACATGAAAAAGTATGTTCATATACCCACAAATTTGTATTGCATGTTCTACAAGTCTATGGGACATGATGATAGGGATTGTAGGGCTTACGATCTCATGCATGAAAGGTCGAGAGACATATATAAGATTCAAGGCGAAGTACCACAAGAAGGAAACACTACGTAGTATAATTCTCCTGGGAGAGGAAACTTCAATCCTCGTGGTGGATTCAGAGGAAGAGGATGAGGAGGAGGAATGGGTCAAGGCCATGGACAGATCATCTGTTATAACTACGCACAACCAGGACACCTTACAAGGGATTGTCAGAACCCTTGTACCACTTGCAACTATTGCAGCTCGTTTGAACATGTTATAGAAGATTGTCCTGTGTTATTAGCTAAGCTTCAGGAGAGACAAGGACCTCAGCAGAACCCACAAGTGCAATTGATATATGCTAAGCCTCGCGGAGAAGACCCTAGAGTCGTTGTTATTACCAGAGGAGGCGTTGTTACAGGAGAAGATGGACTGGCCCAAGGGAATATTACAGAAGACTCAAGAATCAGGAAGGCTACAAAGAAGACACAAATTTCTGATGCAAAGAAAGAAAGACAAACATTTGAGTAAGAAAGAATCGAATTCAGAGGACCCTGGGGTTCTTCATCAAAGACAAGACCATAAGTGAGAGAATATGGAATGCCTCTAGCATTTGATCAGTCTGCTTCACCAAAAGAAGGAAAAGAGGTAAGCAAGCTCATGGAATTTTTGTATACTTGTATTAAGTTAGTTCAAGATGAAAGCGTTGTACAAGAGTTACAAAATTTAATCAGAAAATATGAGCTAGGAAGGATAGACCCCTTACTGAATAGGGAAGTACACCAAATTGGTAAGAAGAGAAGGACAAATAAGGAATTACATTTGAATGCTCAAATAGGAGAGTATGAGATAGACTATGTAGTCCTCAACTTAGGGTCGGAGGTCAATGTCATGACGAAGCATACCTAGGCACTAATAGGAAAACCAAAGTTGATCTATTCCCCTATTAGGCTTATGATGGATAATCAGTAAGTTGTAAGCCCTTTTGGTAGGTTAGAACATGTCCCTGTGGAAATTGATGGAGTAAGAACATTTGCAGATTTTGAGGTAACTGAGATAGTTGATGACAGATGCCCTTACCCTGCGTTGTTAAGAATTGATTAGGCCTTTAATAATTCCACTATGGTTGATTTAAAGAAGAGACATATGACTTTTGAAAAACATGGCCTTAGGGTCATTGCACCTTTAGATCTAGATGAAGGTCAGCGGTACACAGAACCTATCAGAGAAGAAGACCACGCATATGTAGTGGAAAACATATACAAGCTAACAACCAAACGGTGGGATTACATTAATCCCACAGTCGATGGAAAATTAAGTTGGCGAAGTGATAGTGCATGTTCATCAGACTCAAAAGAAGCACTGGAGAACTAGAAGAATAAGATGTATGAAGTATCTACAAGAAGATGTGCTAGATTGACCAGAGAAGTTTGTTTGATTGGCACAACAGTCAGTAACTTACCCACCTTTGATGGTCTGAACCCTTTAGAAACCTTCTTGGCAAACTTTGAAAAGAGTGTACCAATGCAACAAATATTGTTGGCAATGGATGAGGCCCTGAAAGACACACCAGGAAGATGGTGGGGGGCACACAAAAGTAACATTACATATTGGATACAGTGTTGTACCCTGATGGCAGCGCGCTTCTCAGCACAAGTAGAAGGATGCGCAGTTCGATACACAGGTCGAAGCTGCCCAAAGGCCATGTGCGAAGCTGTGAGGAATCCTAGAGAAACGTTCCTCAAGAGCAATGGGTACACAAATTCATCAACACGTTGGACACGACACCTATCAACTGGTACCTTAAGAAGAGTTGTGCCTCATCACTACAGATTGGAAAGGTATGACTCAGAATTTTGTAACCACCTTATTATTTGAAAGTCAATATCCTTCAGTAGATCAATCATTACAGATTGTGAAACAGAAAGTATTCGAGGACGTATCTAGCCTTCCCTTAGAACAGGAAGAGGATGAATGGACTACGCCTCTCTAGAAACTACAAGGCTGTTACAACATCAATGTCAATGAAGACGATGATCCGAGGAAGGTGAACATCGAAGAAACAGAAGGCCAAAGATATGTGGAAGGACTAGGAGTGGAGCTACAATTTATTGGACAGCTGATTAATCTTAAGAAAGTCAATATTGGAATAGATCACACACCAAAGTTTGCAAATGTTGGAGATTATTGGGATGTTGCTACTATTGACAAAATTACAGAGTTACTGCGTGAATATCAGGACTTGTTTCCAACCAAGTACACTGATATGAAGGGAATTAAAGGGCCTATGGGTGACATGCAGATTCCCTTGAATCCGGATGCTAGACCAGTCAAACAGAGACCTTACAGACTAAACCCTAAATATAAGGAGAAAGTGAAAATTGAGCTCGACAAAATGTTGGAAGCAGGGATGATAGAGTCTGTCGAAGAGTCAGAGTGGATAAGCCCTATGGTGGTGCAAGACAAGAAAACATGAGATATCAGGATATGCGTAGATCTCAGGAAGTTGAATGATGCTTTTTTGCATGACCCCTTCCCTACACCATTATTGACGAAGTGTTAGATAATGTGGGAGGCCAGGAAGTATATTCTTTTACAGATGGATTTTTAGGATACCATCAAATCCGGATTGTCAAGGAAGATCACCACAAGACCAAATTTGCAATAGAATTGGGATATCAGAATACAGTGATGCCATTCAGATTGAAGAATGCCCCAGCCATCTTTTCCAGGGTGGTGGTCGAAGCATTCAAGGAATTTCTGCATAAATTCCTAGAAGCATATTTTGATGATTGGACTGTTTTTGGTTTACTAAAAAATCATATTGAATGTCTAAGTCTAATGTTGGATAAGTGCAGGCAGTGCCAAATTTCCTTGAATCTGAAGAAATGCATTTTCTTTTCACCATTTGGAGTTTTGTTAGGTCATATTGTATGTAAGCAAGGATTGTTGGTAGATCCATCCAAAATTGTCATTATAGTTGATCTACCCCCTCCTACTTCAGTCAAACAGTTGTGCACTACGTTAGGACACACAGGCTACTACAGGAAGTTCATTAAGGGATATGCTCAGATTACAGCACCTATGGAGAATTTGTTGAAGAAATATTGTCATTTTAGTTTGACAAAAGAATGCCAACAGAGCTTCGACACACTGAAACAGAAAATGGTTACTGCACCTATTCTGTTTTTCCCAGACTGGACCAAGGAATTGCATGTGCATGTCGTTGTGTCTTCCATTTCTTTAGGAGTTGTGTTAACACAACTTGGAGGAGGATATATTGACCACCCGTTAGCCTTTGCTAGCAGGAAGCTATCAACTGTTGAGATTAATTACACCACTACAGAGCGAGAAGGGTTAGCCATGGTGTATGCATTGCAGAAATTTCACCACTACTTGTTGGGAGGACACTTTAAAATGTTTATTGATCACTCTGCACTGAAATACCTAGTCAACAAGACAGTGTTGGGGGAAAGGATATGCAGATGGCTTCTGCTATTTCAAGAATATGATTTTGAGATCATAGTAAATACAGGGAGAATGAACAAATGTCCTGACCACTTGTCAAGGTTGGAACATGGTGAAGAGTTGACGAGTTTAGAGGATGCATTGTCGGATGCACAGCTACTATCCATTAGGAATATCGATGACCACTTCGTAGAGATAGTCCATTTCCTATCAACAGGAATGGCACCTAGTGAGTACACAATTCCTCAGAAGAAATAGCTAGTAGTGTGCGTTGCAGACTTCTCACTTATAGTTGGACATCTATACAAGATGGGACCTGATGAGATATTAATAAGATGTGTTATGGAGGCAGAACGACCACTGATCCTCGCAGAGGCTCATGAAGGCATCGCAAGATGTCATTATGCAGGAAAAGAAACTGCACAGAAGGTTCTCAGAGCTTCCCTTTGGTGGCCTACCTTACATAGAGATGCTAAAGACTAGTCCAAAGCCTTCGATGTATGCCAAAGAGTTGGGAAACCATCCAGAAGAGATGAAATTTCATTATCCCTACAACTGACCCTACAAGCATTTGAGAAATGGGCCATTGACTTCGTTGGACCTATAAATCCACCAAGAAAGCATACAAGAGCAAGGTACATAATTATAGCAATAGAGTACTTGACTAGATGGGTCGAAGCAAGAGCAGTCAAGGACTGTAGTGAAACTATAGTTGCGCGCTTCATATTTGATGACATCATAACCAGGTTTGGATGCCCAAAGATCCTTATGAGTGATCAAGGCACACACTTCATCAATAAGACAATTGAAGCCCTGACTAAAGAATTTGCAGTCCACCATCAGAAGAGCACACCTTACCATCCACAAGTAAATGGGACAGTTGAAGCATTCAATAAAATCTTGGAGACAGCACTGACGAAGATTTGTAGTGTGAACAAGGATGATTGGGATTTAAGAGTACCAGCAGTATTATGGGCCTATAGGACCACTTGCAAGAAGTTGACAATGCAGACCCCCTTTAAGTTAGTATATGGTCTTGAAGTTGTTGTTCCAATGGAATATTTTGTACCAAGCCTGAGGATTGCTACCTTTACAGATATGGATGACCCTGGCGTTGTTCGAGAGAGGCTTGCATAGTTGGTTGAATTGGAGGAAGATATATTTATTGAAGGATTCCATCAACAAGTACAGAAGAAAAGAGATAAGGCCTACCATGACATGCACATCAAGAAGAAGGCATTTAAACAAGGTGATCTAGTCCTGATATATGACAATAAGTTCATCAAACATCCTGGGAAGTTCAGAACGCATTGGTTAGGGCCATACGAGATCTCTTATGTTACAAAGGGAGGAGATGCGCAATTGAAAACATTGAATGGAGAATGGAAGGAAGGATTATTGAATGGGAGTCGGATGAAGATGTACTATGACAACCAGCTGTCTCACAGCTCTTAGTAGAAGCATGAAGAAAAGGGTCTAGGTACTAGGTGCAGTTGAAACTGAGTACCAGACACAGAAAATACAGTCTGCAAAGAGGAGGAAAAGAAGCCATAGAGCAGAAAGCAGAGGCTACACTGCGCAGTCAGAAGTCGAAGTAAAACAGGAAGCTCAAATATGAAGTGCCTCGGGACGAGTCACAGGTGAGTGTTGGGGGCCTATTGGCCCTTGGGTATGGAAGCAAGCGAAGATCAAGGAAGAAAATGCAAAATGTGAACTTCACGCAAGATGCAGTGACTATTATTTGGTCGAAGTGAGAAAAAGATCAGAAAAGATGGAGCAAAGTCCGAGAAAGCAAGTCGTTGGATGAGGAGATCAAGAACGAAATATAAGCAAGGAATAAGAATCATGGACAAGTCAGCAAGCAGAAAAAGCTACCATTGGATGCTTTGGATCACCACGCGAGAAGAAAGGAAAGACAAGCTGGTGAAGCCCGAAAAATTTGGGTCAAGTTGACCTAGGATTTTAGACACCTAGGGTTTTGGTATCTAGGGTTTTGACACCTAGGTTTCGGCCTAAGGATGTCGGTGAGTAATTGTAATGTATAAATAAAGGTCATGGGGACCTAGTTTGGGGTTGTTGGTATGATATTGTTGTTGATTTAGTGGTATTATTATGTGAGAGATTACTATCGGGTGAGAGAGAGAAGTGTTAAGTGTGAGATCCTTCTGGTATTGTAATATCTTCAGCTGGGTGAGAAGATCGATCCTGCAGTTGGGTGCGCAGGAAGGGGAGAGAAGGAGAAGAGAAGAAAGAAGATATGTTAGCTAAGAGCGCAGACAAGAACTATATGCTTTACCTTAAACATATTATAGCACAGTTCTGTGGGCATAGCCCTAGAGAGAGGGTGAACCACGTATATTTTGTGTTATGTGTGATTGATATTATGTGTCTTTCATTGATATATTGTGATTGCATTGTTGTGTTAGATCTGATAAGTAGATGTGCGGAGTAGATCTAAGATGATAAGTGATATATGAATGTTGCGTTGTTCCTGTGTTAGATCCACTTGATATTCCCCTTGGTTGTAGACATACATGTCCTGCAACCCCCTCATAACTGCTTCGGGTGATATTTCATCTAAATCACAGGTGTTGTCGAAAGGGCCAGTAGTTAGGGCTTGTTGGTGCTCTCTTGGAACTGAACCCTAGGTCTGCCCCTGTGCCAACATGGAGTTATCCACATAGTGGATTTTCTAAGAACATGGTCAAAAACCTTATCACAATTTAGAGTTGAGGAATTCAAAACCCTAACCCTAGATGGTTATCGAGCTATGTTAAATACCAGGTTTCTAGGAGGAGAATGGATTTCATTCTATGTTATTGTATTTTATTCCAAAGAAGAGTAGAACAACTAGGAGTGGGAAATTAAAGAGCATCACAGAGGAGGTTAATGTTTTGTAGCATTCTAATTGACCACAAGTCTTAGGTAACTCCATAGAGAGTGTCTTCTCCTTTGTACTTGCATTATTTCCATACCAGAGAAAAGAGAGTAGAGAAGCCTCACCTTCTAGTTGGGTTTTCTCATGTAATGGTTTCCGAGAGAAAATATTTGTATTGTTTTGTGAATGATGTGTGATTGTATTTTATTGTTCTCTATTTTCCACATTTTATCTATGGAATCTAAAGGAATTTAACCTTCATAGTGTAGATTTTAGTTTTATTTATCAAATATGTTGTGAAGAACTATTCCACTGGAATATCTACAACAGTTTGTAAATCAAGAAAATTTTCATATAGAATCATCCTCTAAATATATAACCCGCAACATACTCATTCCCACATTGGTAGATCCACGAAACATGTCATTGAAAGCAATGTTTGTATAGTAGTCCATATCATTCCTTTTATTAATTTAAGTATATTGCATTTCAACAAAAGAGTCCATAGTGTGATGCAAAATTTGCAATATTTAAATTGGTAATTGAAATCATTTCTACCCGGATTTTGTGTTGTGTAAAACAATTGCACTAACATTTATACAAATAGGTGATATGAATTCATGGAACTAATACTATATAGTGTAGCTAGAAATAATTTCCTTTGGAATGGACATAATACATATTTAAATGAATCCATGGAACCAAAACTGTGTACTATAGTTGTGAATGGTTCCCTTTGGAATCGACATAATACATTTCTAAACGAGTTTGCAAAACTAATATTGTTTACTATTTGGTGGAGATGATTCCTTTTTTTAATTGAACGGGCATATATAACTAAATTCGATGGAATTAATATTGTCGACTAGTAGCTTGAAACAATTCCTTTGGAATCGGTAATGCATATTGTTTTTGTGAAAATGGTTTCTGCATAGTGAAAATGGTTTCTAATGGAATGTATATTGTGTAATTATTGTTTAGAAAGACTGCAATCAATACCTATCCTCCAGAAAAAAGTGGGAATAATCACATACAACCTCTGGATAGATGGCCATGAGGGACTTGGGAATAATCACATACAACTTCTGGATAGATGGCCATGAGGGACTGCCTCTATCCTTATACTTGTTCTAAGATCATATCACAATCCATTATCCTCAGCGGACTTTCTTGATATGAAAGATGGATTATTTTCTGAACATAGCCACTTACATCTTTCTCTTTTCTATTAGCGCCTTCCTCAGTCTCTACCAGCAGTTTGTCGGCATGAATTTCATCACACTGCTTCCTATTATGAACTTCTTCCTCATGCTAGTTGAAAGACCGCCAATGGAGGAAGTACATCATGCATTACTACTTGAATGTGTTTGTAATTCTCATTGTTGTGAGCACAAATTATATATAAATATATAATCGAGAAATTTTCTTGTTGGAAAAAAGACTGCAATCAATAACTCTATATCGATATCTGCGTAATACTTTGTTTTACACTAAGTTAATTCTAGAATTATAATATTTCACCTTCAAGAAATAAAACGATACCTTTGTGTAGAATTCTGAAGCAAGTTACTTTGTTTCCAACTGTATTGAGTCCAGCACTAAAACTTGTTGTATTTCGTTTACATGATATTTATGTTCAACTTCAGTAAAAAGCATATTGCTTTTACACCATATTATTCCCAAAATTATTGCACCTCCTTTAATAAATAAATTGACATCTTTGTGGCATTCTTATTTCCATATATATATGCATGTTGTTTTTACACCATATTATTCCCAAAATTATTGCATCTCATTTAAGAAATAAATTGACATCTTTGTGGCATTCTTGTTTTCATATATGTATAATTGATGTTGCCGAATAAACTTTGAATTTGCACTCATACATTTTTATTTTAGGTTTATATAGAAATAATAACTATGACCTATAAAATGTAAATTGTAACTTATGTTTACATTGTTTGTTATATATATGTAGTATCAAACTAGAATCATACTCTTATATATATATATATA